>ML663009.1:45591327-45764553 GCA_007570785.1 Antilocapra americana | reverse complement strand
AAAAAAAGAAGGACTTCTTATCTCTCCTTGCTGTTCTCTGGAACTCTGTTTTCAGTTGGTTGCTTCTTTCCCTTTCCACCTTGTTTTTCCCTTCACTTCTTTCCTTAGCTATTTGTAAAGCCTCCTCAGACTTTGCCTTCTTGCATTTTTCCCCCCTTGGGATGGTTTGGTTTTCCTGTACAATATTACAAACCTCTGTCTGTAGTTCTTCAGGCATTCTGCTTACGAGATCTAATACCTCGAATCTATTTGTCACCTCCACTGTATAATCATGATAAAAAAAAAAAAAAAGCAAAAACTGCAAAGGTCCATAGGGTCAAAGCTATGTGGATTTTTTTTTTCCCCTTGTTTGTTTGTTTTGTTTTGTTTCTAGTAATCAAGTATGGATGTGAGAGTTGGATCATAAGGAAGACTGAGTGCCGAAGATCTGACACTTTCAAATTGTGGTGCTTAAAGTCTCTTGAGAGTCCCTTGGACTACAAGGAGATGAATTCAGGAAATGAATCCAGATGAGTCCAGATGAATAAAGGGAATCAACCCTGAATGTTCATTGTAAGGATTGATACTGAAGCTGAAACTTCAATATTTTGGCCTCCTGATGTGAAGAACCAACTAACTGGAAAAGATCCCAATGCTGGGAAAGCAGAAGGGGATGGCAGAGGATGAGGTGGTTGGATGGTATCACTGCCTCAATGAACATGGATCTGAGCAAGCTCTGGGAGGAAATGAAAGACAAGGTTTAAATGAGTTTACCAGGATGTTACAGAGTCAGACATGACTTGGCAATTGAACAACAACCAAATAGTTTCCCACTAAGCATCAAAATCAGAAGTTGTTAAAGACAAAAAAGAGAGTGTCTACATAATTTGCTTACAAATAATTTTGATTGGTGTTGCAGGCAGAAAATTAGTTTTGGCTGAACATGATTGTTTGCCAATGCTATGACTCAGCAAATGTCCTTTGCTGGAGCATTAGCAGTAATTCTCATAGAGTTTCTCAAATATTTTGAATATGTGCAATTTGGTCCTGTTCAAAAGTTTATGTTTCAACTGGTAAGGATGTGTATAAGGTTTACATTCTTAATAGTCTCTCGCCTCCATTTTAAAACCCTATGACATAAGTGAATCCATTCAATTTTTGTTTTTCATGCTCTTATTATGGTTCACTCCTTTAACTTCCAAATGTGAGCACAATGTTCTCCTTTAAAGTACTCATCTCAGTTGACAATTATGTATTTCTATTAAACATCATGGATATTTTCCCTCAATTAAATCTGTCTTTCTGGCCTAACCATATGCTCTACAGCGCTCACTAACCATGTCTGCACCTAATAGAGTATCAGGACATAGTTACATATGAAAAATGTTGATGCAGAAATTTCACATATTACCCTTTATTTCTTTGAATATTATGCCTTATTTCTTCAATTAAAACAATCTCATAGTATGTATCAGACTGTATATACTTTTTAAACTTCCTTTCTAGCTAAAAGCACAGAGGTCTTCTTTCAAATAAAATATTATTAAAAATTTAATATGTAAAACAAAAATAAGTAGAACTATTCCAGTGGTGGAGTGGATGTTTCCTGTATGGCCTTCTTCCTATTTCCCCAAGTATACTGAGGAGATCCTCTAATTCCTTCCTATTCACGTATAGCCATGAACCAACAGCTCTGGCATTACCATGAAGCTTAAAAAAATAAATAAATAAAGCACCTCAGGCTCTATTTTAGACATACCAAATCAGAAATCTCTATTTTAATGAGATTTTCAATGATTTCCATGCACATTAAAATTTGAAATTACTACATTTCAGCATTTAAAGCTTGTATAAATTAGGTTTTTAATGACTTTCTTGCCAATGAAGGGTTTTAAATCACTGGCTACATGCTCATGAAGTCAGGCACTTAAATATTAACCTAATATTAGACTCAAATAACAGACCAAAAGGTTATTAGCATGTATTGAGCAAGCCCTGCAGTTTTACTGGTTGGCTCATTTAGTTGTTAGAAGATCATCAAGTGCATCAAATCTGAGAGGATACAATTCTGTGTCCTTGCTATATCTAAAAATAACCTCTTAGCTTTTACATAGTCTACTTGAGACTATTTTAAATCTGCATCCTCACCATACTCCTGTATATTTTCTAAATTTCCCCCAGTATCAATATTTACAGGTTTCTTATAAAAATCTCAATACTTAAATATCTTCACCTAAGTAACTCATTAATTAAGAAATAAATGTTCTAAGTGATAAGATATTATCATAACCAAGATCCAGAAACTAATAGGTTGCCTATATATTTATATATAGTCAAATATTTAAGGCAATGAAGTCCCTTTTCATGTGGCTTTTTTAATAGCAGCATTTCAGATGGAGCATTGCATGAACTGGTCATACTCCTATGCAGAGGCTTCTCCTCTGCCAGTCACCCAAACACCCAGCACCTTCTGAAAGAGATGTCATATCTTATAAAAGATGTCATATCAATATTAACACACATAAGCACACAGAAAATCATTTTTGTGGTTATACTTTTGCTAAAAAATATTTTAATATGGCATTTACTAAAAATGCAAATATCTTGTTGTTTAGTTGCTAAGCTGTGTCCAACTCTTTGTGACTTCATGGAATGTAGACCAACAGGCTTCTCTGTCACAGGATTCTCCAGGCAAGAATACTGGAGTGGATTGCTTTTTCCTCCTCTAGGTGATCTTCCCAACTGAGGGATCAAACCCACATCTCCTGTGTCTCTTGCATTGGTAGGTGGATTCTTTACCACTGAGCCACTGGGGAAAGGAAAATCTGCCTCACTGACTGGGAACCATACACAGGTCACTTAAGTTTAGAATGACCATGTTGACAACCAAGTCTGAAATGACTGGAATATTCCTCATTATTCTAGGTTACTTATCATTTCTTAAAAAAAAAAAAAAAAAGTGGTATGGGCTTAATCGAGTTTTTTCCTGGACTGAACTCAAGAGTTGTACTGAAATGTTTTTCTCTTACCATCCCTGGGAAAATGAAGGCTAGACATCAGACTAATAGAAAAACCTATACAGCCACTCCCCAAGTTTCCTGAGCTCAGACTCATTGCCTCAGAAGACCTGCATGATGAGGACCTTGGGTTTATCTTTTAGACTCTGGCAGTGATGGCTGTTGAAAACTTGGAAAATGGTATTATCGTGAAGAATGCTGCTGCTGCTGCTGCTAAGTCACTTTAGTCGTTTCCAACTCTGTGCCAGCCCATAGACGGCAGCCCACCAGGCTCTCCCATCCCTGGGATTCTCCAGGCAAGAACACTGGAGTGGGTTGCCATTTACTTCTCCAATGCATGAAAGTGAAAGTGAAGTTGCTCAGTTGTATCCAGCTCTCTGCAACCCCATGGGCTGCAGGCTACCAGGCTCCTCCGCCCATGAGATTTTCCAGGCAAGAGTACTGGAGTGGGTTGCCATTTCCTTCTCCAATCATGAATATCTGTCTCTTTTTTCTGTGTGTTTTGTCCTACAGATTTCATTCAGGACTCCATGTGACATAAATACCAGGATTATGCTATCTGAGGATTGGTGTTCTTGCAGAGCAGCAAATTCCCTTAGTGCTGTATCTGTTTCCTGAAATAGACTCCAGAATTACTATAAAGGGACTCTCCTTTTATAGTTTACACTAAAATACTAGATGAAGTTCACAAAAAGGAGCAAGCACTAAAGAATAAGGTGATGCAGACTGAATGGAACTATAAGTGAAATTATATTCTGACAAATACAAGACGTGTAAAATATTAAAGTTAGTAGAGATTTTGCATAGCATCTAGTTCAATGGTTTTCAATAGAACTTTGCACTTAGGAAGATGGTAGGAGATGGAGTAAATGAGGGGCAAGTGAGATGATGTGTCTCCAATAGGGGGACTTTGCTTTTATCTGTTTTACAAATTGGAGTTACTGTAACTTTTCATTAAAAAAAATTAAAAAAAAGGAAAAAAGAAAAAAAAAGGAGAAAGAGGAGAGAAAGACAGAGAATTTTGACAAAAAAAAAAAAAGAAATAAAAAATTCCTTCATCACGTAACAGGAGAATGTTGGCTTTAAAATGGTTTGTCTGAAGCCATCTGGGATACTCTGGGGAGGACCAGAATCACAACTTTTTCTTTATGTCTATATGTGGATGTGCAGTTTTTCTGTTGTTGTTGCCCTACTTACTTGATTTTACATTTATACAAAAGGTATTGAAATTATGAAAGTCTCAAAAACTCATTCTGTAGACATCAGTAAATTTCAGGGCCCAGAGCTTATGTCTCACCAGACTACCAAGTAATAGATGACTTGCAGACTGAGAACTTTAGAAGATTCAACATATTTAGTGAAATACTATATAGCATGTCTCTAAGTATTTCCTCTGAGACTGCACAGAAGGAGGCTAAAATTCAAGGGTCAATTCTGGAGCAAATATACATAATATGTATTTTGTTCTTACAGCTTTTTAAGGAAGGTATTCAAAACAGTTTAGGAGGAAAGGAAGATTGTTCCACTCTCCTGGTCCATTTCTAGAGCTGTGAGATTCTCTTTAACAATCACTAACTATCAAGGTTTTCAAATATATCTTGCATTCCCAAAAGGTCAACTTCAGAACCATATTGATTAGCATACATGCGTACTAAGTCCCTTCAGTCATGTCTGACTCTTTGCAACCTTATGAACTGTAGGTTGCCAGGCTCCTCTATCCCTGGGATTTTCCAGGTAAGAATACTGGAATGGGTTGCCATGCCCTCCTCCAGGGGATCTTTCCAACCCAGGGATAGAACTGGAGTCTCCATATGTCTCCTGCATTGCAGGTGGATTGTTTACCCACTGAGCCACTGGGGGAGCCCCATATCATAGAAAGATAAACAAATTATTTGTTGCAGATGAAGGTCAGGAGTGCCTGGCCCTCCTTCTCCATCACTGAATATGTCTGCAAAATAGATGAGTTAATTCATTAATAACATATATAACAAAATGAATTATCTCAGACATCTTAATTTTGCTTCCACAGTCCATACAAAATAGGCCTTTAAAATTATACAGTGGGTGGTTGCTAGCTTGGAAGTGAAAATGTGTCCTATGGAGGAAAAAGACAATGCATGAGACTGAAAATGTATGCTAGGTCTGAGTATACACTCTAGATACTAGACTCCGGTTGGTTGGTGAATAGGAGTTAGGATGTGGTGGAACAGAGGGGAGATGAAATGTAAGTGCCATTTAATTAGATAATATGACTAAGTGACAACCTATGCTTTTGTTCTCATCTTAGGGCATTAGTAACAAGAACTAAAACTGAGTGGGTCCCCAGTATCTCATTTGAGTGGAAACTCTTTCAAAACATATCACCTCATTTACCTTTGCTGATTTCAGTTTAAGTAAATGAACATGAGGACAAACTTCATTTCCAAGACTGAGAAGCTTGCTTTTTTTTACAGAGCTGAAAGAGCGAAAAATAGCTCTTTAAACAGTAAAACTGATTACCATGCAGATCTTTTGGCTGCATGGGCATTCATTCTTTGCAAATTCTTACTGCCAGACCACCACAAAGCTTAATATAATAAGAAAATAATTCCATATTTAAAATGACTAAAATAAATAGAGTACACTTCCTTTTACTTGCTGCTTTTTACTGATACCACCATACATTTCTGTTTTTATTAGCAGTCACAACATCAATTTCTTTCTCAGACCCAACAAACTAATCTTATGTAAACACTGGGAAGGAAAACTAATTTTCAGTTAGTACAGTAAAGTCACTATTCAGATATATGAACTCCACTTACAATAGAAATATCTCCACTAACAAAGCATTGTTGAAAGCAATTGTTGAAAGCATTGTTGAAAGTTCTGAGTAGCATAAACTGTGAACTTTCCAAGCATTGGTATATATTTTCCACATTGGGAACACTGGTCAGTTTAGTCACTCAGTCATATCCAATTATTTGTGACCCCATGGAATGCAGCACACCAGGCTTCCTTGTTCATAATCAGCTCCCTGAGCTTGCTCAAACTCATGTCCAACGAGTCAGTGATACCATCCAGCCATCTCATCCTCTGTCATCCCCTACTCCTCTTGCCTTCCATCTTTGCCAGCATCAGGGTCTTTCCCAATGAGTCAGTTCTTCGCATCAGATCCAAAGTATTGTCTTTTAATTTCATGTCTGCAGTCACCGTCTGCAGTGATTTTGGAGCACCTCAAAATAAAATCTCTCATTGTTTCCATTGTTTCCCCATCTATTTGCTATGAAGTGATGGGACCAGATGCCATGATCTTAGTTTTCTGAATGTTGACTTTGAAGCCAACTTTTTCACTCTCTTCTTTCACTTTCATCAATAGGCTCTTTAGTTCTTCTTCACTTTCTGCCATAAGGGTGGTCTCATCTGCATATCTGAGGTTATTGATATTTCTCTTGGCAATCTTGATTCCAGCTTGTGCTTCATTCAACACAGAATTTCTCATGACATACTCTGCATATAAGTTAAATATTCAGAGTGACAATATGCAGTCTTGACGAACTCCTTTCCCGATTTTGAACCAGTTCCATGTCCAGTTCCAACTGTTACTTCTTTACCTATATGCAGATTTTTCAGGAGGCTCTTCTGGTGGTCTGGTATTCCATTTCTTTAAGAATTTTCCACAGTTTGTTGTTATCCACACAGTCAAAAGTTTTGGCATAGTCAATAAAGCAGAAGTAAATGTTTTTCTGAAACTCTTTTGATTTACTTATGATCCAACAGATGTTGACAATTTGATCTCTGGCTCTTCTGCCTTTTCTAAATACACCTTGAACATCTGGAAGTTCAAGGTTCACGTACTGTTGAAACCTGGCTTGGAGAATTTTGAGCATTACTTTGCTAGCAGGTGTTGTTGCTAAACTGCGGCTAAGTCGCTTCAGTAGTGTCCGACTCTGTTCGACCCCATAGCCGGCAGCCCACAAGACTCCTCCGTCCCTGGGATTCTCCAGGCAAGAACACTGGAGTGGGTTGCCATTTCCTTCTCCAGGGGATCTTTCCAACGCAGGGATCGATAGATCCCTGGCCTCCCACATTGCAGGCAGATCCTTTAGCTTCTGAGCCACCAAGGAAGCCCTATTATTATGCATATTTAAAACATTAAGTTTTTATTGGCTAAGAGAGAACACTCTCATTCAGCAGCTTCTTTCCTGAAGCTTGCATTGGACCCTGCTGTGATCAAGTTATTTCATGGAAGAGAAGATAAAGGGTACTTTGTACAGGCATGTCACTCCAAAAGCAAAGGCAAGAAGAGTTCAAACTGAGTATGTGCAATGCGTCCTGCTAATCTTACAAATTAGATAAATTAATTTGCTTCTCATTGTAAAAGGTGAATAAAAAGAAAGACAGAAGTTTGTTTCCCAGTGTAACTTCCTCCTTATTAGTGGAACATACATTTAGTAAGCCATAGTAGAATTCAGAAAGAAGGAGACCATGTTTCCAGTTAACAACTTTCTTCTCTTTTCCTAGTTATCTCTGACTCTTACTCTTTTACAGTTTAAGCACCTTTTTTTTTTGTTCCAAGCTTCCCTGACCATACAGATAAATCTACGTCACATTATCTAAATTTTTGCATTTCAATCTATAGCCATTTAAATAAGAAAGTAAATGAGGAAAGGTAACTTATAAAATTTTGTTGTTATTCAGTTGCTCAGTCATTTCTAACCTTTTGTGACACTATGGAACACAGCACGCCAGGCTTCCCTGTCCTTCACCATCTCCCAAAGTTTGCTCAAATTTATGTCCATTGAGTTAGTGATGCCATCCAACCATCTCATCCTCAGTTGTCCCTTTCTCCTCCCACCTTCAACCATTCGGTTGTTCCATGTCTGGTCCTATCATGGCTTCTTGACCAGCATACAAGTTTCACAGAAGGCAGTTAGGTGGTCTGGTATTCCCATCTCTTTAAGAATTTTCCACAGTTCACTGTGATTCACACATTGAAGGCTTTAGATAGTCACTGAAGCAGAAGTAGATTTTTTATCCTGTAATTGTCTTGCTTTTTCTACGATCCAACAGATGTTGACAATTTGATCTCTGGTTCCTCTGCCTTTTATAAATCCATCTTGCACATCTGGAAGTTCTCAGTTCATGTACTGATGAAGCCTGAAATGGAAAATTTTGAGCCTTACTTTGCTAGCGTGTTAAATGAATGTAAATGGGCTATAGTATGGATACTCTTTGGCATTGACCTCTTTGGGATTGGGATGAAAACTTAACTTTTCCTGTCCCATGACCACTGATGAGCTTTCCAAATTTGTTGGCATACTCAGTGTACCATTTTAACAGCATCACCTTTTAGGATTTGAAATAGCTCAGCTGGAATTTTCTCATCTCCACTAACTTTGTGATGCTTCCTAAGGCCTACTCGATTTTGCACTCCAAGATGTCCGACTCTAGGTGAGTAGGGAAAAATAAATACATAGAACTAAGTAAACTTGTTGACTAATAAATGTCTAAAATTTTTAATACTTCATATTATTAAAGAAAATTATTAAAAAACCAAAAAAATCAAACAAGTAGTTTTTGTTACATACAAGATTTTTTTTCAAACAATAGAAATAATTCCTATCTACAGTAGCTATTCAGAGAAGCAAATTAGTTTCTTATCCCTTTTAAAACAACATGGCCTAAGGTTTCAGTAAATCTTGTTTTTCATCCTAATTGTTAATGGTTTGAAGGTGACTGTCTCATTAGTTATCTAAATTGATATTTTCAATTCAGTTCAGCCACCCAGTCGCATCCAACTCTTTGCGACCCCATGGACTGCACCATGCCAGGCTTCCCTTCCATCACCAACTCTCAAAGCTTGCTCAAACTCATGTCCATCCAGTTGGTGATGCCTTCCAACCATCTCATCCTCTGTCACTCCCTTCTCTTCCCACTTTCACTCATTCCCAGTATCAGGGTCTTTTCCAATGAGTCAGTTCTCCCCATCAGGTGGCCAAAATATTGGAGCTTCAGCTTCAACATTAGTCCTTCCAATGACTATTCAGCACTGATTTCCTTTATGATGGACAGGTTGGATCTCTTTGCAGTCCAAGGGACTCTCAAGAGTCTTCAACACCACAGTTCAAAAGCATCAGTTCTTCAGTGCTCAACTTTCTTAATAGTCCAACTTTCACATCCATATATGACTACTGGAAAAACCATAGTTTTGGCCAGATGGACCTTTTTCAGAAAAGTAATGTCTCTGCTTTTTAGTATGCTGTCTGGGTTTGTCATAGCTTGTGTGTTTTAATTTCATGGCTGCAGTCACCATTTGCAATTTTGAAGCCCAAGAATATAAAGTCTGTCTCTGTTTCCATTGTTCCCCCAATTATTTTTCATGAAGTGAAGGGACCGGATGCCATGACCTTAGTTTTTTGAATGTTGAATTTTAAACCAGCTTTTTCACTTTCCTTTCACTTTCATCAAGAGGCTCTTCAGCTCCTCTTCACTTTCTGATATAAGGATGGTGTCATCTTCATTTCTGAGGTTATTGACATTTCTCCCAGCAATCTTAATTCTGGTTTGTGCTTTATCCATCCAGGCATTTTGTGTGATATACTATACATACAAGTTAAATAAGCGGGGTGATTATATACAGTATTGACATATTCCTTTCCCAGTTTGGGACCAGTCTGTTGTTATATTTAGATAAATAATGAGAAAATAATGTATAGCACAAGGAATTCTACCTAATGCACTGTGGAGAATTGAATGGGAAAGAAGTACAAAAGTGATGGGGTATAGGTATATCCATTGCTGATTCTTTCTGCTCCACAACAGAAACTAAAACAACATTGCAAAACAACTATACTCCAATAAAAATTAAATTTAAAAAGAACATAATTGTCTTTGGGCCTGGACCACTGTCAAACTTTTTTCTTTGTACTTGTATCTGCATCTTCATTTTAGGCAGATAGGTAATTAGTTGAAGGATCAAGCTGTCATGAAAAACAGAAAAATGTAATATATTTTATATTCCATATGTAAGTGATCCTATATGATTCTTGTCTCTATCCCTACTGCTAAAAATGGCATTATTTTATTCTTCATGATTGCTGAGTAATATTCAACTGTGTCATTCCCAGACAGGAACTGAGTGGATTGTCATTTCTTTCTCCAATATCTGTACCACACCTTCTTCAGCCATTCATTTGTTCATGGGTATATATTCAGGCTGCTTTCATGCCTTGATTATTATAAACAGTGCTGCAATGAGCATGAACTTACTTACAAAAAGACTTAGAGACGGAGCTTATGGTTACCAGGGAGGAAAGGATTGGGAGGAGGGGTAAATTGGGAGTTTGGAGTTGACAAGCATACACTGCTGTATTTAAAATAGATAACCAATAGGAACCTACCTTATAGCACATGGAGCTCTGCTCAACATTCTGTAATAACCTAAATGCAAAAAGAATTTGAAAAAGAATAGATACATGTATATATATGTGAATTACTTTGCTATATCCATCCACCCATCAGTGTTCAGTCGTTTCTTACTCTGTGCAATCTCATGGAATGTAGATTCTCAGGCTCCTCTGTCCATGAGATTTCCCAGACAAGAATACTGGAGTGAATTGCCATTTCCTCTTCCAGAGGATCTTCATAACCCAGGGATTAAATTGGAGCCTCCTGTGTTTCCTGCATTGTAGGTGATTTTTTTTTTTGATTAGGAAGATTTTATTTTATTATTATTAATTTTTTATTGTAACACATTCAAGAAAGACTTTTTTTCTTTACAATATTGTGTTCGTTTTGCCATATACTGACATGAATCCACAATGGGTGTACAGGTGTTCCCCTTCCAGAACCCCCTTCCCACCTCCCTCCTGATTCCATCCCTCTGGATCACCCGGTGCACCAGCCCTGAGCACCCTGTATCATGCATCAAATCTGGACTGGCAATTCATTTCACATATGATAATTTACATGTCTCAATGCCATTCTCCCATATCATCCCACCCTCGCCCTCTCCAAAGAGTCCAAAAGACTGTTCTATATATCTGCATCTCTTTTGCTATCTCGCATACAGGGTTATCATTACAATCTCTCTAAATTTCATATGTATGCATTAGTATACTGTATTGTTGTTCTTTCCTTCTGGCTTACTTCACTCTGTATAATAGGCTCCAGTTTCATCCACCTCATTAGAACTGATTCAAATGTATTCTTTTTAATGGCTGAGTAATATTCCATTCTGTATATGTACCACAGCTTCCTTATCCATTTGTCTGTCAACACACAGAAATCCTTTGCATTCCTACAGAAATCCTTTGCATTCGTATACACTAACAATTCCTATACACTAACAGAAAGAGAAATTAAGGAAACAATGTCATTCACCATCAAAACAAAAAGAATAAAATACTTAGGAATATATCTATCTAAAGAAGGAAAAAACCTATATATAGAAAAATATAAAAAACTGATGAAAGAGATCAAAGAGGACACAAATAGATGGAGAAATATGCTGTGTTCATGGATTGGAAGAATCAATATAATGAAAATGAGTATACTACCCAGAGCAATCTATAGATTCAATGCAATTTCTATCAAGCTACGAGAGGTCTTTTTCAGATAACTAGAATAAATAATCTCACAATTTGTATGGAAATATAAAAAACCTTGAATCGCCAAAACAATCTTGAGAAAGAAGAATGGAACTGGAGGAATCAACATGCCTGACTTTAGGCTATACTACAAAGCCACAGTCATCAAGATAGTATGGTACTGGCACAAAGACAGAAATATAGATCAACGGAACAAAATAGAAAGCCCAGAAATAAATCCATGCACCTATGGACACCTTATCTTTGACAAAGGAGGCAAGAACATACAATGGAGAAAAGACAATCTCTTTAACAAGTGGTTCTGGGAAAACTAGTCAGCCACTTGTAAAATAATGACACTAGAACACTTTTTAACACCATACACAAACATTAACTCAAAATAGATTAAAGATCTAAACATAAGACCAGATACTATAAAACTCCTAGAGGATAACATAGGCAAACACTCTCCTACATAAACCAAAACGGGATCCTCTATGACTCACCTCCCAGAATATTGGAAATAAAAGCAAAAATAAACAAATGGGACCTAATTAAAATTAAAAGCTTCTGCACAACAAAGATAACTAAAAGCAAGGCGAACAGGCAGAC
The DNA here is from genome assembly GCA_007570785.1 of Antilocapra americana. Taxonomy (NCBI): domain Eukaryota; kingdom Metazoa; phylum Chordata; class Mammalia; order Artiodactyla; family Antilocapridae; genus Antilocapra; species Antilocapra americana. The sequence goes on along the minus strand of ML663009.1, from coordinate 45,752,378 downwards.
TTCAGAATGGGAGAAAATAATAGCAAACAAAGCAATGGACAAACAATTAATCTGAAAAATATACAAGCAACTCCTGCAGCTCAATTCCAGAAAAAATAAATGACCCAATCAAAAAGTGGGCCAAAGAACTAAACAGACATTTCTCCAAAGAAGACATACAAATGGCTAACAAATACATGAAAAGATGTTCAACATCACTCATTATCAGAGAAATGAAAATCAAAACCACAATGAGGTACCATTTCATACAAGTCACAATGGCTGCCATCCAAAAGTCTACAAGCAATAAATGCTAGAGAGGATGTGGAGAGAAGGGAACCCTCTTACACTGTTGGTGGAAATGCAAACTAGTATAGCCAATATGGAGAACAGTGTGAAGATTCCTTAAAAAACTGGAAATGGAACTGCTGTATGACCCAGCAATCCCATTGCTGGGCATACACACTGAGGAAACCAGAATTGAAAGAGACATGTGTACCCCAGTATTCATCGCAGCACTGTTTATAATAGCCAGGATATGGAAGCAACGTAGATGTAGGTGAATTATTTACCCTGTTTGAGCTATTGGAGAAGCCCACTTGGCTGTATACCTATAATGAATGAAAGGTTGCTGCTGTGAGTCGTGTGTTACTCTGGGATTCATGACCTCTGGAGGAGAGGATTTTGATCCGGGGTCAGACATGAGATTTGACTACTTGGAGCTTTTTGTGTAGCAAAGTTTTATTAAAGAATAATAGAGATAAGGAAAGTTTCTGACATGGACGTTAGAAGGGGACAGAAAGAGGGCCTCTAGTTTTTAGAAAGGCGCTTTATGAAACCTATTTATCAGATAAGATACTCATCTCAAGGCTGAGGGACTTTCACCAGGCCTGTCTCCCACAATATGTATTTATGAGATAGGATAGCATAAGGTGTGTCAACTCCCAGCCATAAAACAATTGACAGGAATACTGGTTTGCTGAGTCATTATCAGCCCAAGGTTTGAAAAAAGAAAAAAAAAATGTTAGTCTTAGGTGGAAACATCTTGAAGAAAGGCAAATTCCAAAGCAAATACATACTTTCATTAACATAACTTAAGAAAAACATTTTCCATAAGAAAAATGAATTGGTTAGCTCCGGCAGAACCACGTGTCATCAGCACAGAATTAAAAGAAGCCTCTTTTAATTTTGTGTAGAGAAGGAAAAATAATGTCTGTCACTTGCAGTTTATTTCCTCCTGCCACTTGAGGGCCTCTGGCCTTCCTGCCTGTTACCCTCTCACTAACACAATATTGTTAATCAAATATGTGTTGCTGTTTTTGTTCAGTCACTAAGTTGTGTGCGACTCTTTGTGACCTCATAGTCTACAGAAAGCCAGAATTCTCAGTTCTTCACTAACCCCTGGAGTTTGCTCAAATTCATGCCCATTGAGTCAGTGATTAACTATGCTCCAATATAAAATAAAAATTAAAACAAAGAAAAATCCATTGATTGTTTAACAAATTAAAATTAAGGTGAACAGATTCAGGTATATAGTTATGGTAAAAGCTTATATAGCCACATTTAAGTAAGGGAGAGGCCCGGATCTAGAGGGCACGTTAACCCAAACTTCTCAGCTTCTGAAGGTGCTAATTTTCCACTCCTTTCCCAAAAAGAGCCAATTGATTGTCCTTCACTAGTCAAAACTATTCTAATATAACCAAAGGGGGGAAAAAATCATTCTCACTTGCTGATAAAGATATAATATTAAAATTAAGCTGAAGTTTTTATTCTAGTTCTTGTCCATTTTGCCATGCTTGGTTGAACATTTACCAGCAGAAACTAGGTGTCAAGAACTGTGCAGTAGTTGGAGATACAAAGAGAGATAAAAATATGGTCCTTGGACCTTAAAACACAGTCTGGTCAAGGTAAGCATATGGAAAAAACAGTTGCACAGAGAGAACAGAGTAAGAACAACTAACTCAAAGATACACTATAAAGAAAGGGTCTAGGATTTGAATCTTAAACAATGGGTAAAGGATAGATAGGAAGGACAGAGAAGATAATTTCAGACAAAAAAATCTCAACGTCTAAGTATAAGCATAAGTGAAAGGTGATAAGTTTCACTAATGTGATTATATCTCTTTGGAGGTACTGGTTCTTAAAATGCAAGCTGTAATAATTCCTGTTTGCCTGGGACTGACTCAGTAACTTCCCTGGGAAGGAGGGATAGTTTTTATGGCTACAGTCCTGTGCCATATGCAGACTCTCTCTAAGTTTTGCTCTTTGTTTAAAACATATGCTTGGACCTCTTTCTCTTTGGCTAAATTCCAATACTTTGGCCACCTCGAAGCAAAAAGCAGACTCATTTGAAAAGCCCTTGATGCTGGGAAAGATTGAAAGTGAGAGGATAAGGAGACGACAGAGGATGAGATGGTTGGATGGCATCACCGACTCAATGGGCACCAGTCTGAGTAAACTCCCGGATTTGGTGATGGAGAAGGAGGCCTGGTGTGCTGCAGTCCATGAGGTCGCAGAGTCGGACACGACTGAGTGATTGAACTGAGCTGAAACACTCCCATATCCATTCTCAATCTATTATTTGGTGTTTGTGTGGCTATAATTTCTCACTCTGATGCTCTCTTTTCTGCAGTACAGTGCCCACTCTTCCCCTATCTTGCTTTACCTAGTCTCATGGTACCCTTCCTGAGCTGTCATATTATTTCTGTCTGACAATTCTACCTTTTTTAATCTCCATGAATTTAAACTCCAACAGGTTTGCATGCCAGTCTTCCAGTCCAGACTCTTCCTTCACTCAACATTTAACTGTTCACATAGTCAATAATCTATGTTACTAAGCATGAAAGTATTAAGAAATTTTAGGAAACAATAAACATTAACTTAAATGTATCCTTTATTCAGAATATTGCTTGAGGAACTGTAAAAGAAGAATTTCACCAGACCAATAAAATAGGGAAAAAACAATTCATTGCAATGGAGGAGAAAGATTGAAATCAATCCATTTATAGAAATTGAGGGAGAATTTTTAAGCACTGGAGTGAGCTGGTGGAAAAGTGCTGAGAGAGATTAGTGGAGAGATAGGTGAATTCATTAGGTTATCTGTGTTTGCTGATTGGTGCTCATGAAATTTCAGCTCCTGCCTTCTCCTCAAGACTGGTTGATGGAGCACTATCTCTTTTTCTTTTTTTTTATTAATTTTATTTATTTACTTGTTTTTGGCTGTACTGAGTGCTACTGCACAGACTTGTCTCTAGTTGTGGAGAAAAGGGGGCTACTCTTCACTACAGTACACAGGCTTCTCATTGCAGTGGCTCCTCTTGTTGTGGAGCACCGGCTTCAGTAGTTTCAGCATGAGGGCTCAGTAGTTGCAGCTCTGGGGCTCCAGATCACAGGCTCAGTAGTTGTGACACGCAGGTTTAGCTGCTCTGCAGCATGTAGGATCACCCCAGACCAGGGATAGAACCCATGTCTCTTACATCGGCAGGCGGATTCTTTACCACTGAGCCATCGGGGAAACCCAGGGCACTATCTTTCTTCAAAGAGATAACTCCCAGGTCTTTGAGAAAGACATTGCTGGTTAGTAAAACTGATTAGAGACTGGGAAAAAAATTACATCTCAAGGAACAGATGAGAATCTACAATTTAATTTTTCTAAAGTAAATGCTCTAAGAAAAGGGAGGTCAGGGTGCTATAGTGACAAGGGGGAAAAACTATCTAAAATTTAGTCACGCTAAATAAAATGTTTAGCTGTCTTGGTCAGAAAGCTAATTAAGTTCAGTTCCCAACCCACTATAAGCTTATTTCTTTTAGGAATTTTTTTACATCCAAAAGTTCAAAATCGTAGGATGAGAATATTTACTATTGCTTCAACAGTTTGGAGAATAAGACAAGTTTCTAGAACAGATCTCCACAATAGACTAATGAATGACTTGAGTCTTAAAGTCTTAGCATGCAATCTGTCTTCAAACAAGTTTACTGATCCAATTCCATCTTTTTATATCATGATTACACTTATACAGGAGAATAAACAAGCTGTTCTAAAAGTTGCCATCTTCCCCAACTGTTCCACCACCCCCCCCCCCCCCCCCCAGTGTGTTCCTACTTGATATATGATCTATGTAGATTGGGCTTCCCTGGTAACTCAAATGGTAAAGAATCTGCTTTCAGTGAGGGTGACCCAGGTTCTATCCCCAGCTCAGGAAGATACCCTGGAGAAGGAAATGACAATCCACTACAGGATTCTTGCCTGGGGAATCCTATGGAGAGAGGAGCCTGGTAGGTTACTGTTCATGGAGTCTCAACGAGTCAGAACAACTGAGCAACTAACATTTTCACTTAGGTAGACTTTAGGCTTTGAAGTACAGCTTATCTCAAATAAGAACCTGGCTAATAGTTCCTGTAGATGGCTGTTTATTGATAATATAGTTTCTGTATCATGAAAGTCTTTGAAGTCACAGCATTATCTAACTAAAGAAACATTTGGAGTTGCTTCTAATCAAAATATATAGTTATACATCCCAGTAGTTGGTAGTGTCCCCTTAGATTATCCTTTGACTGCTCTATCTAGAATCCTACCCAGTCTCTCTCCATTGCATCACAGATGATTTCTTTCACAGGCTGCAATGTGATCTGCAATTACCTTTAAAGCTTATTTACTTGTTTATTGTCTGTCTTCCTCCTAAAAATGTTTTTAGTCACATTAAAATGCTTCTTATTTTTTTTATTCAGCTTGTCTTTTTCTTTAGTATTCTATTTGTTTTCGAATGCATGGAACAATGTCTATCAAAAACTGGACTTCGTTGGACACTTTTTCCAGAGAAATGAAGTTTATGTTCACACAAAAACCTGTTTATGAGTCTTTTATAAGCTTATTCATAACAGCAACAAGCTGGAAATAATGAAAGTGTTCTTTGATCTGCAAATGAATAAATAGAAACAGCACATCTACACCATGCAATACTATGCAGTGATATAAAAGAATGGACCATTAATACAGCAACTTGGGTGGATCACAAGAAACTTATGCTGAACAAAAAAGTCAGACTCAAAGATTATATATATTATTTGATTCCATTTTTATAATACCACTGGAATAAGAACAAAATACGTAGATGAAGAGCAGACCAGTTTTGTCAGAGAACAGAAATGGGAAAATGGGAGTTGGGTGTAGCTTTACAAGAGTACACCAATTCATTAACATAACAGTGATGGTGGTCACTGAAACAACATACACTGAAATTGTGTAGAGCCAAACAGAATAAGACCTATGGATTCTGTCAATGTCAATTTTCTCATTTTAATATTGTACTAAAGTTACAAAAAATGTTGCCACTGGCAAAAAATGGATAAAGGGTATACAGGACCTCTTGGTATATTTTTTCTTCTCATGTTTTATATTCTTCTATTCATTGAGTACTTGTTGAGATTTTACTATAAGAACTCAATGTTAAATAGCTTGGAAGAGATTGTGTATGGTGGATCAAGAGAGAAAGGAAATAACTACATAAATAAATGCTGAACTGCACACTGTAACAGAAACAAAAGGAACAAGCTATGGGGAAGGGGCTTTGCATATTGGCACAGAATTAAGGGAAGATCTATGATATCTCAGTTTCCCTACTGCCCTGAATACAGCACGGAAGTCACACCTGAACAACCTATACTTCCACCCATGGCCCAGAACAACTTTTGTATGTATGTGTGAACATGCATATGTGATAAAATTCACAAAACAAAATCCACTCTTTTAACTGTTTTAAAGATTACACTTCAGTGCTGTTGTTGTTCAGTAGGTAAGTCATGTCAAACTATTTGGGACCCTATGGACTGCAGTGCACCAGAATTCCCTGTCCTCCACTATCTCCCAGAGTTTGCTCATACTCATTTCCATTGTGTCAATGTTACCATCAAACCATCTCATCCTCTGTTACCCTTTGTCCTCCTACCCTCAATCTTTCCCAGCATCAGGGTCTTCTCCAATGAGTTGGCTCTTCATATCAGATGATCAAAGTACCAGAGCTTCAGCTTCAGCATCAGTCCTTTCAATGAATATTCAGGACTGATTTTCTTTAGAATTGACTGGCTTGATCTCCTTGCTGTCCTAGGGACCCTCAAGAGTCTTCTCCAGCACTACAGTTTGAAAGTGTTAATTTATTGGTGCTCAGCCTTCTTTATGGTCCAAAATCTGTACATTAAAAATCACATACTACTGGAAAAAATCATAGCTTTGACAATATGAACCTTTGTTAGCAAAGTGAAGTCTCTGCTTTTTAATACCCTTTCTAAGATGGTTGTACCTTTTCTTCTAAGGAGCAACTGTCTTTTAATTGCATGACTGCAATCACCATCTGTAGTGATTTTGGAGCCCAAGAAAATAAAATCTACCACTGTTTCCACTTTTTCGCCATCTATTTGCCAAGAAGTAATGGGACCAGATACCATGATCTTAGTTTTTTATTGTTTAGTTTTAGTATATTCAGTAGCTTTTTATATGTTCAGAGAATTGGGTAACCATCACCCCTACCTAAGTTCAAAATATTTTTGTCACCTTAAAAGGAAATCCCCAGCCTGTGGTAATTAATCTTTCTGTCTCTAAAGAGCTGCCAATACTACATATTTCCTATAAGTGGAATCATACCATATTTGAGAAATATCAATAACCTCAGACATCCAGATAGCACCACCCTTATTGCAGAAAGTGAAGAGGAGCTAAAGAACCTCTTGATGAAAGTGAAAGAAGAGAGTGAAAAGCTGGCTTAAAACTCAACACTAAGATCATGATTCCTATCCCATCACTTCATGACAAATAGATGGGGAAACAATAGAAAATGTGACAGACTGTATTTTCTTGGGCTCTAAAATCACTGCAGATGGTGACTGCAGCAATGAAATTAAAGGACACGCTCCTTGGAAGAAAAACTATGACAAATTTACATAGCATATTAAAAAGCAGAGACATTACTTTGCCAGTAAAGATTCATATAGTCAAAACTTTGCTTTTATCAGTAGTCATGTATGGATGTGATGGTTAGATGATAAAGAAGGCTGAGCACTGAAGAACTGATGCTTTTAAAGTGTGGTGTTGGATAAACTCTTGAGATAATCCCTTGGACAGCAAGGAGATCAAATCAGTCAATCCTAAAAGATATCAGTCCTGGGTGTTCATTGGACAGACTGATGCTGAAGCTGAAGCTACAATACTTTAGCCACCTGATGCAAAGAGTTGTCTCATTAGAAAAGGCCTTGATGCTGGAAAGATTGAAGGTGGGAGAAGGGGACGACAGAGGATGAGATGGTTGGATGGAACCACTGACTCAATGGACATGAGTTTCAGTAAGTTCTGGGAGATGGTGGAGGATGGGAAAGCCTGGCATGCTGCAGTCCATGTGGTCATAAAGAATTGGACACTACTGGGCTACTGAACTACAAAATCTTAGCCTAATGTAACAAAAAGTCCATATTTACATCCATTTTAACTTTGTCTGGTTGAACTACTTTCAGATCTGAAAAGATCAAGTGAGTTGACTAATCTGATTTTATGTGTGTGGTGGGGTGCTGTAGGTGATTTCTAATGCAGATTAATTAAAATTAGTAATTTTGTGGATGTGAAATAGCTCCAAAATAAATTCTTCTTTAAGAGCATGAGAAGATACATGTTGAGCTATTTTTTTTCTCACTTTTTTCTCCCATTCCACCATTCTGGCAGACATCTTGTCTTATACATCCTTAAGGAGTTTATGACTCATTATTTTTTTTGGGGGGGGTGCTTTCATTTCCAAAAGCTGGAGAAAATATATGAAGAGAAAGGGATTTATAACATCAAAACATTAATTTCTAAAGTGGTAGAAAAGGATAGGTCTGGAGAGTGATGAGCAGCAGAATTAGAGACTTTCTAGATTAAAAAGATAATTCTGTTTTCAATAGGTACAAAAAAGTAACTGAACAATTATTGATGAATTTCTATTTCTAATTCAAAGAGATCAAAAACTTCTCATTTATAAATTCAGGTTTAATATTTTAGACTAAATTTTATAGCATTTTAATGATCCACACAATAGAAATCATTCTCAAGGTGAAAGGCATTCTTCTGATGATATCAGTTACAAATGTATTTTGTGACATATTTTTGTAGTCTATTATGACACTTATTTTCTTCAGTTAAGCTCTATATTAATAGTTTGTGAAGCCCCAATCTACAGCCATGAAATCTATTCCCTCACATATACATTATTTTCCTGAATGAAAATGTCATTCTAATCTTGAATTAACAATATAGCTATGAGTTTCTGCTTAAACTATGAGTAGAGTGAATGCATTAAAGGCCTAATAAGTGTAAGAGCAGAAGCCAGGAAACTCCTAGAATAAAGCAGGTAGAATACTCTTTGACATAACTAGTAGCAAGAGTTATTTTTATTTGTTCTGTTTGTTTCTTTTTTGATAACTGTAAGAAATTAAAGCAAAAATAAACAAATGAAACCTAACTAAACATAAAAGCTTTTGCACAACCAAATGCACCATTAAGAAAATAAAAAGATAACTTATGAAATAGCAAAAAAAATGCAAATATATCAAATAAGGGATTAATATTCAATGTATATAAACAGCTCTACAATCCAATATAAAACAAAAACAAAAAACTTATTAAAAGTGGGCAAAGGTCCTGAATAGACATTTTTCCAAAGAAGATATATGGATGGCTATCAGGCACACGAAACTATACTAAATATTGCTAATTATTGGAGAAATTCAAATCAAGTTGCCTCACCCTTGTCTGAATGGCTATCATCAAAAGGTCTACAAATAACAAATGTTGTTAAGAATATAGAGAAAAGAGACCCTTGTATACTATTGACTGGAATGTTAAGTGGTGCAGCCACTGTGGAAAATAATACCGAGGATCCTCAAAAAACTAAATATAGAACAAGGGTATGGCCCAGAAATTTCATTCTTGGGTGTATATCTGAAAAGAAAAGAAACACTAATTCAAAAAGATGCATGTACCCCACCATTCATAGCAGCATTATTTTAATAACCGTGATATGAAACAACCCTAGTGCCCTTCAACAGATGAATGGATAAGGATTGAAATATCTGTATATCTATATCTATACCTCTCTCTGTATATATACTCATTATTACTCATTATTAAATAATGGAATATTACTCATTCTTAAAAAATTAAATTTTGCCAATTGCAAAAATGTGGATTAACCTAGAGAGTATTTTGCTTAGTAAAATATATCAGCAAGAGAAAGATAAATTCTGCACATTATAACTTATATGTGATATGTAAAGAATAAAATGTTTAAATGTATATTACAAAAGAGAAACTGACTCACAGATATAGAAAACAAACCAGTGAATACCACAGGGATGAGAGAAAATGAAGAAGTAAGATAGAGATATGGTATTAAATGATATAACCTTCTATGTAGATGTATAAAATGGATAAGCAACAAGTGCATATTGTACAGCACAGGGAACTATAGCCATGGTCTTACAATAATTTTAAATGAGTATAATCTGCAAAAATACTAAATCACTATGTTGTGCTTCTGAAACTATTATAATACAGCAAATCAACTACATTTCAATTAAATAAATAAATAATGCTTCTATAAATCAATTTTGTAAGGGCTAATGCCTGCCATCTCTACACGACAATATTAGCAGAAGTTAATTCCCTAGTGGCTCAGATGGTAAAGAACCTGTCTGCAATGCAGGAGGCCTAGGTTCAGTCCCTGGGCTGGGAAGATAAAGGACTTCCCTGGTAGCTCAGCTCGTAAAGAATCCACGTGCAATGCAGGAATTTAATACACAAACAGCCTTATTTTCAATAAGGCTGGGTAGGGAAGGATTCCTGGGTAGGGAAGATCCACTGAAGAAGGCATAGACAACCACCCACTCAGTATTCTTGGGCTTCCCTGATGGCTTAGCTGGTAAAGAATCAGCCTGCATTGTGGGAGACTGAGGTTTAATCTCTGGGTTGGGAAGATCCCTGGAGAAGGAAAAGGTTGCTCATCCAGTATGCCGGCCTATAGAATTCTATGGACTGTATAGTCTATGGGGTGACAAAGAGTCAGACATGACTGAGTAACATTCACTAAGGATACAGATAACCCAAAAGAATCAAGCGATATTATTTTGATATGTCTATACCTTTGCACTCCCTTGTACAATACAGAGAAGCAGACATACACCTCTTAAAAGAACAAATAAAACTGAATCACATCGCCATAACTTGCAAATGCAAAATAGTGCTTTTTTGAAATGGTAAGGTTAGAAGGAGAAAAGAGTGAAAGAGGATGAGATGGTTGGATGGCATCACCAAATCAATGGACATCAACTTGGGCAAATTTCTGGAGATGGTGAGGGACAGATAAGACTGGCATGCTGCAGTTCATAGGGTTATTAAAAGTCAGACCTGATTTGGTGACTGAACAGCAACAAAAAGGGCTTATACTCTTGAATGAAGAAAACATAACATCTGTAAATATTTATGCTCTCAACATAGAAGCACTTAAATACATAAATAAATAATACTTCATATAAAAGAAAAAAATAGCAATATAATAATAGTAGGGAATTCAATACTAGGGACTTTCAACAATGGATAGATTATCCAGACAGAAAAATCAATAAACAATGGACTTAAACACTGATTAGGCCAAAAAGACCTAATAAACATATACAAAGTATTCTAATCAACAGCAATGGGCTATATAGTCTTCTTAAGTGCACATTGAACATTCTCCAAGATAGATCATATGTTAGGCCATAAAATGTGTCTAAATAAATAAGAACATTAAAATCATATCAAGTTTTTTCCCTGATCCCAGTAAGGAAACTAAAAATTAATTACTATATTATTAATTGTTATTATTAAGAATGTTATTCACAAATGTAGATATTAAATAACATTCTGCCAGTGATCAAAGGACAAATAAAGAGATCTATAAAAAAATTGATACATATGAAAGTGGAAATGCAATATATTAAAGCTTAGAGAATGCAAAAACAGCCCTAGGTAATTTCATAGTCATAAACACCCACATTAAGAAACAAGAAAGATCTCAAATAAACAACCTAACTTTACATGGCAAGGAATTACACAGAGAACAAAAACTAAGCTAAAATTAGTAGAAACAAAGAAATATCAAATATCTGAATGAAAATAAATTAAATAGTTAAAAGACAATAGAAATTATCAATGTAATAAGACGAGTTTTGAAAAGTTAAACAAAATAGACAAATCTTCAGCTAGATTCATCAAGAAGAAGACAGAGATGTCTCCAATATATAAAGTTATAAATGAAAGAGGAGATTTTTATAACTGATACCCTGGTGGCTCAGATGGTAAAGTGTCTGCTTGCAATGCAGGGGACCCGGGTTTGATCCCTGGGTTGGGAAGATCCCCTGGAGAAGGAAATGGCAACCCACTCCTGTACTCTTTCCTGGAAGATTCCATGGATGGAGGAGCCTGGGAGGCTACAGTCCGTGGGATTGCAAACAGTCAGACATGACTTAGCAACTTCACCAAAAAAATGCAAAGAATCTTAACAGGCTACTTATGAGCAACTTTACACTGACAGATTAAACTACCTAGAAGAAATGAATAATTCTTAAATATCTATAATCTAATAAGAATGAATCAGAAATAAAAAAGCTCAACAGAGCAATTACTAGTAAGGGGATTGAGTTGGTAATTAAAAGCATCCTAATAAAGAAAAATTCAGGAATAGATAACTTCACTGATGCATTCTGACAAACATTTAAAGAATATCAACCCTTCTTAAATTCTAACAAAGAACAGAGGAGAGAACACTTTTGAAATAATTTTATAGAGACCACATCATCCTAATACCAAAGGCAAGCAAGAACACTACATGAAGAGAAAACTGCAGACCAATATCCCTGGTGGACGTAGATGCAAACATCTTTAACAAACAAGTGTTAACAAATCAAACTCAATAATACATTTAAAGGATCATACACAGTGATCAAGAGGAATTTATTGTAATTAAAATTAACATAAGAAGTAGAAGGATAACCAAATCAATCCCTGAATCGTTCTAAAAAACAAATAAGGCTGTTTGCATATAAATTCAGTATGGAATTGATGGAGAAGGAAACGGCAATCCACTCCAGTACTCTTACCTGGAGAATTCCACGGACAGAGGAGCCTGGCAGGCTACTGTTCATAGGATCACAAGAGTCATACATGACTGAGAGACTAAGCACACACGCACACGGGACTGATACTGTACAAAATGGGAAAAGACCAGAATATAGAGAAAAAACATTAATAGGGGACTGTAGGGGGAAAAAGTAAATTTCAAAAGCAAACTATGCATTCTCCACATATTGCACAGTCTTCCAGGAACTACTTAATTCTAACCTTTCTTTGAATTTGAGATATTTTGCAACATTTTGTAAATTTTACATCACTGATAGACATACAAATTCTGTCTTTTCTGGTGTAGATTCCATTGTCTTCCTTTCTACCCTGTCGGGAGCGGGAATCTTGCCACTATTTCATTTCCATATTTTTGGCCTATAATGTATCTGTTTTAAAATTCTCTTTTGAACCAGTTATAACATCTGTCTAATTCCATCATAAATATATAGGTCTTTCCAGGATGTTCATTTTTATATCTGTATGAGAGTCATTATTTTATCCTTTACTGAAAGTTATCTTTTACAATATCAAAGAAGAAAAAATAGCTAAAAGAGAGCAACTGAATGATTGTTCAGAGAAGCAAAAGGACACAAGGTATAAAATATGTTACTCAAAACAAGTGAGGAAAAGTTTCAGGAGAAAGAGGGAGTCATATAGCTTAGGTATGTCTTGTAAATTAAGAGTTTCAAAGTCTATCACATTTGGCGACCAAGGAATCACTGATATTTCTGAAAGAATATTTTCACAAACTGGTGGGGTTATCAAGCACAATACAGAATTTGAAGAATGATTTATGTGTGAGAAAGGAAAACAGTAAAGCAAAACAAAAAATACTTTTTTCCTACACACACACACACACACACATATATATATATATATATAAATTTTATTCTTCTGTAACTGTAAAAATGAATTCTCCTTGTCAGAGTATAAATAACAGAAACTTTCTAAAATTAATGTGAACTCCACTTGAAATCATAGACACTTTTTGAGCATATTTCCATATGCTTCTCTGTGCATAATAAGTCATTTCAGTTGTATTTGACTCTTTGAAACTCTATGGACAATAGCCCATCAGACTCCTCTGTTCATAGGATTCTCCAGGCAAGGATACTGGAGTGGGTTGCTGTGCCTTTCTCTAGAGGATCTTCCCAACCCAGGGATTGAACCCATGTCTCTTAGGTTTCCTGCATTGGCCGACATGTTCTTTACCACTTGCACCACCTGGGAAGCCATCTTATGTTCACTATTTAAATAGAATCATATGTCTACCTGTTTTTAGGTCTTTAACTTATTTTCAAAATGATATTTTAGTAGATCTTCTCAAACATTTACTTTATTTATTTTTTTAGTTTATTTATTTATTATTATTATTTTTTATTGTTTTTGCTATACAATGTCATGATATCACCACGGGTTTACATATGCTCCCCCTCCAGAACCCCCCTCCCTCCCCCCCGGGAAATCTCGCTGCACCAGCCCCAAGCATCAATCCTGGGCTGACAATTGATTAGACATATGATAATTAACTTGTTTCAATGCCCTTCTCCCATATCATCCCACCCTTACCCTCATCCACAAAGTCCACGAGTCTATTCTATACATCTGCGTTCCTTTTGCTGTCTCGCATGCTGGGTTCTCGTTACCGTCTTTCTAAATTCCATATATATGCGTTAATATACTGTATTGTTGTTTTTGCTTCTGGCTTACTTCACTCTGGATAATGGGCTCCAGTTCTGTCCACCTGAGTAGAACTGATTCAAATGAATTTTTTTTTAATGCTGAGTAATATTCCATTGTGTATATGTACCACAGCTTTCTTATCCATTCGTCAGTTGATGGGCATCTAGGTTGCTTCCATGTCCTGGCTATTGTAAACAATAAGGCGATGGACATTGGGGTACACGTGGCTCTTTCAGTTCTGGTTTCCTCTGTGTATATGCCCAGCAGTGGGATTGCTGGGTCATATGGCAGGTCTATTTGCAGCTTTTTAAGGAACCTCCACACTGTTTTCCATAGTGGCTGTACTAGTTTGCAATCCCACCAACAGTGTAAGAGAGTTCCCTTTTCTCCACATCCTCTCCAGCATTTATTACTTGTAGATTTTTGGATTGCAGCCATTCTGAGTGGTATAAAGTAATATCTCATTGTGGTTTTGATTTGCATTTCTCTGATAATGAGTGATGTTGAGCATTTTTTCATGTGTTTGTTAGCCATTTTTATGTCTTCTTTGGAGAAATGACTGTTAAGTTCTTTGGCCCACTTTTTGATTGGGTCGTTTATTTTCCTAGAATGGAGCTGCAGGAGTTGCTTGTATATTTTTGAGATTAATTGTTTGTCCGTTACTTCATTGGCTATTATTTTCTCTCATTCTGAAGGCTGTCTTTTCACCTTGTTTATAGTTTCCTTTGCTGTGCAGAAGCTTTTAATTTTAATTAGGTCCCATTTGTTTATTTGTGCTTTTATTTCCAGTATTCTGGGAGGTGGGTCATGTAGGATACTGCTTTGGTTTATGTCAGAGAGTGTCAAACATTTACTTTAATTTCAATGCCTTCAGTTCAGTTCAGTTGCTCAGTTGTGTCCGACTCTCTGTGATACCATGGACTGCAGCATGCCAGGCCTCTTTGTCCATAACAAACTCCTGGAATTTACTAAAACTCATGTCCATTGAGTCGGTGATATCATTCAACCATCTCATCCTCTGCTGTCCTCTTCTTCTTCTGCCTTCAATCTTTCCCAGCAGCAGGGCCTTATCAAATGAGTCAGTTCTTCACATCAGGTGGTCAAAGTATGGGAGTTTCAGCTTCAACATCAGTCCTTCCAATGAACACCCAGGACTGATCTCCTTTAGGATGGACTGATTGGATCTCCTTGCAGTCCAACGGACTCTCAAGAGTCTTCTCCAATACCACAGTTCAAAGCCATCAATTCATTGCACTCAGCTTTCTTCACCACCCAACTCTCATATCCATACATGACTACTGGAAAAACCATAGACTTCACCTTTGTTTGCAAAGTAATGTCTCTGCTTTTTAGTATGCTGTCTAGGTTAATCAGAGCTTTCCTTTCAAGGAGTAATCGTCTTTTACTTTCATGGCTGCAGTCAGCATCTGCAGTGATTTTGGAGCCCCCCCAAATAAAGTCTGCCACTGTTTCCACTATTTCTCCATTTGTTTGCCATGAAGTGCTGGTACCAGATGCCATGATCTTAGTTTTCTGAATGTTGAGCTTTGAACCACTTTTTTTACTCTCCTCTTTCACTTTTGTCAAGAGGATCTTTTGTTCTTCTTCGCTTTCTGCCATAAGGGTGGTGTCATCTGCATATCTGAGGTTATTGATACTTCTCCTGGAAATCTTGATTACAGCTTGTGCTTCCTCCAGCCCAGAGTTTCTCACCATGTACTCTGCATATAATTTAAATAAGCAGGATGACAATATACAGCCTTGACGTACTCCTTTTCCTATATGGAACCAGTCTGTTGTTTCATGATCACTTCTAACTCTTGCTTCCTGACCTGCATACAGATTTCTCAAGAGGCAGGTCAGGTGGTCTGGCATTCATCTCTTTCAGAATTTTCCACAGTATATTGTGATCCACATAGTCAAAGGCTTTAGCATAGTCATTTAACAGAAATAGATGTTTTTCTGGAACTCTCTTGCTTTTTTGATGATCTAGCAGATGTTGGCAATTTGATCTCTGGTCTTCTGCTTTTCCTAACACTAGCTTGAACATCTAATGCTGAAGCTGAAGTTGAATGGTTCTATGAAGATCTACAAGACCTTCTAGAATTAACACACAAAAAGTATATCCTTTTTATTACAGGGGACTGGAATATAAGAGTAGGAAGTCAAGAAACACCTGGAGTAACAGGAAAATTTGGCCTTGGAGTACAGAATAAAGCAGGCCAAAGGCTAATAGAGTTTTACCAAAATAACACATCAGTAATAGCAAACACCCTCTTCCAACAACACAAGAAAAGACTCTACACATGGACATCACCATATGGCCAACACCAAAATCAGATTGATTATATTCTTTGGAATCAAAGATGGAGAAGCTCTATACACTCATCAAAACAAGACCAGGAGCTAACTGTGGCTCATATCATAAACTCCTTATTGCCAAATGCAGAAAGTAGGGAAAACCAGTAGACTATTCAGGTATGACCTAAATCAAATCCCTAACGATTATACAGTGGAAGTGAGAAATAGATTCAAGGGACTAGATCTAGTAGACAGAGTCCCTGATGAACTAGGGATGGAGGTTCATGACACTGTACAGGAAACAGGGATCAAGATCATCCCTAAGAAAAAGAAATGCAAAAAAGCAAAATGTCTGTCTGAGGAGACCTTACAAATAGCTGTGAAAAGAAGAGAAGCTAAAAGCAAAGGAGAAAAGGAAAGATATACCCATCTGAATTCCGAGTTGCAAAGAATAGCAAGGAAAGATAAGAAAGCTTTCCTCAGTGATCAGTGCAAAGAAATAGAGGAAACCAATAGAATGAGAAAGACTCAAGATTTCTTCAAGAAAATTAGAGATACCAAGGGGACACTTCATGCAAACACAGGCTCAATAGATGACAGAAATGGTATGGACCAAACAGAAGAAGATATTAAGAAGAGGTGGCAAGAATACACAGAACTGTTCAAAAAAGATCTTCATGACCCAGATAATCACAATGGTGTGATCATTCACCTAGATCCAGACATCCTGGAATGTGAAGTCAAGTGGGCCTTAGGAAGCATCACTGAGAACAAAGCTAGTGGAGGTGATGGAATTCCAGTTGAGCTGTTTCAAATCCCAAAAGATGATGCTGTGAAAGTGCTGCACTCAATATACTAGCAAATTTGGAAAACTCATCAGTGGCCACAGGACTGGAAAAGGTCAGTTTTCATTCCAATCCCAAAGAAAGACAATGCCATAGAATGCTCAACCTATCACACAATTGCCCTCATCTCAGACGCTAGTAAAGTGATGTTCAAAATTCTCCAAGCCAGGCTTTAACAATACATGAAACGTGAACTTCAAAGCCTTACTTGAAAAAAAAAAGTTCTTCTGACATAGGAAACATTACATGCAAGAGAGAAGTCAAGTCTATATGAATGATCATTTAATTCTTATGTCACTCATATCTATATTTTATTATACAATTTTAAAACTGTCTTAACATATTTTAAATTACTTAAACCTCAAAATTCTTTGGGATACACTGAGAAGGCATTATTGCCGTTATGTATAACAAGAAAATTGAAGTTTAATGTGATTAAATGCCTACACAAGTCACAAAACTAAGTACAAATTTTATATTTGCATATACAAATAAATGTGTTACTAAAGTTATTCATTCATCAATAATATGACAAAGACCATGAATGTAAAAATGAGTAGGGAATGTTTAATCAGAAATGTGTGTAAATAAATAGAAAGAAAGCCCTCTTTCTGAGAAATCCTGTAGGAAAGGACTGAAAAAAGTAGGATATAATAGTCACCTCTTGTTTGATGATAGAATTTGGGGTGCAGATCACAATACATAAGTGTCTTATGAGCTGGAGAAACATAAAGGACAATTCAGTTCAGTGGAATTCTGTTTTGATAAATGGAGTAACACCTTTGTTAGGAAGTTCTTCTTGAAATAGGAGTATGTATGTAAAGAAAAAAATGATTTCAAGTCTTAACTGAATTTTAGTGAACAAGCTGAGCAAAATAAATTATGTGTCTGTGAACTTCTTTTCAAAGGAAGTATGTCACATAGACACAATGAAGATGAGTTAAGAGATTCTTACCAAAATCCTATTAAAGTATGCACACCACGTTCTTCAGTTTCAAATTCATGCTTTCTGTCCTTATCCACTAAAAAAAAAAAAGGCTATTGTTAAAGAAAAAAATTTGGAGCTGAAATATTCAGTAAGTTCAAACAATTTCAGATGCATCTTAAAAATGGTAGAGAAAGCAAGTTACATCAATACCTGACCTGGCTGAAATATTGGACAAATTAATATATAAGCAGAGCACCAAAGTCAGCTGTCCCTGCTCAGCAAGTAAATAGTCAATGGAAGGTAAACAAATCATGCAAATCATAGAAAGACTTCTCTTATGAAAGTCATGGAAATGGAAGAGAACTGCAGAGAAATAGAAGTCTGTTTTGAATTGAGAATAGCAAATACCCTACTTTAGAATTAAATTTTGAATTGATTTCAAACAAATCCCACTGCCCTACTTAAGTTAAAGAGTGTTTTTTTTTTCCCTCTCTCAAAAAATAATATGAAGATAATTCTTTCAAAGGACCATAGAAAGTATTTAGGGATTTTTGTCTAAGCTAGATATACTAGACTGTGTCCTAGTTAATTGACAATATTATAAATGAATTATCATATATATGGTACAATACATTGATAGCATTTTGTTAAAGATTAGTATTTCATTATCTCAAGGATTTTTTTTTTTTTGGATAACGCCATTTAAGGCTCAAGGCTTCACTGAGAATATAGAAGAACCTACATAATTTTAAAAGAAATAACAATCTTTAATTTTTGGAAATATTTAGTTCACTTCTAAAGAAAATGTCTATGCATTGTAAACTCAACTTTGTGGAAATTATAAAGTAAAAACAAAATGTTAAATATATAAGAGGAAAAAAAAGTGACTTTTTTTCATTTTCAAGGACTATATCTTCTACTTTTTTTCATTCAATCAGTATTTATTTATTTATAATTAAAGTAAACGATTTACAACATGTATCTTTTGTTCACAAACACATGCATATTCTGTTGTTTTTAAGCAGTGTACAAATACACTAATATTTGAAACAATAATAACATTCCTCTTTTCCATTTCCTAGGTATGTAATGATATAATCTCTCTCTTTTTTAAGACAGTGAAGTCAGATGGCAATATCTTTCTTCTGAGCAGTTGTGGAAGCCTAAAAGTTCATGAGAATAGTTTAGAAATATCTGAATTCTTCAGAGCCCTAGATAGCCTCTTGTTCTGTCATCTAAAATGTGATAGTGTGCTGCCTGTTTACCTCAGGTCAAAATTGCCATTTGCACTATCTGGGCCACCGCATTCCCCCTGGCTAGTTGTCTGCCTTATGTGTACTAAGGGCTTCTGTGAATGCTGGTATGTGCAGTTACTCTATGCTAAATTTGATTTTTGTCATCTATTAGCAAATTAAATGCATTATGTCCAGTTACTTTTATATTTGTTAACATGTCATTCTAAATCTGAATTGCAAAACCTCAGCATTGTCATGTGTGATGTATAATTATTCAGAACCCACTGTTAGTAGATAAAGATATTGACATGGATATTGTAAAGTTGAAGATGCTTTATTTTTTTAATTAATTTATTTATGTTTTCCTTTACATTATTGTGTTGGTTTTGCCATACATTGACATGAATCCATCATAGGCCTACATGTATTCCCCTTCCAGAACCCCATTCCCACTTCCCTCCTGAAGAAGCTTTAATTTCAGGTCACAAATTAATAAATACAAGATAATTAAAAGTCAGTAAGAGATTTACATCTACATTAATTGTATTGTGAAACCAAGAAATTTCACATCTGTGTTGATTAAATTGTACCTATGGCTGGAGTGAGTTGAATGAAGCACTACATACTTAGCAAAGCAGTGGACATCATGACATGGTCCTGAATTGCCTTCAGTTATCTCTTGCTCAGAACAAATTCATGGAAGTCTTTACAGCAGGAAGAGGGGTCTGAGGACTAAGATTCCTATTCCAGACTTTCAAAATGGTAAGGAAGGGTTTATTTAAGGAACTCAAAGAAAGACACATTTCTTCCAAGTGTTAAATGTGAATTTTGAACTCAATGACAATAAAGTCCTGTTCACCTTTGTGAGTCTGTGTTTTTATGTTTGTCTCAAGGATTATTAGGGTTTCCCTTGTCACTCAGCTGATAAAGCATCTGCCTGCAATGTAGGAGACCTGGGTTCAATCCGTGGGTTGGGAAGATCCCCTGGAAAAGGGAAAGGCTACCCACTTCAGTATTCTGCCTTGGAGAATTCCATGGACTACAGTCCATGTGGTTGCAAAGAGTCGGACACGACTGAGCAACTTTCACTTCCACTTTCAAGAATTATTAAAAGTAAACTGTGGTAACTTAAAATTAATCTATTGTTATGCTTATAGATGCCATCTGAAAAACTAAATCCTCATCTTCAACAGGGCTAGATGAGTTGCATGAAGGGATTGTTTTAGAATATGTAGATGTGTAAGAAACTGAAAATTCATCAATCTCCCTCTTCAAGCATAGTTTCTCAAACTTAACCTGAAAATTGAAACACAAGATAAGATTTCAGTTGGTGCTAAATAAGACCTTCAGTGCAACATCAGTTAGCTAGTATTCCTGAAGTGTGAATAAGTAAGAGACATAGCTAATTATCTGATTTGTTGATATTTAATAACCAATATCTATGAGGTGGTTTTTCCTTGGGAGAGTAAAAGCTTGTTCTTTGCTATTACTTGAGCACAAACACAGACCTTGTCACTGTTCTAAAGGTTTTAAAAGATTAACTTATCTTCAAAAATCCTACTGGGATATATATTTTATTTTTTTCCATTTTACATATGAGAAAAATTTTCCCCTCAAGGAAAACTTTCTTAAGATACACAGGTAGAAGTGGGGAAGTCAGTTATTACTTATAGTTACACTGCTTGGGTATTAACTATTCATTGCTAGCTTTTGAGAGATGATCTGATGCCCTTTCTATGGCTCAGAATCTGGTGGAAAGTGTAGATCATTTCAGTGAATGCACATTTTTTTTTTTGCCTAGTTATTGTCTGTAGCATTAAGCAGAAGACAAACTTGCCTAGATGCTTCCTTGTAGAAACAGTAATAATTTTCCATTCACAAAGAATAGACACTTGTTTACCCATGGTCATCGAGATGAGAAAAAGTGCATCTTATCCTTTGCCAAAGATGAGATAAAACAGCCTTGAACATCTCCAGTAATGGATATTTTATTGCCTTTAGTTTAGAACTCTGTAGGTTGCTTATGTGTTGTCTTCACCCTTCCAATTCTACTTACCTCACTTTCCATGGGAGCTCAACTGCCTATGCTCCAAGAGAAAAACTAATCAAGCCCTAACACAGATGAAATAGCAGACCCTGGACTTCCCATCGACTTCCCAGAAAGCCATAATTATTAGCTCACTTCCAGACACACATCTTGGGGACAGAAAATTCATTTGTTTCAGTCTTGAAACAATCGTTCTTCTTCTCTTCCTAGCTGATTTATAATATCTACAATCTGCATTATATTTTAGCTTCAGTAGTAAAGTTCTGAAAGAATACTTACTGAGAATGCACTGAATGTATGAAACACCATCTAACTACTAGGGATACATAAATGAATAACTAAATACAAGCCCTTTGGCAAATTTATGATGTAGGATTTTATCTTCAGTCTTCTACTGTTAACATGTACCCAATGGGGACAATAAAAACAGCAACTTCAACAACACCACAGTAACTCTTAAATATTTATTGAGTGTTTACTATAGACTAGATATTATTATAGACATTTTTTAAAGTTTATCATAATGAATCTTCATAATAGTCTCATAAAGAAATTGTATCACCCTTATTTTATAAATGAAGATACTTGGAACGACAAAGATTGGCTAAGATTACCCAGCCCAAACTTTTAGTTACTAAGGAAAACAATGGTAAATACAGGTGAGCAGGGGAGCTTTCTTTAACCTTATAATCACTTAGTAGTCAAGATTAAGTTCTTAAATAATCTAGTTCTTTCTCTAGCAATTACACAGGATTGGTGTTTAAAGATCCAGTATAGATATGTTTTATTAGCTAAGTAAAGGATTTCTTGAACCTTGAGAATCATGACAGGAGTACACTCCAGAGCACATTGAAAAGTGGTCTGCAAAAGCAAGGACAAAGAGCATCCTTATATGCTTTTTGGACAGTGTAAGATATCTTATCAGCAGCTAACAGGGATTTTTTTTTCTTGCATACACCTAAAAAGTTCCCCTTCATGGATCACTGCCTTGTAGTGGTGAAGGGACTTGAATAATTCAATGATGCTATTAGCCATGCTATGCAGGGCCACCCAAGTTGACAGGTCATAATGAAGAGTTCTGACAAAATGGCCCATGGAAGGAGGGAATGGCAAACCACCCCAGTATTCTTCCCATGAGAACCTCATGAACTGTATAAAAAGGCAAAGAGGTATGATGCCAAAGCATGAGCCCCCAAGGTTGGAAGGTGTCCAGCATGCTACTGGGAAGAGCAAAGGACAATTTCTAATACTCCAGAAAGCTGGTTCGAAGCTCAGTTGTGGATGTGTCTGGTGATGAAAGTAAATCCAGTGCTATAATGACCAATATTGCATAGGAACTTGGAGTTTTAGGTCCATGAATCAAGGTAAATTGGATGGAGTCAGGCAGGAGATGGCTAGAGTAAACATCAGCATCTTAGGAATCAGTGAACTAAAATGGGCACAATGGGCAAATTCAATTCAGATGATTATTATATCTACTGCTGTGGGCAGGAATCCCATAGAATAAATTGAATAGCCCTCATAATCAACAAGAGTCTGAAATGCAGTACTTAGAGTCAACCTCAAAAACAGAAGAATGATCTGTTTGTTTCCAAGCATACCGTTCAACATCACACTAATCTAAGTCTACGCCACAGCCACCAATGCCAAAGAAGCTGAGGCTGATCACTTATATGAAGACCTACAAAATCCTCCTAAAACTAACACCAAAATAAGATGTCCTATTCATCATAGGGAATAAGAACACAAAAGTAGGTAGGCCAAGAGATACGTGAAATAACAGACAAGTTTGGCCTTGGTATACAAAATGAAGCAGGGCAAAGGCTAACAGAATTCGGCCAAGAAAACACACTGATCATAGCAAAAATCTTTTTCCAATAACACAAGAGATAACTTTACAAATGGACATCATCAGATGACCAACACTGGAATCAGATTGATCTCATTATTTGCATCTGAAGATGGAGAAGCTATATGGAGCTGACTGTGGCTCAGATCATCAGCTCCTTATAGCAAAATAGACTTAAGCTAAAGAAATCAGGGAAACCACTAGGCTAATAAGGTACAACCTAAATCAAATCACATATGATTATACAGTGGAGGTGGCAAATAGATGCAAGGGATTAGATCTGGTAAACACAGTGCATAAAGAACTATGGATAGAGGTTTACAATATTGTACAGGTGGCACTGACCAAAACCATCCCGAAGAAAAAGAAATGCAATAAAGAAAAGTAGTTGTCTGAGGAAGCTTTACAAAGAGCTGAGGAAAGAAGAGAGGTGAAAAGCAAGGGAGAAAGGGAGAGGTACATTTAACTAAAAGCAGGGTTTGAAACAATAGCAGGAAAGACAAGAAGGCTTTCCTTAATGAACAGTGCATTGAAATAGAGAAAAATAGCAAAAGAGGAAAGATGAGAAATCTCTTCAAAAAAATTGGAGGTATCAAAGAAACATTTCAAGCAAAGATGATCACAATCAAGGACAGACATGGTAAAGACCTAAAAGAAGAAGAGATCAAGAAAAGATGGCAAGAATACACAGAAGAACTGTACAAAAAAGATCTTAATGACCTGGATAACCACAATAATGTGGTCATTCACTTAGAGGTGAAGATCCTGGAGTGTGAGGTCAAGTGGGCCTTAGGAAGTGCTGCTGCCAATAAAGCTAGTAGAGGTGGTGAAATTCCAGCAGAGCTAGTTAAAATCCTAAAAGATGATGTTATTAAAATACTGTACTAAATATGTCAGCAAATTTGGGAAACCCAACAGTGGTCACAGGACTGAAAAAGGTCAATTTTCATTCCAATTTCCAAGAAAAGCAGTACTAAAGAATAATGAAAGCACCAGACAATTCTGCTCACTTCTCATGCTAGTAAGTTATGCTAAAAATCCTTCAAGCTAGTCTTTAGTAGTAGTCCCTGAATTGAGAAATTTCAAATGCATAACTGTGTTTAGAAAAGGCAGAACAATCAGAAGATCAAATTGCAAACATTTGATGGATCATAGAGAAAGCAAGGGAATTCCAGAAAAGCATGTACTTCTGTTTCATTTACTAAGCTAAAGTCTTTGACTTTGTGGATAATAGCAAACTGTGAAAAAACTCTAAAAGAGATGGGAATATCAAACCAACTTGTCTCCTGAGAAACCTGTATGTAGGTCAAGAAGCAATAGTTATATGGAACAACTGACTGATTCAAAATTGAGAATAGAGTATGACAAGGCTGTATATTGTCACCCTGTTTACTTAACTCATATGAAGAACATATCATGTGAAATGTCTGACCTGGTGAGTTACAAACTGGAATCAAGATTGCCAGGAGAACAATCAAAAACCTCAGTAATCACTTGAATGGCAGAAAGCAAAGAGGAACTAACGAACCTCGTGATGAAGGTGAAAAAGAAGAGTGAAAAAGTCAGCTTAAAAGAAAAAAAAAAAAAAAAAAAAACCTAAGACCATGGCATCCAGTCCCATCATTTCATGGCAAATAGAATGGGAAATGGTGGAAGCAGTGACAGATTTCCTCTTCTTGGGCTTTAGAATCACTGTGAATGGTGACTGCAGCCATGAAATTAGAAGACAGTTGCTTCTTGGAAGGAAAGCTCTGACAAACCTAGATAGCATATCAAAAAGCAAAACCATCACTTAGCCAACAAAGGTCCGTATAGTCTAGACTATGGTCAATCTAGTTCAGTTCAGTTCAGTCGCTCAGTCGGTCTGACTCTTTGCAACCCCATGAATCACAGCACACCACGCTTCCCTGTCCATCACCAACTCCCGGAATCTACCCAAACCCATGTTCATCTAGTCAGTGATGCCATCCAGCCATCTCATCCTCTGTTTTCCCCTTCTCCTCCTGCCCCCAATCCTTCCCAGCATCAGGGTCTTTTCCAATGAGTCCACTCTTCCCATCAGGTGGCCAAAATACTGGAGTTTCAGCTTCAACATCAGTCATTCCAATGAACACCCAGGACTGATCTCCTTTAGAATGGACTGGTTGGATCTCCTTGCAGTCCAAGGGACTCTCAAGAGTCTTCTCCAGCACCACAGTTCAAAAGGATCAATTCTTTGGCACTCAGCTTTCTTCACCATCCAACTTTCACATCCATACATGACTACTGGAAAAATCATATACTTGACTAGATGGACCTTTGTTGGCAAAGTAATGTCTCTGCTTTTCAATATGCTATCTAGGTTGGTCATAACTTTCCTTCCAAGGAGTAAGAGTCTTTTAATTTTATGACTGCAATCACCATCTGCAGTAATTTTCGAGCCCCTCAAAATAAAGTCTGTCACTGTTTCCACTGTTTCCCCATCTATTTCCCACGAAGTGATGGGACCAGATGCCACGATCTTAGTTTTCTGAATGTTGAGCTTTAAGCCATTTTTTTCATTCTCCTCTTTCACTTTCATCAAGAGGCTTTTTAGTTCCTCTTCACTTTCTGCCGTAAGGGTGGTGTCATCTGCATATCTGAGGTTATTGATATTTCTCCTGGCAATTTAGTAGTCAGGTACCAGTATGAGAGTTGGACCATTAAAGGTAGAGTGCTGAAGAACTGAGGCTTTCAAACTGTGATTCTGGAGAAGACCATTGAGAATCCCATGGACAGTAAGGAGATCACACCAGTCAATCCTAAAGCAAATGGACTCTAAATATTCATCTAAAGGACTAATGCTGAAGCTGAAACTTCAATAGTTTGGCCACCTCATGTGAACAGCTGACTCATTGGATAAGACTTTGATTTCTGGGAAAGATTGAAGTCAGACAAAGAAGAGGGTGACAGAGGGTGGAATGGTTGAATGGCATCACTGACTGAATGGACATGAACTTTGGCAAACTCTGAGAGATGATGAAGGACAAGGAGGCATGGCATGCTGTAGTCCACTGGATCACAAGGAGTTAGATATGACTTAGAGATTAAATAACACAAAGAAAAATGTAGCTTGCTTTTGATACCTTATGCCATGACTATTTTGCATGAAGACTTCTTGGCATTACTTTTAAATTTTAGGAAGTAAAATAAATCACTTTTTTAGTAAACTACCCTATGATATTCACTTTTTGACTTCCCATTTTCCTCTGACCTTGCTTTCTTCAAGACTTCCCATCTGGGTAGTTTTGATGGTTGTGTACATAACTGTGTCATCCATCTGTTCTTATATACTACAAATACCTTAAAAAAATTCAGTGCTTCTAAGCAGTATTTTTATTTTGGATATGTTAATTTTTTTATGCAGGTAAATGATGTTTTTACATTTACCATTTATATCAGGAATCATTTGTGGTGATTTGAGATAAATGGCACCATAGCCTTGACTTCCTCCCTCAAGGCAGTCTGAATAGCTGCTGAACCCATGTCTATAGCCAATTCCTTGCTCTGTGATTTCCTACAGAACAATAAAGCTTCAATTTATAGAAGTTTCATGAGCTCTTTTTTGTACAACATACATGTAAATGGTTGTTTCTTCACTCTTCAAGATAGTAATTAGTTTTGAATAGATGAAATTAAGAAAGTAACATGTTAATCATATGAAATTAGTCATTTGATTTAATAGCAATTCAAACAGCCATGTTGACTTACTGAATCATATTTCAGGATATTTCATTGACTTTTTGTAACATGGTCCCTATTCTTTAACTGTTAAAAACCTGAAATCTATTAAGGAACTTAAAAAAAAATAACTAATCATTTAATGTCACCCGTGACTCAGTTTTTTCACATTTCTATGGAAATGCAACCATAGAATCAGAGCAAATTTAATAGAGGAAGCATTTCATTAGTTAAAAGTGTTTTCTAAAATCCAGGGCAGATGTAATTTTAGATTTGAAATCAGAATGATGCTGCAGTCAGAATTTTTCCTTCCTGACCTTCTGAAAGCAGATTGCTTCAGGGGAAGCAAACCAAAATGGAAAACAAAAATGTGAAAGAAAAAGTAATGTGTCAGTTTCCATAAGACAAGCAAAAATATTAAATGTAGCCTTATTTGAGTTATAAATCATTTTCATACTATTATGAAAATGCATTTTGCTTATTATAATTCTTAGAAGTTTTTCTTTTAGTATAAACTAGTGCATTATCTGTCTTAATTTATTTATTTTAATTGGAGACTAATTACTTTACAATATTGTGGTGGTTCTGTCACACAGCCATTTATTAAACCTACTTTTTATAAGGTACGAATGAGAATATTGAAAGCTCAAAATAGACAATTGAGAAAGTTATATTTAAAATAAACTCTAAAATATTTGCATTCCCATGAAAATTAAACTATTCCTTACATCTCAGATCATTTTAATTAAATGAAGAAGGTATAGAATTTGAGTATGCTGATACTCAGACATTGGAACAATGCACAAAAAGCAGTGAGATAAAACAATCAACCCAATCCATATTTGTATGTTTGCACAAATACACTTTATTTCACCAAATCACAGGTATTAACTCAAATTAAGTCAAAAGCAAATATCATCTAAGAATAATACCATAATGCACTGAAAAATACCTTTAGAAATTCTTTAAAGAATAAAGTTTTTAAGTTTTCTTATTTACTGTGGTTCCTGTGAACTCAGATTCAAAGTGATAGTGTTTGTAAATCTTACAACCTTCTCCTTCAGATAGCAATCATCAGAATTTTGGAGAAAGAAAGAAAAATATTAGGAATTATTGGAAATTTCTGAGATAATATTACTCAAAATAATTCTAACATTTCTCATGCTCTTTACCAGTTACTATAGATAGATCAAATCAGTGAATCCTAAAGGAAATCAACCCTGAATATTCCTTGGAAGGAATGATGCTGAAGCTAAAGCTCCAGTACTTTGGCCACCTAAAGCGAAGAGTAGACTCTTTGGAAAAGGCACTGATGTGGGAAAGACTGAATGCAAAAGGAGAAGGGGGCAACAGAGGATGAATGGTTAGAGAGAATCATTGACTCAACAACTTGAGTAAACTGTGGAGATAGCAGACGACAGAGAAGTCTGGAGGTGCTGCAGTCCATTGGGTCACAAAGACTGGGACATGACTTAGAGACTGAACAACAAAAAGATTTAAAATAATTGTTTGATAAAAATGAAATTCTATGATTAATTTTTTTAGCAGCAATTATAGTTTGTAATTAATATTCAAATTTCAGAAATTACTAGGAATATCCTCACTGGATTGTATTTGAATAACATAATATAAGATCAGTAGCAACTTTAACAGTAGTACAGGGAATCACATGCTTAAGTTGACACCTTAAGGATTTTGTTTCCTAAAATTGAAATTTTTTTGAACACCTTATTTACAAGAATGACTCACCAGTACCCAAAGATACGACTATTTTGTTGTTGTTCAGTCACTAAATTGTGTTCGACTCTTTGAGATCCCATAGAGAACATTACACCAGGCTTCCCTATCCTTCACTGTCTCCCGGAATTTGCTCAAACTCATGTTCATCGAGTTGATGATGCCATCCAACCATCTCATCCTCTGTCATCTCCTTCTCTTGTCCTCAATATTTCCCAGCTTCAAGGTCTTTTCTAATGAGTCAGCTCTTTGCATCATGTGGCCAAAATATTGGAGCTTCAACATCAATCCTTCCATTGAATATTCATTGGATTTCCTTTATGATTGACAGGTTTGATCTCCTTTAGGATTGATTTCCTTCAAGGTTGACTGGTTTGATCCCCTTGAAGTCCAAGGGACTCTCAAGAGTCTTTTCCAGCCACACAGTTTGAAAATCAACTCTTTGGCACTCAGTCTTCTTTATGGTTCAATGTTCATATCTGTATATGACTAGTGGAAAAACCATAGCTTTGATTATACAGACCTTTGTTGGCAAAGTGATGTCTCTGCTTTTGAATATGCTGTCTGGATTTGTCATAGCTTTCCTTCCAAGGAGCAAGTGTCTTTTAATTTCCAAACTATAGTCACCATCCATAGTGACTTGAAATACTAAGAAAATAAAATTTGTTACTGTTTCCATTTTTTTTCTCCATCTTTTTGCCATAAGTGATTGGATTGTATGCCATGATCTTGATTTTTTGAATGCTGAGTTTTCAGCCTGCTTTTTCACTCTCATCTTTCACTTTGATTAAGAGGCTCTTTAGTTCCTCTTCATTTTTGATGTTAGGGTGATAGCATCTGTATATCTGACATCGTTGAAAGTTCTCCTAGCAATTTTGATTCAAGCTTATGATTCACCTAGCCCAGGATTTTGCATGATGTACTCTGTATATAAGTTAAATAAACAGGATGACAATATACAGCCTTGATGTACTACTTTCCCAATTTTGAACCAGTCTGTTGTTCCATGTCTATGGCCACAAGTAAAGATAAGGCTGTGCTGAGGTCATGATTGTCCCTCTCCTTTTTGTGAAATGATAACATTAATCTTCACCCCTATAAAATAGTTTTTCTTCTTTCAAACCAATAATTCCTCTATGTTAATTTTTAACCTTTAATTCTTACAAAATAAGCACTTTCCTGATTTCTCAACTAAATTTTCCTGCCAAGATTAAAAAAAAAAAAAGAATTTCTATTCATAGAAAACACTAGCAAGGAAAAAAGGAAATCTACAAGGAAACAGCATAAGTTAATATGAATATATATTCTCTATATTAATATACCGAGTATGTATACTGGCTTAAACTAAGGCAAAGTATAGGATTCCCAGGTGATGCTAGTGGTAAAAACCTGTCTGCCAGTGTAAGAGATGTAAGAGATGCAGGTTCAATCCTTAGCTTGAGGAGATCCCTTAGAAAACAGCATGGAAACCCACTCCAGTATGCTTGCCTGGAGAACCCCATGGATGGAAGAGCCTGATGGATTACATTCCATAGGCTCACAAAGAGTTGGACATGACTGAAGCAATTTACCACAAAGAAAAGTATAGTTTCGTTTTTAACAATAAACATCTTTAGTTACGTTTCTTCAGACTATTTTGTTAAAACACACAATGTGTGTATCTCTTAAGGTGAGTTGAAAAGGAAACCTAGCAGGCCTGGATTCTGCCACAATTAAAGGAAAATCAAAAAAGTCATAAGATAGATAAATAGATAGATGTTTAACTATCATATACTAAGATAGTGAATTTTGTTATTATTTAACTTTAATTTCACATTACATCACTCAATAGTAAAGATATCCTTTTATTGAGATATTTTTATTAAAGATTACTAAAAACAAACAACCTGTGATGCTATGTATTTAAAGAGAAAATTTGAAATGTCAATATTATACTACATGATAAAAGGTTCTAAGCAAAATTTAAATGAATGATTACAGTGTTTCAATCATAACTTAAGCTTTCTCACATCGATTATCTAGCCAATTAATCTTTCAAGTTCCTGTTGTCCCCTAAAAAAACACCACATTTTCTTTAAGAACTAGGTTAAAGTCCACATTGGGAAGATTGTCCCAACCTGAGGTGATTTGTCCATCCTGAATCCTGTATCCCTTTGGGACTTGTAGCCTTAAACATTTTATAAGCTTTGTTTTATAACCAAAATTTAACAAAAAGGCAGGGACCTAAACTAATTTCTGATATGTTTATTTCATTTACTATAATATTTAATATATATTTAGAATAAGAACTCAAAAAGGATTAGTTGATAGAGTTTGTAACAGGCTATAGTTTATTTATAATTTGCATAAAGTCATTTTGATACTTTTATACAATGTTGAAAAAATTTCACAAAAAAAAACATAGGCTCCAGCTATTAAAATTAGAAAGATTCCAATTTAATTGGCTGTTCATTCTCCTATTCTTATTTTTTCTTCTTTTAATATAGAAACTATGGCAACGTTTTATTGAATGTGTTTTTGCTCCATAAAATTATTATCATATGTGAAATAGATGGCCAGTTCAGGTTCAGTGCATGAGACAGGGTGCTCAGAGCTGGTGCACTGGGATGATCCTGAGGGATGGCATTGGGAGGGAGGTGGGAGGGTGATTCAGGATGGGGGACACATGTACACCCAAGGCTGATTCATGTCAATGTATGGCAAAACCCACAATATTGTAAAGCAATTAGCCTTCAATTAAAACAAATAAATAAATTAAAAAATTTGTATGCCTTCACCTTTACATTGGATATTTAAAATGTCCTTCACTCTCCATTCTTATAATTTTGTAAAATATCATAATGCCTGAGTTGCCTTTGTAGTAAAGTAAAATATAAATTTCATGATATAGGGTTATTCAAAAAGGACAGTCATTTAGTTGTTTGTAAGCTCTGGCAGCTTACAAGGAATTGGCTCTCACTGTATCTCCCTGAGTTATGTAGGCTTCACTTTTATTATATATGATTGACTGTGGGGTTTTATATTGAATAAAATAGCTGTCACAGCTGCTCAAAATCGGTATAAATCAAGAGTTTTCCCTCTCAGTAGCTCTGTGAGAACCTAATTTACTCTGGAAGGCAGTGTGTCTTTGCAGAGAAAGATTTGCCCCAGGTAAAAAGTGGGAAGCAACACAAATGGATTTGTAACACATATCTACCCATAAGCTTTTCTCTTCCTTTTTTGGCATCAGAGCTTAAAACAAGTGAGTAGTCAATTTATGTCTTCTAAATAAATGTCTCACTCCTCCCCAAACACATATTCAATTAAAAAAATATACAAAACACATAATGACTTGTGTTTGTTAATAGCTTTATTGAAATACAATTTACATACATAAAAAATGTGCAGCAAAATTTTATAAAGAACGTTGAAAAACCATTTTGGTGGAAGAATAACCTTGGAGCAAACTTTCAGCATAAATCTCTTCAAACAGCACCACCTAACAGCTATCTACCTGACACACACATAAGAAACTATTTACTGCATACTTTGCCCAACTATATAAGTTCTCATAGATTTTTAAAACCTTTCTTTAACTGAACAAACATTACTTTATTTCACATTATTGTTAGAATCAGAATTATTTAATAAATGTGGAAATGCATTAAGAGTAGTGCTATACAAATGTATTATTATAGTAAATAATGCCTTTTCCATGCTTTATCCAAGACTAATAAATTTAAAACCTTTGCAAACACAGAAAATACAGCATCTCATATAAAACTCCTAAGAGTAAATCAAAGAGAATATATACAGAGAATATGTTTCTGAGGATGAAACAGAGATAAACAGAATCAATTTCAAAATATAGGCTCAAATATATAAAATATCTATGAAAAAACTTCATAGCATTATGAAACATAGCAATAACCATAACCATAATATTATTTTCCATTCTAATCCAACTAAATTAAGGAACTAGCACCAAATCTGTAATTACTTAGGAACCATAAAAGTATTCACTCTTTGCACATAGTATTATTAGATTGCTTTCCCTTAAGCCAAAGTTAAGAAAATATCTCAATAATTGAACTCTCCCCATTGACACTATCTCTTCATCACCATTATGGCAATAACTCAAAAGGTGTTGTTTTCAAGCATTTTCAAATTTACTACTACATTCAGACATACTCATATGGTTTTAAATATTTGCTATAAGTTCTCAAAGCAAATTATGGTTTAAGAAAATCATTGTATTATTTAAAGTGACATGATAACTTGTTTTTATGAATCATTGTATACACTCCAGGAATACTTCAAGAAAGGATGAATTCATGAAGATCTGGGGGTAAAGATTGAACAAGATCTAGAGTTTGAGAAAATTGACTTACTTAGCACAAATGATCCTCATTTACTATAATATGGCAAACAAAGCTTAGAAACGTTGATGTTTTCATCATCTGGGAATTAGCTCCCACATACTAAGTGAAAGACCAATACACATGCATAAGGAAATTTTCCTTTCTTTGAGTAACCTATGATGTATTATATCTTTAAAGCATGATTCATTAATACTGATGTCATTATAACTTTGCAATATTTTGAGAAAGTTGATATTTAATAGAAGCATTAACTAAGTTGTGTTTTTCAAATGACACTAGTGGTAAAGAACCAGCTTGACAATGCAGGAGATATAAGGAACACGGATTTGATTCCTGAGTGGAGAAGATACCCTGGAGAAGGGCATGGCAATCCACTCCAATATTCTAGCCTGGAGAACCCCTTGGACAGAGAAGCCTGACAGGCTACAATCAGTAAGGTTGCAAAGAGTCGGACACGACTGAAGTGATTTAGCAGCAACAGCATTAAATTACGAAGAAGACTAATATGTTTATTTCTTTATTCTACATAATAAAACAACTGATACAGAAATTGGCCGTCAAGATGTCAGAGTAGAAAGATGAGAGTTCACTTCTTAAAAAAAAAAAAAAAATTCACAACCAACTGTTGAACAATCATTTACCCCCTCCAAAAAAAAAAAACAAAAAACTGGAATCTGTCAAAAAGATACCTGACATTCAAAGACAAAGAGAAGCCACAGTGAGATTGTAGGAGGGGCACAATTGTGATACAATCCAATTCCAGAACCATCAGGTGAGTAATCACAAACTGGAAAATAATTATACCACAGAAGACAGGAATGGAAGTTCAGAGGCCCCCATTAGGAATTTCAGTCTAGGTGTCTGGAAATGGAGGAGGAATCCTCATGAATCTGGCTTTGAAGCCAATGTTTATTTTTTGATGCATAGTTGATTTACAATGTTTCAGAAGCAAAACAATGTGATTCAGTTACGCATATACACATATATTACCTTTTAAATTATTTTCCATTATAAGTTATTACAAGATATTAACTACAGTTCCCTAAACTATATAGTAAACTTTTGTTGTTTGTTGCATATCTATTTTTTTATTAGAAATCTAGCATTCTACTTATACTAACTCTAACAAGTGGAATCAAAATGTTATAAGCATTTTAGTTAAGTAAAAATTCATAAGTTTTCTAAAATATATATATTATACATATTTTTATATATATGTATACAAAAGCTTTTCTACTGTACTTGATGATGGTTTGAGAAAGAAGATAAAAAAAAGAAGAGATGAAGAAACTGGAAAACATAAACTGAGTGAGATGGGAGCATTTAATATAAAATAGAAAAATTGAAACTAACTAGATAGAAGTAAAAGGTAATATAGTCCAGTTGTTTTTGAAAAATGGCTGCTCATCAGAAATATATCTGGAGCTCCAGACGGGAAAAAAAGCAATGCCTGGGCATTTTTATTTTTCAAAAAATGTCAAGAAAATTCTGATATGCCTCTAGATTTTAAAAAGTAATTACAGGCTTTTCTATTAAATGATTGTTTTCATGCTAGAGAGTTCTAATTGTTTTTCTGTTGACCAGTCATGATACAATGTTATTAAATAATAGCTACATAATCACAATGGAAACAGGGGGAACAGTGTCAAACTTTATTTTTTGGGGCTCCAAAATCACTGTAGATGGGGATTGCAGCCATGAAATCAAAAGACACTCCTTGGAAGGAAAGTTATTGCCAATCTGGATAGCATATTGAAAAGCAGAGACATTACTTTGCGAACAAAGGTCCGTCTAGTCAAGGCTATGGTTTTTCCAGTAGTCATGTATGGATGTTAGAGTTGGACAGTGAAGAAAGCTGAGTGCCGAAGAATTGATGCTTTTGAACTGTGGTGTTGGAGAAGACTCTTGAGAGTCGCTTGGAATGCAAGGAGATCCAACCAGTCCATCCTAAAGGAGATCAGTCCTGGGTGCTCATTGGAAGGACTGATTTTGAAGCTGAAACTCCAATACTTTGGCCACCTCACGTGAAGAGCTGACTCATTTGAAAAGACCCTGATGCTGGGAAGGATTGAGGGCAGGAGGAGAAGGGGATGACAGAGGATGAGATGGCTGGATGGTATCACTGACTCGATGGACATGGGTTTGGGTAGACTCCGGGAGTTGGTAATGGACAGGGAAGCCTGGCATGCTGCGGTTCATGAGGCCGCAAAGAGTCGGACATGACTGAGGGACTGAACTGACTGACTGACTGACATAATCACAATCAGTTTTCAAAATAAAAAAAGAGTGTTTCACAATCAACAACCAGACAGAAGTAAAAGATCATTACAATTGTAAGCCATAATGGGAACATAATTAACCTAATAATATAAAATAATTACATACAATTTGGAGGGTCTAATAGAGTGATGAGGCAAGTGGAATTACATTCTTGCACATGTTTACATCCCCCCATCCAGTCTATGTCTTTTGATTGGTGCCTTTAATCCATTTACATTTAAAGTGAATATCAATATGTATGATTCATTACCATTTTTCTTAATTCTTTGGGCTTTATTTTGTGTAGGTCATTTCCTTCTCTTGTATTTCCTGCCTAGAGAAGTTTCTTTAGCATTTGCTGCTAACCTTTTTTGGTGGTGCTGAATTCTTACATTTTTCTTGTCTGGAAAGCTTTTGATTTCTCCATTAAATCTGAAGGAGTATCTTGCTGGGTAGAGTATTCTTAATTTTAGGTTATTCTCTTTCATCACCTTAAATGCATCATGCCATTACCTTCTGGTTTGTAGAGTTTCTGTTGAGAAACCAGCTGATAACCTGATGGGAGTTCCCTTGTATGTTATTTGTCATTTTTCCCTTGTTGCTTTTAATAGTTTACCTCTGTCTTTAATTTGTGTCAGTGTGATTAGTATGTGTCTCGGTGTGTTCCTCCTCGGTTTGTCCTGCCTGCAACTCTCTGTGCTTCCTGGACTTGGTTGACTATTTCCTTTCCCATGTTCAGGAAGTTTTTGACTAGGCCACCACTAGAAACAAGAAAATTGCAAATGGAAATGCTCATTAATAAAGACAAACATAATGTAGGAAATCATGTGCATACAAATATGATATCAAAACCAGCAGTTGTGAGAAGATAAGAATACAAATGCAAGATATTGGAAATGCATTTGAAACTAAAATAACAGCAACTAAAACAGTCTTATTTGACTGTTATATCAAAACCTCATGGTTACTGAAAAATGGAAATCTACAATATATACATAGACAAAAAAGTATATAAATACAACATGATAAGAGAAGAGAAAAGAAAAAGAAGAGAAAAGACTGACAAAAAGGAAGTGCTTACAAGTGGCAGGTGACTTGGTGAGTCAGGCTCTCTGAGCTCACACTCCTCCCACCTCCGTTATCCATCTTGCCTCGTTCTGCAGGATTTCAACGTCTGCTAGGACAGCTCCAGTTTTGTTCTCTGCACAAATCCTTTAATGGTTCCCTCCCCAAGCCCTCCAGATTTACCCACAGAACTAAGAATATTTTCTTTTTGAAAATGAAGAATCTAGCCTCATAAACTTCCTGTCATGAGTGTCCTCCTGCCAGCCAAGCTGGAATTGTTCCTCCTGATTCTGTGCCTTTTCAGTCTCCCTTCCTGAGCCTCCACCTTGGTGGAATCCATTGATGCCACTTTCATGGATACCTCCTCTTTTGGTTTCACCAACTGCAGTGCTGTACACACACATGGACCTTCCTCTTGCTTAAATTCTGATTGGTGAGAACTCTTTCAAAGCAGGAACCACCATTGCCATCTTTATTCCCTGGCATGTGCACAAGAACAAACCTGGAGATACTCATGAGAGAGTCAATTTCTAAATAGGTTGATTAGAAGTCCAGGGTCCCCAAGGAGGAGAAAGGGATCTGGGGCTCTTGAAGTGGAGATAGGTGTTGGAATTCTCAAGGAGGAGAAAAGGACAAACATTTTTTTTTCTTCTAAATTCTTTAGTGTTAGTCACATGAAACTATTTTTTTTCCCCTTTAAGCCCAGAAATGATGATTACACAACAAATGACTCAGTTTAATCTCTGTACTAAGGATTATATAACAGAAATATTTCCTGCTTGAGGACATTTTCTCATTCCTGAAAGATCAGTTCAGTTCAATTCAGCCACTCAGTCGTGTCCAGTTCTTTGCGACCCCATGGACTGCAGCACACCAAGACTCCCTGTCCATCACCAACTCCTGGAGTTTATTCAAACTCGTGTCCATTGAGTGGGTGATGCCATCCAGCTATCTCATCCTCTGTTGCCCCCTTCTCTTTCTGCCTTCAATGTTTCCCAGCATCAGGGTCTTTTCAAAAGAGTCAGCTCTTCCTATCAGGTGGCCAAAGTATTGGAGCTTCAGCTTCAACATCAGTCCTTCCAATGAGCATTCAGAGCTGATTTCTTTTAGGATGGACTGGTTGGATCTCCTTGCAGTCCAAGGGACTCTCAAGAGTCTTCTTCAATACAACAGTTCAAAAGCATCAATTCTTCAACACTCAGCTTTCTTTATAGTCCAACTCTCACTTCCTTACATGACTATTTGAAAAACCATAGGTTTGACTAGACAGACCTTTGTTGGCAAAGTAATGTCTCTGCTTTTTAATATGCTGTCTAGGTTGGTCATAACTTTTCTTCTAAGGAGTAAGCATCTTTTTATTTCATGGCTTCATTCATCATCTGCAGTGATTTTGGAGCCCAAAAAAATAAAGTCTGCCACTGTTTCTATTGTCTCTCCATCTATTTGCCAGAAATTATGGGACTAGATTCCACAGTCTTCATTTTTTGAATGTTGAGCTTTAAGCGAACTTTTTCACTGTCCTCTTTCACTTTCCTCAAGAGGATCTTTAGTTCATCTTCACTTTCTGCCATAAGAATAGTAGCATCTGCATATCTGAGGTTACTGATATTTCTTCTAGCAATCTTGATTCCAGCTTGTGCTTCATCTAGCCTGGCATTTCACATGATGTACTCTGCATATAAGTTAAATAAGCAAGGTGACATTATACAACCTTGACATACTCCTTTCCCAATTTGGAACTGGTCCTTTGTTCTGTGTCTGGTCCTAACTGTTGCTTTTTGACCTGCATACAAATGTCTAAGAAAGAAGATAAGGTGATCTAGTATTCCCATATGGAAGAATTTTCTACAGTTTAATATGATCTACACAATCAAAGGCTTTGGTGTAATCAATAAAGCAAAGTAGACGATTCTCTTGTATTCTCTTGCTTTATTGATGATCCCACGGATTTTTGCAATTTGATTTCTGGTTCCTTTGCCTTTCCTAAATCCACCTTGAACATCTGGAAGTTCATGGTTCCTGTACTGTTGAAGATTGGCTTGGAGAATTTTGAGCATTACTTTACTAGCGTGTGAGATGAGTGCAATTGTGTGGTAGTTTGGGCATTCTTTGTCATTGCCTTTTTTAGTGATTGGAATGAAAACTGACCTTTTCCAGTCCTGTGGCCACTGCTGAGTTTTCTAAATTTGCTGGCATATTGAGTGCAGCACTTTCACATCATTATCTTTTAGGATTTGAAATAGTTCAACTAGAATTCTATCACCTCCACTAGCTTTGAAAACCTTCCTGAAAACCTGCTGGCTAATCTTGTTACCTTAAAATGAAAATTATTGGAGTGAGTCTAGTAAAATCTTTACAACCTTGAGACATTCTTTTTATTTATTGTAATAGCATTAACGTATTAAACATTGAAATTCCCTTGCTAACACTATTGAGGGGGGCATTCTCTCTCCCCCTTCTGATATCTATGTCAGAAGCTTTCTCTGCCCCTTTTCTTACTTTAATAAAACTCTGCTACACAAAAGCTCTTGAGTGACCAAACCTGGTCCCTGGTCCCGAAGCTAAATCTTCTTCGGAGATCATGAATCCTACATCATTTTCTATAAGCTGTCACTCACAGCCTAGGGGGAAGGAAATAGAAAAACCAGCCAGTGGAGAACAGAGCAGATGTAGAGAAAATATTCCAGGCACTCGGAGACAGTTGGAAACTATTCATGCTAATTATCATGGTTTTGAAGTCTCTAACTGAATTGTTAAAATCGTGTATTCTTTGTCCTGTACATCTGCCACACTGTGGGTTATTTGGTGAGGTGTGAAGACAAGTCTGAAGAATCTGAGGAGCCATGGCAAGAGAGCCACAGTAAAGACTAATTTGGGGAAAATTAACACTAGACATATTTCATGATGCCACTAATTAACTATTTTATTTTCTTAGCAGAATCATTTGTCCCTATGTGTGGTGTTAATACACATGGGCTTCAGTGTTGGGAAAAGTTGAAAATTCCAAAATCCTTGTCACTTCCTTATTTGAGAGTTTGCATAAGTAGGGTGTGTGTGTGGTTGTGTGTATGTGATGTATTTAACACATTATTTTGAAAAAATAATTGTCTATTATGTAGAAATGCATTAGGTACAGGCAAATTGAATGTTTCCTTTTGCTGAGAAAGGTAGTATTCAGGAAACTCAGGCATTAATGTGTAGATTGGATGACAGGACCACTTGAAACATTATGTAATGTCTTTTTGTTGCTCCTATTACTTCTGTCTCAGGTTCACAGTCTCATTTTTTTTAACGTTTATTAAAATCTTGTGCCTGAAAATTAATTTTGCTTAATTATCAAGTAGACATGCATGTTTATGTTTATGTACAACATTCGCTGTTAAATTTTTTTAAATCATTGTATTTAAGTAAAAGCAATGAAGGTCAGTGATACAAAAATTAGATGTACATAATTTATAGAGAATTCCATCTAAAGGCAGCAGACTACACACTCTTCTCAAGTGCACAAGGAATATTCTTCATGATTGATCACATGCTGGACCAAAAAAATGAGCCTCAGTACATTTAAGAAAATTAAAAGCATATCAGGCATCTTTTCCAATGATAACACCTTGAGATTAAATATCAACTATAAGAGAAAAAGTCTTAAAAGCAAAAAAAAAAAAAAAACACAAGGAGGCTAAATATATGCTACTAAACAACCAATGAATCACTGAAGAAATCAAACAGAAAATCAAAAATACTTAGAGAAAAATGACAGCATGCATTAGGAAAGGAACTGAACACAGCAAAATAAATAAATAAATAAGCAAAAAGGAAAAAAAAAAAGAAAATCTAAGGGCAGTCGATAGCATTACAATCTTACCTCAGAAAATAAGAAAAATCACAAATAAATAACATAAATTTACACCTGAAACAATTAGAAAAAGAAGAACAAACAAAACCCAGAGTTAGTAGAATGAAAGAAACCATAAAGATCAGAGAGCAGAAATAAATAGAAACAAAGACCACAATACAAAATATCAATCAAATGAAAGAACACCTGCTTAAATATTTGGCTAGACTCATCAAGAAAACAAGGAATATGGCTCAAATCAATACAATTAGAAATAAAAAAGGGAAAGTTGCATCAGACATCACAGAAATATTAAAGACCATAATAGATTATTATAAGCAAATATATGCCAATATAATGGACAACATGAAAGGACTAATTATTATGTGCAGCCTCCAAAGACTGCACTAGGAAGAAGCAGAAAATATGAACAGAATAATCACAAGCAGTGAAATTGAATCTGTGATGCAAAAACCCCCAACAAAGTCTGGGACCAGAGGGTTTCACAGGAAAATTCTATCAAACATTTAGAGAGGAGTTAACACCTATCCTTCTGAACCGGTTTCAAAAATGTTGAAGAGGAAGACACACTCATCTCATTGTATGAGGCCACCATCACCTTGACACTGAAACCAGAAAAAGATACCATAAAACAATAAAATTATAGTCCAATATCATTTATGAATATAGATGCAAATATACCAGCAACCCAAATCCAACAATACATTAAAAGGATCATACACTGAGATTTATTCTAGGGATGCAAGGATTCTTCAAAATCCTCAAATCAAACCATGTTATATCAACAAATTGAAAAATAAAACCATATGATCATCTCAATAGAGGCAGGAGGAACTTTTGACAAAATTCAACACCCATTTATAATAAAAATTCTCTAGAATACAGGCACAGAAATTTAAAAAAAAGCAAACATTTCGAATGAGGATATTGGTGAAATTCAATTTCCTTTCTTCTTTTTTTCATGAATAAATTTGATTTGTAATATCAGGTAAGTTTAAGGTGTATGACCTATTACTTTTTTATATTTATATGTTGCATTCGGTTTTACATGTAGCAATATATATTATATTATAAGTTTATAGTACAACATTTGCTAAAAATGATTGCTACAAGTATATGTAAACTTTTAATTCCTATAACAGTATTGTTAAGAAGCTAGGCATGAGGAATGAGGGGTGGCCTAGCCAGAAAGGATGCAAGCTGATATCTATACCCCATTCCAGACACACCCAGGAGAGCTCACAGATACACCACAAAAGAACCTCAGAGACTTTTTCAACTTTTGCGCATGTGCCCTGGGCACACAGAGAAGAAAATGGCAACCTGCTCCATTGTTCTTCCCTGGAGAATTCCATGGACAGAGGAGACTGATGGGCTATAGTCCATGGGGTCACAAAGAGTCAGTCGGACATGACTGAGTGATTACGCACACAGTGGATGCAAATTAACCACAGGGGCTTCCTCAAGTAAACTTAGGCAGCTAGGAGCTCATTAAGGGTTCATAAATATTTTACACATATACACATCTGATTATAACAGACTGAATTATGGGAAGACATGGACATTAGAGCCTGTTGTTATATAACCTACAATTATTAATTGGCCTTGAGTGTATGCCCATTTGCATCCCGTATCCTGATTGATGTTAAGTAAAACCCTATTTTGCCCAGGGCAAAATCAAAAGAGATGAGAAGTATAAAAATGGGGAAACCAAGAGAGATCATTACAATTCCTTTGGGGCTGGCCTACTCCCATGTCTTGGGAGTGTCTGTTGAATAAACTTCTGTCTGCTTGATCTGTAACTAAATTGTAACTTGTCTGTTGTTTTAAACCCCTTAGTTCATCATACCTAATCTTTATTGCAACGAGACAAGAACTGAGGGAGAGAAATAGAATGATCTGAGAGTATACCCATTTAAAATCTTACTTGATACATTTGAAAAATAGCATCTTTAAAATCATGTTTGAAAACTTTGCAGATACAGAGGACAGAAAAAAAGCTAAAATGTATTCATAATAGCATCTTTAAGGATAACTACAATTAACTTTGAAGATGATCTTCCATTTTTTTATCATATATGGTTTGTGTGTATATGAGCATATAGTTAGGTTTACAATTTTGTATTCATTTTTCCCTTAAAAACATTGATGCTTTCTCTGATGTTAAATATATTTATAAAACTTCAGTTTATATATTAACAGTATTAATTCTGTGAATATTTAATAATATACACTTGGTGAATTCTTAAGTATTAGATTTATGTAGTTTTTTTTAAGGTTTTACTTAATAATGCTATAATAGATACAAGTCTTGCTTAATCTTTGACATTCCATAGAAATGATACTCTTATTTGATCAATAAAATCATCCTTTAAAACTTATGTTATATTTTATTTTGATTGAGATCCAGAAATTTTTTTACAACTTTATAGTTTTACCTGAAGGTATATTTCTGCATATGTTTGTCAACTTTGAAGATTCTCACATCTCTATTCTTTCTTAATTTACTTGATTCAAAATATTTAAAGGCATGTCATTATTTTGCTAAATTATATTTCTCTAGCTGAATGGTTAAAAACATTGTATTTTGGAATCAGTCAGACCTAGATTGGTGACCAAGCTCTACCACTCAATCACTTTGGGAAATTTAGGTGTTATCAAAGCAAACTTTGCAATAATGCTTACATCCTGTTTCTGCTATGATATTTAATGGTATAACTTAGTGTTGTAGCTGGCATATTTTAAATACTCTAAA
This sequence comes from Antilocapra americana, assembly GCA_007570785.1. Taxonomy (NCBI): domain Eukaryota; kingdom Metazoa; phylum Chordata; class Mammalia; order Artiodactyla; family Antilocapridae; genus Antilocapra; species Antilocapra americana. The sequence goes on along the minus strand of ML663009.1, from coordinate 45,709,601 downwards.
ATGTTGGAACTTACTTTGTTGTCACTGCTGTTCTAAAGTTTATTTGAACTTCTGTTTATGTTTATTGAAGATTTATTTTTTTATGTTTGGTGAAATTTTTTAAAAATTTTATTTATTTATTTTTTATTTACAAATTTTATGTCTAATTTTAAGACATTTTAAAAATGAGAAGTCTCTTTTCATTGATTTATTTTTTCATTCTTGTGGTGTAATAAACCTTTTCAACATCACATCTGGTACAACCATGTTATTCTCATTTGTCTTTATTCTTTTAATATGACATGATAATTTCTGAAATTCAAAGTTCTCTGTCTACAACTGATTATTCCTTTGCTAGACACTTGAAAAGGTTTTTGCCACATGAATAGTGGCTATTAATATTGTTACCAAATTAAACTTGGGTTCTCTCACCTGCGTGCAGTAAAGCCAATCTACAAACACCAGGTTATGGTGAAGGAAAGTGCATCGTTTCTTGCACATGCCGAACAAGAAATATGCTCAAAAGCTCCAACTCTCTGACCTGTTTCAGGGAAGGATTTTTACAGGCAACACGAGGGAGAGTGTCACTGGGTCCCTGATCAACTCATGTACAATTCTCTGATTATTGATTGTAACAGAATGGTATCACAGGGGTTAACAACATCAATCCTCAGGCTCTTGCTGGTTTGGGACCTATGTGATAATCCTTGTCATGTAGTTAATTTCCTTCATCTGGTGTGGATTTTAGTATCTATAAAACAACTCAAAGATACTCATCAGACATTGTTACCTGTGTCCTTCAGGGAATAACTAAAGTTTCTGTGACTATATAAGACTGACTTGCTATTTAAATTGTTATCTGTTTTCCTGGCCCAGCTGCTTTTTTTTTCTTACTGCATGTTCACATTTTTTCAATAATTAACTCTTTAGGAGGCTTTTATCACTCAGAGGAGGCCCGTGAGACAAAGCATTTCTTCAAATAAGAGGCAGACAGGGAACATGGTGGAGGATTTGTCCCAAGAAAGCTCCATAGGGTCCTGCTTGATTATAATATCAACCCAAGACATCTAATTAAATGTTTTTATGTGCTAAGAAATCTAGGATCCAGCAAGATGTACAGGCTTAGAATCTACATATTTATCAGAATTTCTAAAAGAAGTTTCCAAACATATTCAATTATATAATACTGTTGTGCATGAAAATGATCAAAACATTAATCAAAATAGACACAAATACCTACTGAATGAAAAAGTTCAAGAACATTGGAATAAAAAAGCTCCATAGAGATTAAGCAAAAGGTCAAAGGATATGATGCAAAATTTATAAATATTAAAGAAAATTTTACATTAAAATAAAACTACATGTAAATTTCATACTTCTGTATTTGATCCGATCTTCCCTGGTGGCTCAGATGATAAGGAATCCACCTGCAACGTCAGAGACCTGGTTTCAATCCCTGGTTTGGGAAGATCCCCTTGAAGAGGGTATGGCAACCCATTGCAGTATTCTTGCATGGAGAATCCCCATGGACAGAGGAGCCTGATGGGCTACAGCCTATAGCGTTGCAAAGAGTCTGACAAGACTGAAAGACTAACTACCCAAGATGATATGATTGCCTTTAATCTTTAGAATTTAAAAATAATTTCTATAGCAGTAAAATACCTCATAAAACTTTGTGTGGATGTCCTTTCTTTAAGAACATGTATTCAAAAGAGTTAATTTGTGACTTCTTTCTTTTTGATTAATTTTTATGTTAACAAACACCAGTTCTAAAATAAAAAGATATCTATGGTACATTTTAAAATTTTAAACTTTGTACTCGACAGATGGAAACACACTTCATTCAAGTTACTGATAACAGAGTCAACCACTATAGAGGGCGGAGAAGGCAATGGCACCCCACTCCAGTACTCTTGCCTGGAAAATCCATGGATGGAGGAGCCTGGTAGGCTGCAGTCCATGGGGTCGCTAAGAATTAAACATGACTGAACGACTTCACTTTCAGTTTTCACTTTCATGCATTGGAGAAGGAAATGGCCACCCACTCCAGTATTCTTGCCTGGAGAACCCTAAGGACGGGGGAGCCTGGTGGGCTGCCATCTATGGGGTCGCACAGAGTCCAATACAACGGAAGCGACTTAGCAGCCCCAGCAGCAACTATAGAGAGACATTTCAGAAAATACTATAATAGACCTCAAGAGATTACTGGATTATTGACCTTCATCACTTCTGAGTGTCCTATATAGACCTTCAAATAGTTGCATTTTAGTTTAGCCTTGAAACATCACGTAAAAACATTTCTCATAAAGACCTAAGCAGGAGGATTCAGAAGTAATCATTTTCTTCTTATTTTTGACAAATATACAACATAAATCTAAGAAGAAAATACAGCAGCCTCTTTTATAATGTCCTTAATAAAGTGATTTTATAATTATTAGGTGACACCTTATGTGACTGTTATTCCATAGATATTTCCTGCATATGATGATGAAAGTGTATATTACTAGAAAAACTTAGCTCCGTCTCTATTAATCACAAAGTTTTATTGTGATTACTGTTGAATGGTTAATAATGTAAGAATTTTTTTCTGTATAGATTTAAGGTAATTAGATAGTTAGCCAGTTGAAATAACCACTGTACCATTAAAGCACTAGCAGAATTGCCTGGAAAAAAATAACTGCTTTGTAGCTAACAAAATACTTATAGCCAGTGTTTGCTTATTATATAAGTACTTTTCTGAGTGGTCTACCTGTACTGAATCATTTAATCTTTACACCAAATCCACGAGAGAGGGGAGGATGTTATCTCCAGTTTATAGGTAACAAAGTTAACTACACTGGGAATAAATAGCTGCTCTTACAATTCTGACTCTTAAAAAAAAAAACAAAACAGAAGAAACACTTTCATATACTTTATTTAAACCAGATCCTCATGTTAAGGTGACAGATAACATCTACAAATAGTGGATCAACACCTCCTGTGTTAGACTGCAAGACAACAAGACTCCTCTGTCCATGGAAGTTTCTAGGCAAGCATACTGGAGTGGGTTGCCATATCCTTCTCCAGGGGATCTTCCCAACCCATGCATTGAACCCAGGTCTCTCACATTGCAGACTGACTCTTTAGAAACTGAACCACTAGGGTATCCCCTAAATTTTAACATAAGGCTCAAATATGCAAGCTAGAAGATTCTTCTAGGACTTGTAAGATGTTTTGCGTTTCAAAATAAGGAGAGAATTAAAGCAACTGTTGGAAAATAGAGTAAATAAGGGAATGAGCAAATTTAATTAAGTTGATCATTACGTCAATCACTGTGGGAAAGAATCCCTTAGAAGATATGGAATAGCGCTAATAGTCAACAAAAGAGTTAGAAATGCAGTACTTGGGTGCAACCTCAAAAATAATGAAATGATCTCAGGTCATTTCCAAGGCAAACCATTCAACATCACAGTAATCCAAGTCTATGCACCAACTACTATGTCAGAAGTAACTGAAATTGAACATGTCTATGAAGAGCTAAAAGACCTTCAGAACTAACACCCCAAAATATGTCCTCTTCATTATAGAGGATTGAAATGAAAAAGGAAGTCAAGAGATACCTGGAGTAATAGCCAAGTTTGGCCTTGGAGTTCAAAATGAGACAGGATAAAATTTAACAGTTTTGCCAAGAGAACACTCTGGTCATAGCAAACATCCTCTTCCAACAACACAAGAAACAATTCTACATGTGAACACAACCACATGGTCAATACCAAAATTAGAGTGATTATATTCAGTGAAGCCAAAGATGAGAACCTCTTTTTTTTTTTTTTATTTTCTTTACTCTATTGTGTTGGTTTTGCCATACACTGACATGAAACCACCATGGGTTTACATATGCTCCCCCTCCAGAACCCCCCTCCCTCCTCCCTCCCGATTCCCTCCCCCTGGGTCATCCCGGTGCACCAGCCCCGAACATCAACCCTGGGCTGGCGATTGATTTCACATATGATAATTAACATGTTTCAGTGCCATTCTCCCATATCATCCCACCCTTGCCCTCTTCCACAGAGTCCACGAGACTGTTCTATACATCTGCATTTCTTTTGCTGTCTCACATGCAGGGTTCTCGTTACCATCTTTCTAAATTCCATATATATGCGTTAGTATACTGTATTGTTGTTTTTCCTTCTGGTTTACTTCACTCTGGATAATAGGCTCCAGTTCCGACCACCTGAGTAGAACTGATTCAAATGAACTTTTTTTTTTTTTTTTAATGCTGAGTAATATTCCATTGTGTATATGTACCACAGCTTTCTTATCCATTCATCAGTTGATGGGCATCTAGGTTGCTTCCATGTCCTGGCTACTGTAAACAATGCCGCGATGAACATTGGGGTACACGTGTCTCTTTCAATTCTGGTTTCCTTGGTGTGTATGACCAGCAGTGGGATTGCTGGGTCATATGGCAGTTCTATTTTCAGTTTTTTAAGGAATCTCCACACTGTTCTCCACAGTGGCTGTACTAGTTTGCATTCTCACCAAGAGAACCTCTAAAGAGTCAGCAAAGATAAGACCTGGAGCTGTGGCTCAGATCAGAGTTCCTTATTTCAAAATTTACACTTAAATTGAAGAAAGTAGGGAAAACCAGCTAGGCTATTCAGATATGACCCACATCAAATCGCTTTTGATTATATATTGGACGTGACAAATATATTCAAGGGATTAGATCGGAATGCTTGAAGAACTATGGATGTGATGGAATTCCAGTTCAGCTATTTAAAATTCTAAAAGATGATGCTGTGAAAGTGCTGCACTCAATATGCCAACAAATTTGGAAAACTCAGCAGTGGTCACAGGACTGGAAAATGTCAGTTTTCATTTCAATTCCAAAGAAGGGCAATGCCAAAGAAAGTTCAAACTACCATTCGGTTCTGTTCATTTCGCATACTAACAAGATAATACTCAAAATCCTTCAAGCTAAATTTCAACAGTACATGAACCAAGAAATTTCAGAGGTACAAGCTGGATTTAGAAAAGGCAGAGGAACCAGGGATCAAATTACCAACACTCACCAGACCATTAGAAAAAGCAAGGGAGTTCTAGGAGAAAAAAAAAAAAAATTCAAGATGATACCACTCTAATGGCAGAAAGCAAAGAGGAACTTAAGAGCCTATTGATGAAGGTGAAATAGGAGGGTGAAAAACCTGGTTTAAATGGCAAATAATGGGAAAAAAATTGAGACAGTGACACATTTAATTTTTTTGGACTCTGAAATCACTGTGGACAGTGATTACAGCCATGAAATTAAGACACTTGCTCCTTGGAAGAAAAACTATGACAAATCTAGACAGAGTATTAAAAAAGCAGATACTACAATTGATCTTAGAGGGAGGTGGGAGGAGGATTCTGAAAGAGGAACACATGTATACCCATGGCGGATTCATGTCAATGTATGGCAAAACCAACATGATAATGTAAAGAAAATTAACTAATTAATTATTAAAAATAAATAAATTAATTAAAAAGCAGAGACAACAGTTTTTCAAAAAGGTCCATAAAATCAAAGCTATGTTTTTTTCAGTAGTCATATACAGATGTAAGAGTTAGACCATAAAGAAAGCAGAGCACTGAAGAATCGATGCTTTCAAATTGTTCTGCTCTAGACTTTATTTATTTATTTATTTATTTTTTCTGTTTACTTTAATTGGAAAGCAATCACTTCACAACACTATGGTGGTCCCTGACACACATTGGCATGGATCAGCCATGGGTGTGCATGTGCTCCCCCATCCTGGACACCTCTCCTACTGCCCCTCTCCCTCATTCCTTCTGGGTTGTCTGTCCCAGAGCACCATCTTTGAGAGCCCCGCTTCATGCCTCAAGAGTTCCTTGGACAGCAAGGTGATCAAACTCCCCAGTCAATCCTAAAGGAAATCAAACCTGAATATTCACTGCAAGGAATGATTCTGAAGCCTAAGCTCCAATACTTTGGCCACCTGATGCAAAAAGCCAACTCACTGGAAAATACCTTGATGCTGGGAATGATTGAGGGCAGGAGGAGAAGGGGGTACCAGAGAATAAGATGGTTGAATGACATCACCAACTCAATGAACATGCATTTGAGCAAACTCCAGGAGATAGTGAAGGACAGGGAAGTCTGGCATGCTGCAACCCATGGGGTCTCAAAGAGTCAGACATGACTTGGTGACTGAACAAACAAACAAACAAACTAAAGGGGAAAAAGATGAATAAATCAAATTCCCAAAATGCTTTTCCACATAAGTTCTTAATTGTCTATTTAGAAAAACATATTTAGAGAGTTACCATGCCAGGAAAATTTGTGCAGTTTTTAAAAATGATTCAAATGTAATCATTCCCATTTGTTTGATTGAATTGATCCAATATAAATAAAGTTGAAATTTATAATATTATGTGGTTATCTAAATTGTGAATTTATGATAAATTGATTCCTAATTTTACACACAATTGCCAGCTCTCATTTTCAAATTCAAATTAAAGACTGCAAAATGACTTACGTTTCTTAAAATGTTCCATTTGAATATATCTTAAAAGGTTTTTGATTGGATCCTGATTCATTATATCATTAATTCTATTCATATGGTATAGAAAGAGACTCTCAACACACTATAAAAATGATATTAATATCACTCTCTTATGACCAATATGAAGTAACATTAACTGGATTTACCCATCTGCTCAAAACGAATAAAAACCACAGAAAAATATGAAACTATGATTTTCATGATACTTCTTACCAGACAATGAAGGAAACTCTCTCTGAGAGATGAGAAGCAAACTTTGTGAAATCTAGGATTGTCCTAACTTATTACAGAAATTCTAGGTTTTATTGCAATAAGGAAAAATATGATCAAATGATTATATGAGATCTAACCCTATAGTTTCAAGTATTGTTCACTTGAATAATTTTCTCTTTCCTAGTTGTGTGGCTTTGGAAGTTATTCTATACCCTTAAATTTTATTTTCTTTCATATAGCTAATAAAAATTACTCATAGTTTGACAATGGTGCTAAGATATGACTGTATTATTTACCTCTTTTCTATTTAGTTAAAGTTTGAACTCATTCTCACTAATATAACTTGTTTTCACTAATGAAATATAAGTAGAGGTAATATACCTGAGATTACATTTGGGTAAATAAATTGGGAGATGTTTCATCTTTTGTCATGCTCCTTTCATTTGCTTTGGTGAAATTGTGTGGCAAAATGGCACTTTCATCATTACAGGTACCTGAATAGCCACAATGGCTAGAGCTCCTGTTGACTCTGTTGGACATGGACACAATAATAAGTATTTGTTATAGTATACACATGATGTAGATTTTGTAGTTATCTTGATATATACACTATTGCAAAACAGAACTTAAACCAAAACTGTCTTATCTAAAGATCTTTCTCATAGTTTCTGTCAGTAAGAATTTATTTCATGTAAGTTTTTGTACTGAAAACATGATAAAAATTTCAAAACAGTCATGAGAATATAATTCTCAAGTTTTGTCAAATATAAAAAATAATACATTGAAAATAATTTACCTTAAAGGAAATGTTATGAAATATTTTTGTTAAGTGACTTAAAAAATAAGTGATACAGGAGACCAATAGAGGAGGCTCTCTGGGTTGGATACATCAGATAAATTTTCAGGAAGTAAAGAATAAGAAATGTGTCTTGGGGAACATGCCAAGTTTTCACAGAAACTTCTTTGTGTGTTTGACATAATAAAAGGATTGTTGCAAGCAGGGTTTGAAATATGCTTAAGTGACTAGACTTGTCTTTTTGGATTTTGTCATGATCATGGCAGAAGCCCACCTGTTCTGGGAAAGGAGGAGAAACATGGCAAAGACACGTTGAGCTGACATACAGTAGGCAGTAGAGGCATCTCCAGCTATCCTGAACAACCATGGGTAAAAAGTGAGCAATAAAATTTACCACTGAGATTTTGAGATCATTTGTTTCATGGCATTATTACTGTAATAACTACCTAATATAATTTCTGAGATTTCTTAATCCATGGAAGAATCTCACTAAACTATATGATGAAGTATTTAAGGGCCACTAGGAAAGCACACTGAATTTTCCTTTGACTCTAGAGAAGGCTGAACACCTGGTGGTTCTGACGTCTAAGAAACAACACTATTTTTTCTGTCAAATATTCTGATTAGCTTCACATGTAATTTGACGTGTTGGGAATATCACGTACCCTAAACAGATTTGTATTTTTGTACTTTAAGGCCATATATTTTTTGTAAAGAACAAAATCCTGAGGGAAACGTGGGATATGACACAATTATTAAGGTTTATGGTAAGACTAATATCCACAAAAATATTTTATAAATATTGTCTGTAATTAAGGAGAAAATAGGGCAAAATTAATATGAGTCAAGAGGGGAAAATATATTGTGTGTATCATTTGGTCTCTTTCTGAATTGGTTCAGAACAGTTTTAGTGAAAATGACAAAATTGTCAGTTAAATTTTGTGCACTATGGAAGAAGTATGAAAAAGACAAATGTATTCATGTTTATCTGATGGTGACACATACACTTTAATTCAGGAAAGTATGTATAATACACATTAAAATTTTTAAACAATAAATGTGTAGAATAAACCTCAGTAATGGTTAAGTGTCTGGGAGACATACAACATATATTTTATATTTGTAATTTGTCCATTAATAAGATTTCATAGGAAAACAAACACTTTTATTTAGGTTATAGATGTCTTCAAAAGTTATAATAAATGGAATTTATGTCACAGATACTCTAATATTTTCAATGGTCAAAAGTTCTTTTTCCATGTAAAAGGAAAACCAAGAAACCATTAGTTGTTTGAAGAACTATCTTCCCTCAGTACTATTTCTAGTCAATTGCTGGAAAAAGAGATTTAGCTCTGCATGTTACTATAATACTGAAGACAATGTGTCAGACACTATGCTCAGTATCTTTGATCTCTCAAAAGAACCAAAAGAATACATAAAACTTTATACAAAACAAAGTTTCTCTCTCGTATGTAACATTTTCTACTTCATATCTCTTCTTGTATAGAAGAAATATTAAAAAAAAATCTTTTATTTTCTAATTTTTCAGTCTTTTCCTTTCTCTGAGTCCCTCCAAAGCAACCTGATCAACCTCAGTCTTTCCCAGAATGTTAATAATACCATTATCTATGTTTTTAGATTAAAAAAATTCAAATTAACAGCAAAATACAACAGGAATTTTTGCATTTGCTGTTTTCTCTGGCTATTTTTTCTTCTAATTTCATGTTTCCCCCAATTGTGCTCTATTTAGGAATAAATTTAACCTGGGAGGTAGAGATTGATGATTGGAGAGGAAAGAGTAATGAGCAAAAGATGCTAAATGAATCTAGGGAGGGCAGACTCCTGATCATATAAAACCTTATAGACCTTTTTAAAGAATTTAGTATTTTCCTTAGAGTGATTAAAAAAATAATACTAGATCATCTTAAAAAGAGAAAGTGATGTAATCACCTTTTTTTTTTAACACCACAGGACTTCAAATTCAAAGTGACATATTGAACACCCACTGAAATCCCCTCCTTTCATGCCAAACACCCAGGCAGAGCCAGCTATATAATTTGTAGGGACTGATATAAAATGAAAATGCAGAACCTATTTCAAAAAGAATAAAGTTCTGTTAAAGTCATAATATATAATTTTTCTGTAAAAATTACCACAAAAATATAATAAAATTCTGTTTCCAGAAATATGGAATAGATGTACTTTTCACTATGCTTGCTAATCACAACTGAAAACCCTGGACATTACTACATAAAACAAACACATTATGAAATGTAGAGAGAAGACAGACTGGCTAGATACTTAGAGACTTGGAAAAGCATTGTGCTGATTATCTAGGTTTTCTCTTCATCTTATATACCTAAGACTTGAAATTAAGGGACCAGCCACTCAGGTATCTCAATGGTCTCAGATTAAAAGAAAAAAGAAACAAAAAACAAACCTCTTGTCTCTGCTTACAGGAGGATAAGAAAAAAAGCATCCTAATAAGACAAAAAAAAAAAAATTAACTTCTCAGCATTAGCCAAATGCATAGAAATAACTGTGGCCTCAATCTCACCCATTCCAGTGTAAGTCCACTGGGTAACCTGGATCTCTACACTCACAGGAAGAAAAAAAGGTACCCTCCAGCCCCCAACAAAGTGACATTAGAGAAAGCCAAGTGGGGAGCTGGACTTTCAACACTTTCAATTTATAAGTAACATCTCCCATGATGTTAATGGATATATTTATGGGAAATCAGAACCCCCATTACCAACTCGATGGTAATGAGAAATAAACCCTCACACTCAGATGTCAACAGACTCCAGAGGACTGATAAAACAGAAGGAGTAAGTAGAATCAGAGTATGATAACATAATACTAATTCTCAATATTAGAAATGAAAGAAGACATAATTAAAGACCCTCTGGAAATCAAAAGTGCAATAAGTGAATACTACAAAAATTTTATACATATATATTTGGCAACTTACACTGAACTACTTTCTTGAAAAACACAAATTACCAAAACTTGTTCAATACAAAGTTAAGTATTAAAATGTATTATAACTGTGAAAAATTGAATACATAATTTAAGAATTTCTAGAAATTTGATAAGACCCCGATGTTGGGAAAGATTGAAGGCAGGAGGAGAAGGGGACGACAGAGGATGAGATGGTTGGATGGCATCGAGGACCCAATGGACAGAAGTTTGAGTAGACTATGGGAGTTGACAGGGAGGCCTGGCATGCTGAAGTCCATGGGGTCTCAAAGAGTCAGACATGACTGAGCTACTGAACTGAACTGAGAAATGTTCAGTATCTTGATGATACCAATATCAATATCCAGCTTATGATATTGCACTATAAATTTTGCAAAATTTTATCATTTGGGAAACCAAATAAAGGGAATGTGAGATTCCTGCTTTAATTCTTACAAATGCTTGTGAATTAAAATTTCGCAGAATAAAAAAATTTAACTGCAATTATATTACAAGTTAAGTAAGGAAAAGTAAAATTTCAAGTTATTGGCATGTATTTTACTGTTTATCATCATATTGTAAGATGCCAGTTTTATACAATCATAAAACCATTTTACTTGCATGACGAATCATCAATGATTTTTTTAGCTTGAATATGATTTAATTTAATTCTATCTTAAAAGTAGAAACACTCTACAAAATTGTTTTTATTGAATTTCTGAAACATATGTTCCAAACACTCTTTATTCAGTTCACTGAGAAGCAGACAGGATTGAAAGAAAAAGAACCTATGGATTTCCATAATTCCCCTTTCTTTATGTGTTATCGTTTATTTTATTTTAATAACTCTTAGCATGACATTTACCCTCTTAACAATATACACTATTGCTGACTACAGGTACAATGTTGTACAGCAGATCTTTAGAGGATATTCATTTTGCTTGCATGTGTTTTCAATCACTTCAGTGTCTGAGTCTTTGTGACCCATGGGCTGTAGTCCTCCAGGCTCCTCTGTTCATGGGACTCTCCAGGCAAGAATATTGGAGTGGGTTGCCATGCCCTCTTTCAGGGGATCTCCCCCACCCAGGAATGGAACCTGTATCTCTTATGTCTCCTGCATTAGCAAATGGGTTCTTTACCAGTAGCACCACCTGGGGAGAAACTGTATGCCCTTTGATTTGTAATTCAATATATCCCCCTTTACCAGACTTGCAAACACTCTGATTCAATATGTTTGATTATTTTAAATAACATATATGAGTAGGATTGTGTGTATTTGTCTTTCTCTGATTACCTTATTTCACTTAGCATAATGTTATCATTACATATATGTTGCTACATATTGCAAAATTTTCTGTTTTAAGAAGAAATAGTATTATGCTATATGTATATATACATTTTTTTGTGTGCATATTTTCTTTATTCATTCATTGTTAGTGAACACAAATTGCTTCCACATCTTGGGTATTGTGAATAGTACTGTGATGAACATGGGAGTACAGGCATCTCTAAGGTTATGATTTCAATTCTTTTGGATAAATAACCATAAAAGGGATTGCTATCTCATATGGAAGTTTAAGTTTTAATTTTTTATGAACTTTAATACTGTATGTGAAGAAAATGCTCAACATCACTAATCATCGGGGAAATACAAATCAAATCTCATACCTGTCAGGAATGGTTATTATAAAACAATAAATAAACATAAGTCAATTAGTGTAAGTGAGAATGTGGAGAAATTGGAACACTGTGGAGGGGAATTTAAAATGGTGGGACTCTATAGGAAATTATATGCTATCATTTTCAATATGAGTGTGTGGCTAATACAGGAAAGTAACATGAGTTAAACAGGATACACATAAAAGAGATCAGGCTTTTGAGTTTGCTAGAGCACTATTACTATTAATATAAATAGAAAACATGTTTTATTTTTTACAACTCTCAGCTCATTATTTAGTCAGTCCTGACTTATGGTTTTGGAACATGATCATAGAACTTCAGTGAACTCACCATATGTGAGAATTCAGGAAGACTCAGAACAACACTGCACAAGGTTGGATGGATATTGCTAGCAAGGACCAGGGGAAAGCAAATTGAACTCCTATTTCATTCTCTCCCTTAGATATTATGATTCACCAATAGCAATTTATAATTCTATGAAACAAATATTTGAAATGTTATGAGAAAGAATTGTTATTCTTAGAAGACAGATGAGTGAAATTATAAGGAGTATATGTTTTGTGTAGGAGAGCTTGAATTATGTTGATAAAAGAGAAATGTGAGAGTGTCTACTGGGCAATGGTGATACTTTTACTATAACAGTTGCTGGAATATCCACTAGGTAGAGTATATATATAGTTTATTAGTAAGAGAGGTTTATGAGAAAATGAGACAAGTTCAGCTTGAATAAAAGTATATTTAACATATTACTCACAAAATTGATGGCAAAGTCACTTACTACCTATAACCATAGTGTATGTCATGTTCTAAATGTAATATTGTATTTTAAAATTATTTTACATTATAGTTTATTATGAGATTGAATATAGTTCCCTCTGCTAAACGATAAAATTTGTTATCAGTTGTATACAGTAGCTTGCACCTGCCAATCTCAAACTCGTGATTTATCTCTCCCACTTTCCCCTTTGGTAACCATAAATTTGTTTTCTATGTCTGTTTTGCAAATAAGTTCATTTGTATTGTATTTTAGATTCCACATATAAGCACTATTGTATGGTATTTGCCTTTATCTGTCCGGCTTACCTCACAAAGTATGATAATCTCTAGGTTCATCCATGTTGTTGTAAATGACATTATTTCATTCTCATTAATGGCTAAGTAATATTCCATTATATGCATGTATTAGATATTCTTTATCCTTACATCTGTCAATAGACATTTAGGTTGCTTACATGTCTTGGCTATTGTAAACAGTGATACTATAAACATTGGGTTGCATCTATCCTTTCAAACCATGTTTTCTTTGGATATATGCCCAGGAGTAGGCTTTTTGGATCAAATGGAAGTTCTAGTTTTAGTTTCTTAAGGAAACTCCATACCCTTCTTCATAGTGATGATCAATTCCCCATCAACAATGTAAGAGGATTCTCTTTCCTTCATACCCTCTCCAGTATTTGTAGAAGTACAGTTGATTTACAGTATTAATTTCAATTGTATACCATAGTGATTCAGTATTATTGGTAGATTATATTCCATTAAAATGTATTGCAAGGTAATGGCTATAACACTGCTATACAGTATATCCTTGTTGATTATCTATTTTGCACATAGTAGCTTGTATCTCCTAATTTTGTACATAGTAGTTTGCATCTCCTAATTCTATATCCTTAATTTGTCCCTTCACTGTCCCTCTCCCATTTGATAATCACAAGTTTGCTTTCTGTACCAGTCAGTCTGATTTTCTTTTGCATATTTATCAGTTGGCATTACTTTACTAGTGTGTGAGATGAGTGCAATTGTGTGGTAGTTTGAGCATTCTTTGCCATTGCCTTTCTTTGGGATTGGAATGAAAACTGAACTTTTCCAGTCCTGTGGCCACTGGTGAGTTGTTCAAATTTGCTGGTATATTGAGTGCAGCACTTTCACAGCATCATCTTTCAGGATTTGAAATAGCTCAACTGGAATTTCATCACCTCCACTAGGTTTGTTTCTATTGATGCTTCCTAAGGCCCACTTGACCTCACATTCCAAGGTGTCTGGCTCCAGGTGAGTGATCACACCATCGTGATGATCAGGGTCATGAAATCTTTTATGTAGAGTTCTTCTGTGTATTCGTGCCTCCTCTTCTTAATATCTTCAGCTTCTTTTATGTCCCTACCATTTCTGTTCTTTATTGAGCCCATCTTTGCAAGAAATGTTCCCTTGGTATCTCTAATTTCCTTGAAGAGAGCTCTAGTGTTTCACATTCTTTTGTTTTCCTCTATTTCTTTACATTTATCACTGAGGAAGGCTTTCTTATCTCTCCTTGCTATTCTTTGGAACTCTGCATTCAAATGGGTATATCTTTCCTTTTCTCATTTGCTTTTTGCTTCCTTCCTTTTCACAGCTATTTATAAGGCCTCCTCAGACAGCCATTTTGAAATATCAATAACCTCAGATATGCAGACGACACCACCCTTATGGCAGAAAGTGAAGAAGAACTAAAGAGCCTCTTGATGAAAATGAAAGAGGAGAGTGAAAAAGTTGGCTTAAAACTCAACATTCAGAAAACTAAAATCATGGTATCCAGTCCCATCACTCCATGGCAAATATATGGGGAAACAGTGGAAATAGTGGCTGACTTTACTTTTTGGGGCTCCAAAATCACTGCAGAAGGTGATTGCAGCCATGAAATTCAAAGATGCTTACTCCTTGGAAGGAAAGTTATAACCAACCTACACAGCATATTAAAAAGCAGAGACATTACTTTGCCAACAAAGGTCTGTCTAGTCAAGGCTATGGTTTTTCCAGTAGTCATGTATGGATGTTAGAGTTGTAGTATAAAGAAAGCTGAGCACAGAAGAATTGATGCTTTTGAACTGTGATGTTGGAGAAGATTCTTGAGAGTCCCTTGACTACAAGGATATCCAACCAGTCTATCCTAAACGGTATCAGTCCTGGGTGTTCATTGGAAGGACTGATGTTGAAGCTGAAGCTCCAATACTTTGACCACTTGATGTGAAGACCTGACTCATTGGAAAAGACCTTGATGTTAGGAAAGATTGAGGGCAGGAGAAGAAGGGGGCAACAGAGAATGAGATGGTAGGATGGCATCACCAACTCAATGGACATGGGTTTGGGTGGACTCTGGGAGTTGGTGATGGACAGGGAGGCCTGGTGTGCTGCTGTACATGGGGTCACAAAGAGTCGGACATGACTGAGTGACTGAACTGAACTGAACAGTTGGCATTATTTTTTTAGATTCTACATATAGGAGATATCATACAGTATTTGTCTTTATCTGACTTATTTGATAAGAATAACCGTGTCTAGGTCCATCCACATTGTTCCCATTGGCATAATTTTAGCATTTTGGTTCATTACATTGTTACAGTTTATGCTGTTTCAGACCCTCTGCACTCCATGAATCTGGATGCCTGCTGTCTTCTTCAATTTTGGAAAGTGTTCAGTCTTATTTCCTTAAGTAGCGTTTTGTTGCCCTTCTCTCTTCCTTTCATTTTTCTGACACCCTTAAAATGTGAATTTTGGAAAGCCTAATGTTATTCTTTAGATCTCTTATATTGCTTTCATTTTTTTAAGGGTTTTTTTTTTTACATTCTGCTGTCCTGATTGAGTAATTTTCATTATTCTGTCTTCCATATCACTTATGCTCTCTTCTGTATCACTTAAGAGTCCTGTTCATTCTGTCTAGTGTGTCTTTCATTTTCACTATTGAGTATTTAAGTCCTGATAATCTTTTTTGTCTTTTTTAAAATATATATTTATTTTTTTAATTGAAGGATGATTGCTTTACAGAATTTTGTTGTTTTCTATCAACCTCAGCATGAATCAGCCATAGGTAAATATATCCCCTTCCTTTTGAACCTCTCTCCCATTTCTCTCCCCATCCCACCCCTCTAGATTGATACAGAGCCCCTCTCTGATTTTCCTGAGACATACAGCAAATTCCTGTTGGTTATCTATTTTACATATGGTAATGTGAGTTTCCATGTTACTCTCTCCATACATCTCACCCCCTCCTCCCTTCTCCCCATGTCCATACGTCTATTCTATATGTCTGCCTTGTAAATAAATTCTACAGTACCATTTTTATATATTTCCTATATATGCATTAGAATAAGATACTTATCTTTCTCTTTCTGACTTATTTCACTCTGTATAATAGGCTCTAGGTTCACCCACCTCATTAGAACTGACTCAAATGGATTCCTTTTTATGACTGAGTAATATTATATTGTGTATACATACCACAACTTCTTTACCCATTCATCTACCAATGGAGTTCTAGGTTGCTTGCATGTTCTAGCTTTTGTAAATAGTGATGCAGTGCAATGGGATACATGTGTCTATTTCAATTTGATTTCTTCAGGGTATATGCCTTAGAGTGGAATCGCTGGGTCATATGGTGGTTTTATTCCTAGCTTTTTTTTTTTTTAAGGATATATCCATGTCATCTTCCAGCAACAGTGCAACAATGTTCCCTTTTCTCTACACCATCTCCAGCATTTATTGTTTGTAGACTTCTTGATGATGACCATTCCGACTGGTGTGAGATTATATCTCATTGTGGTTTTGACTTGTATTTCTCTAATAATGAGTGATATTGAGCATCTTTTCATTTCTTGTTTAGCCATCTGCATGTCTTCTTTGGAAAAATGTCTGGTTAGGTCTTTTTCCCACTTTTTGATTAGGTTGTTTGTTTTTCTGATATTGAGTTGCATGAGTTGCTTGTATATTTTGGAAATTAATCCTTTATCAGTGGGTTTTCATTTCACCTTGCTTATAGCTTCCTTTGCTGAGCAAAAGCTTTTAAGTTTAATCAGGTCCCACTTGTTTGCTTTTGTTTTTATTTCCATTACTCTAGGAGGTGAATCATAGAGGATCTTGCTTTGATTTATACCATCGAGTGTTCTGCCTATGTTTTCCTCTAAGAGTTTTATAGTTTTTGGTTTTACATTCAGGTTTTCATCCATTTTGAGCTTATCTTTGTGTATGGTGTTAGGAAGTGTTCTAATTTCATTCTTTTACATATAGCTGTTCAGTTTCCCCAGCACCTTTTATTGAAGAGGCTTTCTTTTTCCCATTGTATATTCTTTTCTCCCTTGTCAAAAATAAAATATCCATAAGTGTATGGGCTTATTTCTGGGCTTTCCATCTTGTTCCACTGGTCTATATGTCTGTTTTTGTGCCAGTACCATACTGTCTTGATGAATATCGCTTGGTAGTATTGTCTGAAGCCAGGAAGATTGATTGCCCCAGCTCCATTCTTCTTTCTCAAGACTGCTTTGGCTATTCAAGGTATTTTGTGTTCCCTTTCATATGAATTGTGAAGTTTTTGGTTCTAGTTTTGTGGAAAATGCCATTGGTAATTTGATAGGTATCTCTTAGACTCTGTAAATTGTGTTTGGTAATATACTCCTTTTCACAATATTGATTCTTCCTACCCAGGAACATTGAAAATCTCTCTATCTGTGTATGTTCTTTGATTTCTTTCATTGGTGTCTTATAATTATTTATTTATTTATTCATTTTTTTAATTAGTTTTGCCATACAATGACATGATATCGCCATGGGTTTACATATGCTCCCCCTCCAGAACCCCCCTCCCTCCTCCCTTCCTCCTCCCTCCCCCCAGGAAATCTCGATGCACCAGCCTCAAGCATCAATCCTGGGCTGGCGATTGATTACACATATGATAATTAACATGTTTCAATGCCATTCTCCCATATCATCCCACCCTTGCCCTCATCCACAGAGTCCACGTGTCTGTTCTATACATGTGCGTTCCTTTTGCTGTCTCGCATGCTGGGTTCTTGTTACCATCTTTTTAAATTCCATATATATGCGTTAGTATACTGTATTGTTGTTTTTCCTTCTGGCTTACTTCACTCTGGATAATGGGCTCCAGTTCTGTCCACCTGAGTAGAACTGATTCAAATGAATTTTTTTTTTTAATGCTGAGTAATATTCCATTGTGTATATGTACCACAGCTTTCTTATCCATTCGTCAGTTGATGGGCATCTAGGTTGCTTCCATGTCCTGACTATTGTAAACAATGCAGCGATGAACATTGGGGTACACGTGGCTCTTTCAATTCTGGTTTCCTCAGTGTATATGCCCAGCAGTGGGATTGCTGGGTCATATGGCAGGTCTATTTGCAGTTTTTTAAGGAATCTCCACACTGTTTTCCATAGTGGCTGTACTAGTTTGCATTCCCACCAACAGTGTAAGAGGGTTCCCTTTTCTCCACATCCTCTCCAGCATTTATTGCTGGTAGATTTTTGGATTACAGCCATTCTGACTGGTGTAAAGTGATACCTCATTGTGGTTTTGATTTGCATTTCTCTGATAATGAGTGATGTTGAGCATCTTTTCATGTGTTTGTTAGCCATTTTTATGTCTTCTTTGGAGAAATGTCTGTTAAGTTCTTTGGCCCACTTTTTGATTGGGTTGTTTCTTTTTCTAGAATGGAGCTGCAGGAGTTGCTTGTATATTTTTGAGATTAATTGTTTGTCCGTTGCTTCATTGGCTATTATTTTCTCCCATTCTGAAGGCTGTCTTTTCACCTTGCGTATAGTTTCCTTTGTTGTGCAGAAGCTTTTAATTTTAATTAGGTTCCATTTGTTTATTCGTGCTTTTATTTCCAATATTCTGGGAGGTGGGTCATGGAGGATCCCGCTTTGGTTTATGTCAGAGAGTGTTTTGCCTATGTTATCCTCTAGGAGTTTTATAGTTTCTGGTCTTATGCTTAGATCTTTGATCCATTTTGAGTTTATCTTTGTGTATGATGTCTTATAATTTTCATTGTATTCTCTTTCCATGATGGGATACTCTTGCCTTTCCTCTCCTCTCTTTTCCACCTTAGATTCATCACTCAGGTGTCTTGCTCTGACTATACAAATTAATCTGTCTGGACTCTCATGCTACACATTTCTTTCACCTACAATAGTTGATTGTTTATTTTTGTGTGTGATTCCTTGATTAGTAACTGATTTCCCAAATAGATTCTAATTTCCTAAAGAACAAAGCCAACTAACCTTTAGTTAGTCCCCATCTCCATTTACTATTCCAGTATTATTTACCACAATAGTGTTGGAACTCAGCATATCAAAAATAATGAATGAATATCTAAGACAAAGAATTGAACATTAATTTAGGTGGTAATGAAAGTGAATAAATGAGGTGAGAAAAAAACAACAGTTACTAAGTGCGTACTAGACAATGTTCTAAGAACTGAACATTTTTGTCTTACCTAAATTTAACAAAATGTATATATTATTAAATTGTATATTTGTATATGAGGATGGTGGCATCTCAATTTTGGCAGTATTATTCTTACTTTAAGTGGTTATTCTTGAAATCAGAATGTGGCCCATTCCCTCAACTATCAAACTTCTCCAGTTAGGAATATTAGAAAATTTACTTTTGAGATGAATTACATTTCCTATTGGTAATACATTTTAAATAATGGAATAGTGTTCTGAGAGAAAAAGAGAAATTTTACTGATAAAGAACATTTTAAATCAAACTATATAACATCGTTCAACGTAATTCTGTTAAAATTTCAGTAAAACTATAGCCTTATTTTTTATGTGATGCTGAATGAATGCCTCTTCTCATTGAAGATTTTTTCCTTTTTGTTTGAGTGGAAGAACTAATTCTAAAGAAATATATTCCAGTTCATGCTATTAATAATGCATATTATAAAGAATAATCTTGTGCTGGCAGGTGCATGGAACAGTTGAGCCAAAAGGTTATTTCAAACTCTTAATTTCTATAGCTCTATAAACCTGCTCTGACAATGTGAATACTGGAACATCCAATAATTTTAAGACCTGAATGGCTGTGACTTTTTATCTGACTGCCAATATCAGTCAACCCAAAAAGTGCTGGGATAGAGAGAAGATCATTTAAATTCTTTAGCAAAATGAGGTAAAGCTGGCAATGTTACTGGATAGTGCATTCATTAATTAAACTACAATCTCCTAAATTAAAAGTGGAAAATGGCCAAATAGAGAAAAAAAATGAATTATACATTTGCACATATGAAAAGATGTAATTATATGGATGTTGGTTGTAGTATTATTTACAATATAAAATTACATATATATATATATATATATAACAATAAAGCAGTGAATGATTAAAAAGTTAAGCTGTAGCACATAACAGAATACTATGCAGAAATTTTTGAAGTCAATATATCATGTTTAATGGAGAAAAAAAATCCGTTTTAAATTAAAAAAAAATAAGTTGAAGAATATAATACATGTCATATAAAAGTTACCAAAATACAAAGTAATATGTATATTTGAGGAGAAGGAAATGGCAACCCACTCCAGTATTCATACCTGGGAAATCTCACGGACAGAGGAGTCTAGCAGGCTACAGTTCAGGAGATCGCAAGAGTCAGACATGACTTAGTGATTAAACCACCACCACTTCCATGTGTATTTGAATGTATGTATGTAATACAAAACTCAAAATTATTGGCTACTCAGAAAACAAAGTATTTTATATTTTTAAAAATACCACTTTTTAGATTTTTAATTGCTTATAATAATAAGAATGAAATCCTAGTAGTGTTTAAATAAGCATATATAAAATAAAATAGAGCAGTATAATCTGTGCCTGATTTTACATCGGTAATTTGCAAAAGAGAAGAATATAAGAAAAAGTGTTTTAAATTGGGAGAATTGAGAAAAGCCTATGCACAGATCTTGGTCTTTTTCTTGGTCTATATTTCTTCACCTATTAATTCAGAACAATAGCAGCTAATCATAAGGTTGTTGAATGAGACATTCAATGCACAATTCCAAGTAGAGAGGTTGTTATAAGTAAAAAAGCCCTCAGTGTCCACTAATTATCTTTCTTGTGCCTCTTCCCAGCTTAGATCTTAAAAAAAAAAAAAAAAAAGCCCTTCACAGACATACATCTTACATTTTAGTTTTGTGAAATGAGAACTGCTCAAAAGATGAGTGAAGTGTAGGAAATGCATATAAAAACAACTAGACAGAGTGTATCACTATTTAAAATTATAGTGAGACATTTGTTTCAGACTAATTATTGGGAACAGTTTCAAAAATGACAACATGTTGAACAGATGAACTTTAAAACATAGACAGAGATGAGATCTGTGTTTAGATCTGTGACTATTTACAAACACATAAATGTCAAAGAGAAGAGCCAGTAATTGTAAGGAAAACTTTATTGAGCTACTGGCATATGTTTTGGCCTTCCCTTTGCACTGAAAAGGATTTGGCTGGAAGTTATGTGGGAAAATCCAATTAATAAATGGTATATACTCACTAGTCATTTGTATCTTCAGCCTGTGGCCCATCAAACTGTTGCTGGGATGTTGAGATTGCTCCCTGCTCAGAATGTAATTAATTAAACTCACTGCAAATAGAGGATATTTGCCAAGAAAAGTATGTGAAAGTCAAGATGAAGAGGGGGTCAATAAGCTGATACCCACAGAAGCATCTTGAAATGCTATTGATGAAGCTCTCCACCCCCTGAAAAAAATTGAGCATGTCTCTTTTGTTTATCATTTTAAGAATTAGGGATAAGACTTGGCAGCCTAAATTCTCACATGATGGTTAAGATTTCCCTAAAAATAGAACAAAACAACATACCAGTCCCTTGAACAATCTTTATATCTAGATATTCTATGTTGTTTCTCTCTTCAACCTCCAATCACTTTGACCACTATTTTTCTCCTAGAGGAAGGATCTTCTGAGAAACATCTTACTGCTTCAACTAAGAAAGAGAAGTAAGTTTCCACATTTGGACATGATTGTGTAAATGGGGATGGATTTACCCTTCTATTTGGAAAAACTAAAAACTGAACAAAATGTAGGGACTGACAGTTTCATACATTCAGTAACCAGGAGTACAGGACAATGATCACTGAGAGGAGAGGGGTCACAATTTGCAGAAATAAATCACTGCTGCAAACTGGAAATTCTGGGTCACTCGGGCAGATTCCACAATAAGCAAAACCCATTCTCTGAGGAAACTAACTACAATCCAGTTGCTGATAAAGCCAGCACTACCCAATTACTACCATCTCTATTTGAAGTGATCATCAAATCAGATATGGTAGCACATCTACCATCATGGACTGGGAACACTATTAACTCTATATAATTCTAATGCAAAAACTACAATTACAAGTTAACTTATGACTTCTGCCAACAATGATCCCATTTGTCTTAGGGCAACAAAGGCCATATTGTACTGGATGGGCCCCTGACGGCTTCTGGAAATTTGACCATGTGGAATATTTTGGCAACTATCATTGGAAAAGACCCTGATCCTGGGAAAGATTGAAGGCAGGAGGAGAAGGGGATGACAGAAGATGAGATGGCTGGATGGCATCACCAACTCAATGGACATGAGTTTGAGCAAGCTCTGGGAGTTGGTGATGGACAGGGAAGCCTGGCATGCTGCAGTCCATGGTGTGGCACAGAGTTGGACATGACTGAGCAACTGAACTGAACTAGGTAACTGTTCCAGTTTGATCAGTTGACTCATTAAAGCAAAAATTGTGTCATGTTTTCAGCTTTTTAAATCATCTATGTTCTAACAGTGGTGTGCATTCTATCTTAAAAACCACTTAATAAATTAATTGTCATGATTTTCAACAGATACCTTGTTATCCTCAGATTACTAGAGTCAATATGAAGTGGAATGAACATCTATAAGTTAACTCAAGAAGATTTCTGATTCTTCCTCTCTCAACTCTATTCTATATACCTGAGTAATACAGTCTGGTCACTAAAAATGGCTGTCCCCCAACAAGGTCACCTTTTGGTCACCTGTAGGCTAATGAAGAAGGCGAGCGATTAAATAGGGCTAACTTAAAAATTGGGAACTTTACCATGGCCAGTCTTAGGCATGATACTTCCTTCTTCCCAGAGACTTCTACTCTGAGGAAGCCCAACTGATACAATCTGTAAGTAGCCATCTTGAGAGACCTCAAAGAATTCAAACTTAATTCTGATTTAGGCTCAATAGTTTAACTTACTTGGTGAGAAAATAAGAGTGAAGGAAAAAATGGAGAGAGAATAAAAGAGGAGAAAGGAGAGAAAAGAGAAAAGGAAGGAGTGGAAAAGGAGATTTAAAAAGAGAGAGAGAAAAAAAGAAAAGAAAAAACAGAAAAGCAAAGATAAATAGATGCATGTGGAAAAAAATTATATATATTCAGGAATAGCTACAGCTGGTGAAGAGCTATAGGAAAAACGGTTGAATATATCAAAAACAAAATAAAAGGCTCATCGGGGGGGGAAGGTGAAAAAAAAATCTTAAAATTAATTTTTCTATTTTTTTGACAAGAAACACAAACAGGAAAACTTCACAGCACCACAAAAGGCTAATACAAAGGTGGAAATATGTAGGGGGAATAGACCGTGTGATTTATGAAAAAAGAAAAAATCTTAAAATGAATACTTTTTTTTTTAAAACAAGGAAAACTCCACAGCACATCAAAAAGCTAATGTGAAAGTCGAAATATGTAGGGGAATAAGCCATGTGATTTATAAGAAAAAAGAATCTAAAATGACCTTTTTTAATTTTTATAACAAGGAAAATTAGGTTAGGGTCTTGTGATGCTTTCCTGGTTAGGGGAGCTTGTGCCTGTCTTCTGGTTGGTGGATCTGGATCTCATCTCTCTGAAGGGCATTGCAGCGTCCAGTAGCAGGTTTTGGTGGTGTCTGTGGGTTCAGTATGCCTTTGGGCAGTCCTTCTGGCTTTGGCAGTGTTGGCTGCATCCACTTCCACAGCTGCTTCAAAGTGGCCTTCTCAGTGTATTTGAAGTGCTACCAATGCCCTACTTCTCCCTGGGATCATTGCCAATGCTTCTGTTCCCCTGTCCCATCCTGCTCTGCTGGCTGAAGCTTGCTGGGTAGGGGCTTCTGTGGATGTTTTCTTGTGCCTTCTGCATCGCAGAGACTTGTGTGGGCTTCTCTAAGACCCCTGAGCTTACCCCCTGTGTCATGGGGCTTGTGTGCCCTTGATTTGGCTCCCCAGGCCTGCCCTTTGCTTCTCAGGGCTTGAGTGTATTTATTTTGGCTCCTGGGGCTGGCTACTGCATCACAGGGCTAGTGTGGACTTATTTTGGCTCCCCGTGCTCGCCCTCTGCTTCATGGGGTTTGTGTGTACTTGTTTCTTCTCACTGCCTACCCTCTGTCTCAGGGCTTATGTGTCCTTTTGGCTATGCTGCAAGGGTTGTATGCACTGCCCAAGTCTCTATGCCTCCCCTCTATTGGCACTCTGACCCCACCCTTTGCACAGTCAGGGTTGTCTGAGAACCGAGGGTTGTATGCTGTGCCACACCCAACTACCTGGGCCCACACTCTGTGCTGCAAGGGTTATGTGTGCTGGCTGACCTGCTTGCTCCGGACCAGCTCTCTGCTGGAAGGGTTGTGTGTTCTGTCTAGGTTTATATGCCTCCCCATTCTTGGTTCCCTGAGTCAACTGTCTGGTTGGTGCCACAGTTCCTGAGCTGTTAAAAGGCTGAGAAGTGCAGCTTTCTCTGTTTTCTGCCCCTCCAAGCCCCTGATTTGCCTGGTTTTTCAAGACAATGCAGCTCCCCCTTGGGCCCACCTGTGAGAGAGTTTCCTTATGCACAGGGCCTCCTCCTGCACAGATCTCCATCTTTTCCCTTTTTATGCTTCCATCCTCTCTCTCCCTTATTTCAGGGAGCTTAGCCTGTCCCCCTGGAAGCCTGGCATCTTCTGCTGTTGCCTAAAGGTTTCTTTGTAGGAGTTGTTCTATATCATGATGAGTTTTTGATGTATTTGTGAGGAAGCTGGTAATCTCCCCCATCTAACTCCTCTGCCATATTTCTGCTTGTTTCTGCCTATGCTTTTCTCTAAGAATTTTATAGTTTCGGGTCTTAAACTTGGGTGTTTAATCCATTTTGAGTTTATCTTTGTGTATGGTGTTAGTGTTCTAATTTCATTTTGTTACATGTAATTGTCTAGTTTTCTCAGTAGCACTTATTGAAGACACTATATTTTCCCATTGTATATTCTTGGCTCTTTTGTCAAAAATAAGGTATCCATAGGTGTGTGGGCTTATCTCTAGGCTTTCTATCTTGTTCCATTGGTTTGTATTTCTGTTTTAGTGCCAGTACCATGCTGTCTTGATGACTATAACTCTGTAATATAAAGTTAGGAAGGTTGATTCCTCCAGCTCCATGCTTCTTTCTCAAGTTTGTTTTAGATATACAGGGTCTTTTCAGTTTCCATATGAATTGTGAGATGTTTTTGTACTAGTTCTGTGAAAAATGTCGTTGATAATTTGATAGGGATTCCATTGAATCTGTAGATTACATTGGGTAGTATAGTCGTTTTCACAATAATGATTTTTCCAATCCAGGAACATGGAATATCTTTCCATTTGTTTATATTGCCTTTGATTTCTTTCATCAGTATCTTATAATTTTCTGTATGCAGATCTTTGGTCTCCTTAAGTAGGTTTATTCCTAGATATTTTATTCTTTTTGTTGCAATAGTAAATTGGAATGATTCCTTAATTTCTCTTTCTGATATTTCATTGTTAATACAGAGGAATGCAAATGATTTTGTGTATTTATTTTATATCCTGCCACTTTGCTAAATTCACTGATTAGCTCTGGTAATTTTCTTTAGGGTTTCCTTAGGATTTTCTATGTATAGTATCATGTTATCTGCAAATAGTGAGAGTTTTACTTCTTTTCCAATCTGGATTCCTTTTGTATCTTTTTCTTCTCTGACTCCTATAGAGAAGACTATGGCAAAAACTATATTGAATAATAGTGGTAAAAGTGACCACTCCTGTGTTGTTCTTAATCTTAGAGGGAATGCCTTCAGTTTTTCACTATTAAAAATAATGTTTGCTGTGGGTTTATCATATATGGCCTTTATTACATTGAGATAGGTTCCTTCTATGCCCATTATTGAAGAGTTTTTAATTATCATAAATAGGTGTTGAATTTTGTTGAAAGCTTTCTCTGCATCTATTGAGATTATCATATGGCTTTTATCTTTCAGTTTATTAATATGGTGTATCACATTGATTGATTTGCATATATTGAAAATTCCTTGCATTCCTGGGACAAATCCAACTTGATCATGGTGTATGATCTTTTTAATGTGAAAGTTATTTTCAACCTAGAATCTTATTCTTTATAAACAAATAAACCTAATTTTTAAAATGTTATTTATTTATATTAATTGGAGAATAATTGCTTTACAATATTGTGATGGCCTTTGCCATACATCAGCATTTCACAAAAGCATCATCCAAAATAAAATTTACCTTTCACACATAATCTTAGAAAACTACTCAAGTATATGCTTCAACCCAACAATGGCTGAAGGTTGACAGGATTTTAGTTGGGATTGGAACAAAGGACAAAGGATCCTTAAAATTAGCAACTCATGAGCAGCAAATGAACAAAACAAGAAAAGAAAAAATTCTAAAACAGCTGCTCAGATAGTAAAGAATCTGCCTTCAGTGCAGGAGACCCAGGTTCGATGCTTGGGTCAGGAAGATCCCCTGGGTAAAAGAATGGCTCCCGACTCAAGTATTCTTGCCTGGAGAATTCCACGAACAGAGGAGCCTGGCGGGCTACAGACCACGGGGCCACAGAGAGTTGAACACAACTGAGCAACTAACACTTTCACTTTGTTTGCTTTCATACAAATATATTTATGTATGAGCATTTGGAGATGAAATGGTTATGTATATGAAGAAAAATAAACACACAAAGAAACAAAAAGGATTATGAATACCAGCGAAAACAAAACTTTTGCAGGAAAGAAAAATATTTGTATATGAGTTGTGATTCACTGTGAATAAATTATGTTCATAATAACATATATTGAATATTGGTTTAATCCTAAAAATTAACATAAATATACCGAAACGATGATAGGGAAATTATTTATTTGTAAGTAGTAGTATATAAAAAGTTAAATTCTTATCATTCACATAAAAGTTCAATACGTTGTGTTTATTCTCAGATAGCAGTATGAGTTATTTCTGAGAAGTGTAACAGTAAATATCATTAGAAACAGTTAAAGGATGTAAATAGAGTTTCTCTCAGGGAACAGGAAACCACATCAGGGAAATGGATTTTAGAAGCTTGTTATTTTTATGCAGAGGGCATAGCAACCCACCCCACCCCAGTATTCTTTCCCGGAGAATCCCATAGACAGAGGAGCCTGACAGGCTATACAGTTCAGAGATTTGCAAAGAGACTGATATAGCTGAAGCAACTTAGCACACATGCTTACATGGTGGTGGTGGTAGTTGTGATAAAGCCAATATAAAGGAGAGAGAGTGAGAGAGAGAAACCATCTGTTAAGAGAAGGAAAAGTTACAGAGGAAAAGAGGAGAAGTAGGGGAAAGTAAGTCAAAGAGGTAAGATAGGTTTTGTTATAGGAGGGCAGTTCTTGTCCTACTTGCCTTCAAAGACTTGTGACTAAAAGTATGGCAGAGTTACAACCTATTCTAAAGAGGGAATGTTATGGATCTTATTCACATTTTCTTTTCTTAAGTAAGAATATCCAGGAAAAGAAATAACTTGATATATATCCAGAATTTCATCTTTGTTCAGTCATGCATGATATTGCATTCATAGAACAGAGAGTGACATAAATAAACATAAATGTTTAATACACAAAAACGAATTTATATTTGAACAGTAGATTATTGTAGTATATGTATTCACCATAAATCTAAGTCTTGATTGAACATGGAAATTACTTAGAATGAATTTTAAAATCACAAATCATATACAATGAGATTTTTGGTCCACAAAACAATCTGTGTGGACAAGGTTTAAAATTCAGTAGTTTAAAAATTCTGCAGGCAATTTTAATTTGCAGCAAACAGAAATTATGACTATTTCGTGTGGTCCTTAGACTAGCAATATTGGCATCATCTAACTACTTTTATTAATTGTAAAGTCTCAGAACCTATCCCCAGACCTAAAGAAGAAAAAGTTTTGGGTGCAGGTATCATCTTAGACTTTCAAGTGATTCTGAAGCACACCACAGTTTGAAAACCTCTGGCTTGGAGTCTTATGATATACAGTGTGGTTCATGGGCCTATAACAAAACATATAAACTATTCCAATTTACCAGAATAGTCTTAGTTTCATAGTTAAACCCCTATATACTAGACAAGGGGGCTTTTAGTGGTAGATAATTCACCTATCAACACAGAACACAAATTTGATCTTTGGGTCAGCAAGATCCCATGAGAGGGAAATGACTTCTCACTCAAGTACTCTTGCTGGGGAATTCTCATAGGCAGAAGAGCCTTGTGGGCAACAGTCCATAGGGTTGCAAAAGAGTTGGAAATAACTTAGCCAATAAACAACAGCAGCAACAATATGCTAAACAAAACAGAATGAATGGCTACCCTCAGCAATATCATTACTTGAACCTTCATAGAAATAAAAGTGTTAGACCCACTTCTAGACAGGCTAAATTCAAATGTGCTTTTTAAGGAAATCTCTAGATTACTTCTATATACATGAAAACCTGAGAGGTGCTCCTCTTGAACAGTAATGGTTTCAAGCCTAATATCTGTGCAGACTTTACCAAGACTCAGTCAGAGTCTCTGGGCTTGAGCCCCAGGCCTCTTGTGAACCCAGGGTTGAGACAACTATACATTTATTTTTTTGTTTTGTTTTGCTTGTTCATAAAAATTTATAATTTTTTAATTTTATTTTTTAAGAAAAAATCACAAGTATGAACATTGTTACAATTAGAAGCACTTTTGGTACTCCACAGTGATGCTGAGCATCCTCACAAAGGGTTTCCACTGTTTAATTTTGCATAAACAATCATCTTTAAAAAAAGAAGTTAAAAAAAAAAAACAGGACACTACCATTTCACTTATTTAATGTTTCTTCACAAATGGTGAAAAATACTAAAGTACAGACAAGGGCTCATTTTACATACTAATAAGTTTATGTCCCAAATCCTTCAAGCTAGGTTTCAATAGTATGTGAACTGAGAACTTTCAGATGTACAAACTGGATTTAGAAAAGGAAAAGGAGCCAGAAATCCAATTGTTAACATTCTCTGGATCATAGAGAAAACAAGGGATTCCAGAAAAAACATCTACTTCTGCTTCACTGATTATGCTAAAGCCTTTGCCTGTGTGGATCACACACACACACACACACACACACACACACACACACACACACACAAAACTTTGGAAAATTCTTAAAGAGGTGGGAATATGAGACTACCTTATCTGTCTCCTGAGAAACCTCTATGCAGATCAAGAAGCAACAGTTAGAAACAGACATGGAACAACTGACTGGTTCAAAATTGGGAAAAGAGTACAGCAAGGCTGCATATGGTCACTCTGATTATTTAGCTTCTATGCAGAGTGCATCTTTTGGAGTGCCAGGCTGGGTGAATCACAAGCTGTAATCAAGATTGCTTAAAGAAATAATAAAAACCTCAGATATTCAGAAGACTACTCTAACTGCAGAAAATGAAGAGGAAATAAAAAAAGTCTTGATGAGAGTAAAGATAGAGAGTAAAAACCTGGCTTAAAACTCAACTTTCAAAAAACTAAGAACATGGCATCTGGTCCCTTCACTTTATGGCAAATAGAAGGGGGAAAATTGGAAGCAATGGCAGGTTTTATTTTGGGGGACACCAAAATCACTGCTATGGCAAGTTCTATGAAAGAAAATCAAGATAGTATATTAAAAAGCCAAGACATAACTTTGCCAACAAAGGTCTATATAGTCGAAGCTATGATTTTTCCAGTAGTCATGTATGGACGTGAGTGTTGGATGATAAAGAAGGCTGAGCAGTGAAAAACTGATGCTTTTCAGTTGTGGTGCTAGAGAAGACTGCTGAGAGTCCCTTAGACAGCAAGGAGATCAAAGATAGTCAATCAAAAAGGAAATCAACTCTGAATATTCATTGGAAGTACTGATGCTGAAGCTGAAACTCCAATATTTTGGCCACATATGAGAAGAACTGACTCATTAGAAAAGACTCTGATGCTGGGAAAGATTGAAGGTAAAAGGAGAAGAGGGAGGCGAATGATGAGATGGTTGGATAGTGTCACCAACTAAATGGACATGAATGTAAGCTAATTCCAGAGATAGTGAAGGACAGGGAAGCCTGGCATGCTGCAGTTCATGGGGTCTCAAAAAGTCAAACATGATTTAGGGACTGAATAACAACAGATAAGGAATAATCATAATGTTGTGACTAATATTATAAATATGGAATTATAAATTCAGAACATTTTCTTGTTTAAAAAATAAATCTGGTAGTCATTGCAGTTCTGCAGGGTCTCTGTCCAGTAGAACTGGTGTCTCCATTCCTGTGGTGCTCACCTTTACCCATTTTTCCAGATCCCCCTTACCTGCCTCTTCTACCACCCCTCTACTCCATGTAAGTTCCTAGGGGTCTCCCAGGATTACCTTAATTTCTTCCACTAAAGCCACTATGGTTAATGTCCCAGCCACCACTGAAGCCAACTCTGGCTCCACCACAGCCACCTCTTAACATTCCACTGGGACCATCATAGAGCTGTCAAAACTTACCTAGGACTGGGAAACAAACCCTCAGCAAGCACAAATAGAAACTTGTGTGCACCTAAACCAAGGAGAAAGGAGCAGTGACCCCACAAGAGACTGACCCAGGCTTGACCGTACATGTCCAGGAGTCTCCAGTGCAGATGTGGGTCTGCAGCGGCCTGCTGCAGGGCTGGGGGCACTGAGTGCAGCAGTACCTGCATGGGGCCTTTTGAGGGAGGTTGCCGTTATCTTCATTGCCTCCACCATAGCTTGGCCCCAGGTAAATAACAGGGAGGGAACACAGCCTCACTCTTCAACAGAAAACTGGATTCATGATTTACTGGATATGGCCCCACCCATCACAGCAAGACCCAATTTCCCCCTCAGTCATCCTCTCCCATCAGGAAGCTTCCATAAGTCTCTTATCCTTCTCCATAAAAGAGCATACAGACTGAAAACTGCATTCACAGGATACTAACCAATCTAATCACATGGACCACAGCCTTGTCTAACTCAATGAAACTATCAGCCATGCCTTGTAGGGCCACCCAAGACATATGGGTCATGGTGGAGAGTTCTGACAAAATGCAATCCACTGGAGAAAAGAATGGCAAACCAGTTCAGTATTCTTGCCTTGAGAACCTCATGAACAACATGAAAAGGCAAAAAGATAGTACTCTGAAAGATGAACCCTCCAGGTCAGTATGCTACTAGAGATCAGTGGAGAAATAACTCCAGAAAGAGTGAAGAGACAGAGCCAAAGCAAAAACAACACCCAGTTGAGGATGTGACTGGTGATGGAAGTAAAATCTGATACTGTAAAGAATAATATTGCATAGTAACCTTAAATGTTAGGTACATGAATTAAGGTAAATTGGAAATGGTCAAATAGGGATAACACGAGTGAACATTGACATCTTAGGAATCAGTGAAATAAAATGAACTGGAATGTGTGACTTTAACTCAGATGACCATTATATCTACTACTGTGGGCAAGAATCCCTAGAAGAAATGGAGTAGCCATCATGGTCAACATAAGATTCTGAAATACAGTACTTGGATGCAATCTCAAAAATGACAGAATCATCTCTATTCGTTTACAAGACAAACCATTCAATATCACAGTGATCTAAGTCTATGCCCTGACCTGCAATCCTGAAGAAGCTGAAGTTGAATGATTCTATGAAGAACTACAAGACCTTCTAGAAATAACATCTAAAAGGATGTCCTTTGCATTATAGGGGACTGGAATGCCAAGGTAGGAAGTCAAGAAATACCTAGAGTAAAAGACAAATTTGGCTTTGGAGTACAGAATGAAGCGGGGGAAAGGCTAATAGAGTTTTGCCAAGAGAATGCACTGGTCATAGCGAACACCCTCTTTCAACAACACAAGGGAAGACTCTACACATGGACATCAGATGGGCAACACCAAAATCAGATTGATTATATTCTTTGCAG
The DNA here is from genome assembly GCA_007570785.1 of Antilocapra americana. Lineage (NCBI taxonomy): Eukaryota > Metazoa > Chordata > Mammalia > Artiodactyla > Antilocapridae > Antilocapra > Antilocapra americana. The sequence continues at coordinate 45,677,418 of ML663009.1, read as the reverse complement.
CCAAAGATGAAGAAATTCTATACAGTCAGCAAGAAAAAGAACAGGAGATGACTGTGGCTCAGATCATGAACTCCTCATTTCCAAATTCAGACTTAAATTGAAGAAAGTAGGGAAACCCACTAGACCATTCAGGCATGACCTAAATCAAATCCCTTACAATTATACAGTGGAAGTGGCAAATAGACTCAAGGGAATAGATCTGATAGACACAGTGCCTGAAGAACTATGGACATAAGTTTGTGACATTGAAAAGGAGGCAGGAATCAAGACCATCCCCAAGAAAAAGAAATGCAAATGCAAAATGATTGTCTGAGGAGGCCTTACAAATACCTGAGGAATGAAGACAGACAGAAGGCAAAGGAGAAAAGGAAAGATATACCCATTTGAATGCAGAGTTCCAAAGAATAGCAAAGAGAGATAAGAAAGCCTTCCTCAGTTATCAATGCAAGGAAATAGAGGAAAACAATATAATGGGAAAGTCTACAGATCTCTTCAAGTAAACTACAGATACCAAGGGAACATTTCATGCAAAGATGGGCTCAATAAAGTATAGAAAGAATATGGACTTAACAGAGCAGAAGATATTAAGAGGTGACAAGAATACACAGAAGAATTATACAAAAAAGATCTTCAAAACCCAGATAATGACAGTGGTGTGATCACTCACTGAGAGCTAGACATCCTGGAATGTGAAGTCAAGTTGGTGGGCCTTAGGATGCATCACTATGAACGACGGTAGTGAAGGTGATGGAATTCCAGTTGAGTTATTTCAAATCATAAAATATAATGCTGTGAAAGTGCTGCATTCAATATGCCAGCAAATTTTGAAAACTCAGCAGTGAGCATAGGACTTGAAAATGTCAGTTTTCAATCCAGTCCCAAAGAAAGGCAATGCAAAAGAATGCTCAAGCTAACTCACAATTACACTCATCTAACATGTTAATAAAGTAATGCTCAAAATTCCACAGGCCAGGCTTCAACAATATGTGAACAGTGAACTTCCAGATGTTCAAGCCAGATTTTAAAAAGGCAGAGGAACCAAAGATCAAATTGCCAACATCTGTGTGATCATCAAAAAAGCAAGAGAGTTCCAGAAAAACATCTTCTACTGCTTTATTAACTATGCCAAAGTCTTTGACTGTGTGGACCAAAACAAACTGGATAATTTTTTCAAGAGATGTGAATAACAGACCACCTTACTACCTCCTGAGACATCTGCCTGCAAGTCAGGAAGCAACACTTAGAACTGCACATGGAACAACAGGCTGGTTCCAAATCAGGAAAGGAATATGTCAAGGCTGTATATTGTCACCTTGCTTATTTAACTTATATGCATCATGAGAAATGCTAGGCTGGAGGAAGCAAAAGCTGGAATCAAGATTGCCGGGAGAAATATCAATAACCTCAGATATGCAGATGACACTACCCTTATGGTATAAAGTGAAGAACTCAAGAGCCTCTTGATGAAAGTGAAAGAGGAGAGTGGAAAAAGTTGGCTTAAAGCTCAACATTCAGAAAACTAAGATCATGACATCTGGTCTCATCACTTCATGGCAAACAGGTGGGAAAACAGTGGAAACAGTGACAGACTTTATTTTTGGGGGTTCCAAAATCACTGTAGATGGTAATTGCATCCATGAAATTAAAAGACACTTACTTCTTGGAAGAAAAGTTTTGACAAACCTAGACAGCATATTAAAAATCAGAGTCATTTCTTTGCCATCAAAGGCCGATCTAGTCAAAGCCCTGTTTTTGCCAGTAGTCATGTATGGATGTTAAGAGTTGGACTGTAAAAAAAGCTGAGTGCTGAAGAATTGATGCTTTTGAAGTGTCATGTTGGAGAAAACTCTTGAGAGTCCCTTGGACTGCAAGGAGATCCAATCAGTCCATCCTGAAGGAGATCAGTGCTGAATGTTCATTGGAAGAACTGATGCTTAAGCTGAAACTACAATACTTCGGCCACCTGATGCAAGGAACTGATTCATTTGAAAAGACTCTGATGCTGGGAAAGTTCGAAAGTAGGAGGAGAATGGGACCATAGAGGATGGGATGGTTGGATGGCCTCACTGACTCAATGGATATAAGTTTGAGTAAATTCCAGGAGTTGGTAATGGACAGGGTGACCTGATGTGCTGCAGTCCATGGGTTGCAAAGAGTCGGACACAACTGGGTGACTGAACTGAACTGAACAACAACCACCAGGGTCCATGAGGTCACCTTTTCTTCCCCACCTACCACCAGAGCCACCTTTCCCACTGTTACTGTCTAGGAATGGGAAAGACGGCTGGAGGAAGCCTTCAGGTTTGGGGGCCTTACACTGGTTGTACTCTGGATGAAGTTCTGTCTTCCACACCCTGATTCAGGGCACTTTCAGTCTCCTCCTCAAGATTGGTTCCCTTGGGAATTCCAGGGCCTTCTGTGTGGAATGGCTCCTCCTCTACTCCATGACCTTCCACGTAGATCCATCAGTCCTTCAGGACCTCTAAAGCCCCTGGACCTCCTTGGGAAGTAGTGGCATCCCTCTATCCTCACAGTGTGTCATTTCTTCCCACATGCTGTTCTTTGGAAGCTTCTTCTGTGCAAGAGAAAATCTTGGAAATTTCCCCCACCAAACCACTCTACAGCAGTTTTGGTGAATCTTCAGAGAACACTGTAGTATCATGGCCTTTGCGTTTTCCTGTTTCTTTGTCCAAATAGATATGGACAAAAGGTTGTCCATATGGACAAAGATTGTCATGGGTTGTCCACTCCTTAATTTTAACAGCTCTGCACTGTTTAAAGATGTCTGTCAGGTCATTTAATGTCACACTGGCATTGAATCCGTCCTTGCACATAAATTGCACTGTTGCCAGAGTCTTCATCTGGACCTACAGAGGGCCTAAATGAAGATCTTGTCCTTCATCCATGGGTCCACCAACTTTATTGAAGCCACCTCACTCTCTAGCACCCATTCTACCTCATCTTCCTCCCTGCCCACCTCTGCTCATACTTTGACAATCAAATCCCCCTTTTCCTCTGCCCAGGTTAACAGGGTCACTCATTCTCCAGTTCTCTTCTGGTCAGGAACATTCTCCAGTCTCCTGCTTGTAGTGCAAGAGTGGGGTGCTCTTGGGGTTGTCCTGTGGGTATGAATTCTGTTGTCTTTAGCTGCTGCTTTGTTACCTGTATTGTCTTGGAACCTGGCTATAAGATCCAGTTGGAGGATGGATGGTAACTAGTGGGTGGCTGCTGCTTATGGTTGCTTTATTGACCATAGTAGCTACTATACTGCCCATACTGAGAAAGCTGAGTGTCATATGCAGACTGAGCTGCATAAGAGGCCTGGTTGGTAATATCTGTAGCAGTGGTTGGATCATAAGCAGCTGTATGGTATACTGGATAGGCTGACAGTACCCTTGTGGGGGGTGAAGTTCAAGTAGAATATCCGTTGGGAGGCTCCTCATAGGAAGTTGCATATGTGGTCTGCCCATATGTTCCATTGGTCTGAGCCTGGGTATAAATGACGTCAGTGGGCTGTCCATAAGGTCTATATGCCTGAGTAGTCTCTTCATGTCCTTGAGTGGGGTAGGTGATGTAAGCACCATAGCCCTGCTGGTCTGTAGGTACTGTAATCCATGGGTATCATTTTCTTCCCAACATTATAAATTTCAGATGTAATGAAAATAGAATAAAGTAGGTCTTAGATAAGCACTTAAGCTTCTAGGCATTCACAGTGCAAAAATATCTTAGAAGCCCTTTTTTTTTTTTTTTTTTTTAGTTTCTGCTCAGATGGTAGATGCTGTGTTGAGTCTTGTGGAGACAAAATTGAGTAAGATGCCTACTTTTACAAGAAGTAATCGTAAGCTAGTTGCAATGACTCCTTTTTGAGCTCATACTTGAAATTAAAAAATAATAATAATCACTACTAATAACAAGTTCTTTCAATGTTTCCCATTTGCCTTCTTCTTAACTACAGAGTAACCCTTTGTTCTCAAGGATTGGAGAAGTTAAAGTGTATTGGACTTAGTTACAAAGAATTATCAGTCTTCTATGGTTATGACAGCTGAAAAATCCAACAAAAATTACAGTGAAAAATCAAAACTGTTGTCCAGACTAGGGTAAATACCTAAAGATTTATTATGTCTTTAGGATAAAATGAATCTTGAATCCTGTTGTGTTTTTACTTTCTTAAGATAAGAAAGCCACTTTTCAAAACTAAGTAAACCACTTTGCAAAACATCGTTTTGGAGATATTTTTGAAAGTAAATATATAAAAAAGAAATCTCCATGGTATACATTAAGCTTTAGCTGTAAATTAGCTATTTTGAGTGCTTAGTTAAAATACAATCTAATCCTTTCTTAGAGTAGAATGATTTTCCTATAAGAAACAGTTTGATATCAAGATCAAGTATTTGCAATCTCCCAGCTTAATCAAGACTGAGTACTCTCATTGCCTACTAATCTATCAGAAACTGATGTGGTCGTACTCTGTGAATTCAGGTGTGCTGATGAAATGACTCATACTGGCAGAAAGTTCAAGTTCATTAGATAAAAATCAAACTTGATCTTGCCTTGTAATGAAATCTTGTAGCATGAATTTAAAAAACAATAGTGTAGCTCTTTGTGTTTCAGTTCTCCTAAGATATGTATGTTATTCTAATTTATTCAAATGTGTAACAATCACACTTTATCTTAACAGCACAACTTTTTCTAAGTGCTAAAAAATGCTCCTGACATAACTAAACAAGGCCATGAGATAACATTTTACTCTTAGAGAATGGGAATGGATCTTTTTAATTGTCCATATCTTTCTACGCAAAACTCGAAGGACACAGATATTCTTGAAAATTGTCTAAAAGTAAGAGTATATTGAGGTAGAAGGTAAAAAAGCGAAGCAAACACACACACACACACACACACAACAACAACAACAACAACAACTTTGTTTATGCAAGAAGTGAATTCTAAATTTTGGTTACTTTAGGTTAGAGTGCCTGCTTTCTTAGCCACCACTAACTGCAATGTGTTATTGACCAGGTATTGAATAGTCAAAAATTAGTGAAAATAAAGTATTGTTTTGCCATTTAAGTAGCTACTATCCACATGATTGATATATTTTCTTGTCATGTTTGACAAAATCTGGGCCCCAAGTGGTGCTCTAAGATATACACCATCTTGAAAATTTTGAGTATGAGAGACATAGAGGAGGCTGAATATTTGCACTACTTTGATTTGGTCTGATGGGTTTAGAGCTTACAGAAGTCAACTATATAATAATTCTATTGGTCATTGGGATTCCTGTTCCTTGCCTGTCTCTCATTGCATCTCTAAAGTGAATGATCTGCTGTGGTCAGTATCTTTAGAGATCAAACTTATGGTTACCAGAGGGGAAGAGTTGGGGAGAGGCTTAAATTGGGATTTAGGGATTGACATGTACAGATGGCTATATTTAAAATAAAATGCTTTTCCAGACTTCCCTTGAGGTCCATTGGTTATGAATCTACCTGTCAACACAAGGAACAAGGGTTCGATCCCTGATCTGGGAAGATTTCACATGCTGCAGGGGCAACAAAGCTGTGTACCACAACTGCTGAGCCTGTGCCCTAGAGCCCTCAAGCTACAGCTGTGGAGCCCAACTACTGAAATCCATGTGCCCTAGAGCCCATGTTCCACAACAAGAGAAGCCATCAAATGAGAAATCTGCGCACAACTATAGAGTAACCCTTGCTCACTGCAACTAGAGAAAAGCTCACAGGCAGCAATGAAGATCTAGCACAGCCAAAAATAAGTAAATAAATGCTAGAAATAAAGTAAAATAAAATGCCTCTTCATGAAAAAGAAAGATTTTTGTTTTCTCAGATCTTTCTTTATGCCAGAAGATTGTTATTTGTAATAAGTTTTTCATGATTTTTTGAGTCATATAGCAAGTATTGTTGTCATGCAGACTATATGTGTAAAGCAGAGAAATTAATGGTTATTTTCTTTTCTTTTAGAAACCATGTAATAAATGCCACCAGTTTTAAGTTGGGCTAATTCTGTAAATCCCATAGAGATGTATGATGAAGCAGCCATTGATTACAGGGTCAAACAATCCAGGAGGGAAGGCAAAACATGCAGATGCATACAATATCTACAATTGGTAAAAAAAAAAAAAAAAAAAAAAAACATACACCTCATGAGTGGAATTAAAAAATGTTGGGGCTGAGAAAGGGAAAGATCCATTCGAATTTGAAGTTATCAGGGCAGACTTTACAAGGTTAGTACATAAAGCAGTGTTTGTAGATAAGCACAGCAAAAGACCACAATTTAATCTCTCCTTTCATTTTCTATTTAATGTTTAAATATTCATACCTCATTTTTTAATTTGTAACAGATTTAAAACTTTTGTCTTAAGGATAGATTGCACTAAATATAAAAGGAAAAAAAAAAGATTGAGAATAAAATCACAGGAGAAAATCGTAGTGATTTTGGAATAGCAAAAGCTTCCTTAAATAATACAGAAAGAGACTAAGAGCATATTAATTTTTGTTTCATCTTTACCAACCAGTAAGATAGTAGAAAAATTGACAGACTATAAGAAGATGTGATGATATTGATGATGTTATGTCTGAGAGATGACTCATATCTGGAATGTATTTTAAAAAAACACAAAACTCTCAGGATTAGGTAAGAAAATGCATTTAAAACTAGGTAAACGACTTGCCAGTCACATCACAAGATAAGCAGTCTACTTGCCCCATAAACATGAAAAGTGTTTGACTTCATTTATTATTTGAGAAATGCAGAATAGAATCACAGTATATACAATTTTACTAGAATGGAAATGACAAAGGAAAGTTCCAAATGTTGAGGAAGATGTGTACTAACTAGAATTCTCAGGTACTATTAGTAGAAGTATTGACTGGTAAAACCGCCTTGGAAGTTCTTTGACAAATTCCAATCAACTCAAACATAAGCTGACTCTATATCAGCAATTCCAGTCATAGGGATATAACTGTATTGTTTCCTATTGAGGCTGTAACAAATTATCATAGTGTGTGGCTTAAAACAGCACAAATTTGTTATCTTACAGTTCTTTACATCAAAACCTCATCGGCTCTCATTGGCCTAAACCAAAGCAGTTATGTTCCTTTCTGCACACTCCAGATGAGACTCGCTTCTGAAGCCATTTCCATGGCCAAGACCTGGATTATTAATGCCAGAAATGTTCCTCACCCTCCTTCCCCAACTGAATCCCTCTTTTTGTCTTTCTGTCATCTCTCTGTCTCTCACTCTGCCTGAATTTCTGTCTCTATTTGTCTATCCTTTTCTCTGAGTTTTCTCCATTTCACTCTTTCTCATCCACAGTAGCGAGGAAAGTTTCTTTGCTTTTAAAGATTTATGGGATCAGTTGGGCCTATGTAAATAACCTATGTCACTTAACTGCATCTAAAATTCTTAACTTAAATCATATCTGAAAAGTCCTATTGGTCATGTAACATACTGACTGATCTGAGGATTTAGGAAGCAGTTATCAAGTTCAAACACAGGCAAAATTCATCAATATATTAGAAATCATCATGGGAGCATCCTTGTGGAGGATGTGATTTATGATTAGGATATGGGAGGGGGAACTTTCCAGGATGACAGCCCCATTATATTTCTTATCCTGGGCACTGGGTAACATGCTTACTAGTTTGTAAAAATTATGTATGTTATGCTTAAATATTAGATTTGAAAAAATCTGTTGTACTAAATTGACAGAGCAGTAGGTATAATAACCAAGTGACACAAAAAATTAGATATTATCTTTATTATCTACTATTTGATAGATGATGTATTGATATTTTTTCCTGTTCTCACACATCCCATAAGATAAGCATTCTTTTTCCAACTTAACAAATAAAGGTGCTAAGAACCAGAAGTGCTAAGTAGCATAATTAATAAATATCATCTTGACTTAAAAAAAAATCTTACTTTTTGCTTCTGAATAATGGAAATCATTGGGCTTCCCTGATAGCTCAGTTGGTAAAGAATCTGCTTCCAATGCAGGAAACTCCAGTTAGATTCCTGGGTCGGGAAGATGTGCTGGAGAAGGGATAGGCTACCCTAATATCCCTTATCACTAACAAAGGACAGAAATGGTATGGATCTAAAAGAATCAGAAAATATTAAGAAAAAGTGGGAGGAATACATAGAAGAAATATACAAAAAAGATTGTCATGACCCAGATAACCACAATGGTGTGATCACGCACCTAGAGCCAGACATCCTGGAGTGTGAAGTCAAGTGAGACTTAGGAAGCATCATTATGAACAAAGTCAGGGGAGGTAATGGAATTCCAGTTGAGCTAATTCAAATCCTAAAAGATGATGCTATTAAAGTACTGCACTCAATATTCCAGCAACTTTAAAAACTTGTCAGAGGCCACAGGACTCGAAAAGATCAGTTTTCATTCAAATCCCAAAGAAAGGCAATGCCAAAGAATCTTCAGACTACCGCACATTTGTACTCATCTCACACACTAGCAAAGTAATGTTCAAAATTCTCCAAGTTAGGATTCAACAATATGTGAAATAATAACTCCCAGATGTTCAAACTGGATTTAGAAAAGGCAGACGAATCAGAGATCAAATTGCCAATATCCGTTGGATCATAGAAAAATGAAAGTTCCAGAAAAACATCTACTTCTGCTTTATTGACTATGCCAAAGCTTTAAGCCTTTGACTGCGTGGATCACAAAAAACTGTGGAAAATTCTTCAAGAGATGAGAATTCCAGACCACCTTACCTGCCTCCTAAGAAATCTGTATGCAGATCAATAAACAACAGCTAGAACCAGACATGGAAAAATAGACTGGTTCCAAATTGGGAAAGGAGTACTCCAAAGCTGTATATCGTCACTCTGATTATTTAACTTATGTGCATAACACATTATGAAAAACGCTGGGCTGGATGAAGCACAAGCTGCAATCAAGATTTCCAGCAGAAATATCAATAACTTCAGATATGCAGATGACACCATGCTTTTATCAGAAAGAGAGGAAGAACTAAAGAGTCTCTTGATAAAAAATAAAAGTGGAGAGTGAAAAAGTTGGCTTAAAATTCAACATTCAGAAAACTAAGATCAGGGCATCTGGTTCCATCACTTCATGGAAAAGAGATGGGGAAGCAGTGGAAACAGTGAGAGACTTTATTTTTTGTGTGTGTTCTAAAATCACTGAAGATGGTGACTACAGTTCAGTCCTGTTCAGTCGCTCAGTCAAGTCTGACTCATTGTGACCCCATGAACTGCAGCATGCCAGTTCTCCCTGTACATCACCAACTCTCGGAGTCCACCCAAATCCATGTCCATTGAGTAGGTGATGCCATCCAGACATCTCATCCTTTGTCATCCCCTTCTCCTCCTGCCCCCAATCCTTCCCAGCATTAGGGTCTTTTCCAATGAGACAACTCTTGGCATGAGGTGGCCAAAGTATGGGAGTTTCAGCTTCAACATTTGTCCTTCCAATGAACACTCAGGACTGATCTCCTTTAGGATGGACTTGTTGGATCTTTTTGCAGTCCAAGGGCTCTCAACAGTCTTCTCCAACACCACAGTTCAAAAGCATCAATTCTTCGGCGCTCAGCTTTCTTCACCATCCAACTCTCATATCCATACATGACTACTGGAAAAACCATAGCCTTGACCTTTGGTGGCAAAGTAATGTCTCTGCTTTTCAATATGCTATCCAGGTCGGCCATAACTTTCCTTTCAAAGAGTAAGCGTCTTTTGATTTCAGGGCTGCAATCACCATCTACAGTGATTTTGGAGCCCCAAAAAATGAATTCTGACACTGATTTCACTGTTTCCCCATCTATTTCCCATGAAGTGATGAAACCAGATGCCATGATCTTAGTTTTCTGAATGTTGAGCCTTAAGCCAACTTTTTCATTCTCCTCTTTCACTTTCATCAAGAGGCTTTTTAGTTCCTCTTCACTTTCTGCCATTAGGGTGGTGTCATCTTCATATCTGAGGTTATTGATATTTCTACCGGCAATCTTGATTCCAGCTTGTGCTTCTTTCAGTCCAGCGTTTCTCATGATGTACTCTGCATATAAGTTAAATAAGCAGGGTGACAATATACAGCCTTGATGTACTCCTTTTTCTATTTGGAATCAGTCTGTTGTTCAATATCCAGTTCTTTGTTGTTGTTGTACTTTTCCCCCCAAGTTTGGCTTTAAGGATGAAAATATATTTCTTTCAGGTAAATCCACAGTTGCATTAAAGTTCCCAGGCTGCCTCTGACACATGAAAAGATAGTTTAGTTTGTTTGCTGCTGTATTAATGTGTGAAGTAGTTCTAACTGTTGCTTCCTGACCTGCATACAGGTTTCTCAAGAGACATGTCAGATGGTCTGGTATTCCCATCTCTTTTAGAATTTCCCACAGTTTATTGTGATCCACACAGTCAAAGGATTTGGCATAGTCAATAAAGCAGAAATAGATATTTTTCTGGAACTCTCTTGCTTTTTCGATAATCCAGCCGATGTTGGCAATTTGATCTCTGGTTCCTCTGTCTTTTCTAAAACCAGCTTGAACATCTGGAAGTTCATGGTTCATGTATTGCTGAAGCCTGGTTTGGAGAATTTCGAGAATTACTTTACTAGCGTGTGAGATGAGTGCAATTGTGTGCAGTAGTTTGAGCATTCTTTGGCATTTCTTTGCTTTGAGATAGGAATGTAAACTGACCTTTTCCAGTCTGTAGCCACTGCTGAGTTTTCCAAATTTGCTGGCATAGTGAGTGCAGCACTTTCACAGCATCATCTTTTAGGATTTGAAATCATTCAACTGGAATTCCATCATCTCCACTAGCTTTGTTTGTAGTGATGCTTTCTAAGGCCCACTTGACTTCACCTTCCAGGATGTCTGGCTCTAGCTGAGTGTGAGTGATCACACCATTGTGATTACATGAGTCATGAAGATCTTTTTTGTACATTTCTTCTGTGTATTCTTGCCACCTCCTCTTAATATCTTCTGCTTCTGTTAGGTCCATACCATTTTTGTCCTTTATCAAACCCATCTTTGCATGAAATGTCCCCTTGGTATCTCTAATTTTCTTGAAGAGATCTCTAGTCTTTCCCATTCTGTTGTTTTCCTCTATTTCTTTGCATTGATCACTAAGGAAGGCTTTCTTATCTCTCTCCTTGCTATTCTTGGAATTCTGCATTCAGATGGGAATATCTTTCCTTTTCTCCTTTGCTTTTCTCTTCTCTTCTTTTCACATCTATTTGCCTCCTCAGACAGCCATTTTGCTTTTCTGCATTTTTTTTGGGGGGGGTGTGGTCTTAATCCCTGTCTCCTGTACAATGTCATGAACCTCTGTCAATAGTTCATCAGTCACTCTGTCTATCAGATCTAGTCCCTTAAATCTATTTCTCACTTTCATTGTATAGTCATAAGGAATTTGTTTTAGCTCATACCTGAATGATCTAATGGTTTTCCCTACTTTCTTCAATTTCAGTCTGAATTTGGAAATAAGGAGTTAATGATCCTAGCCACAATCAGCTCCTGGCCTTGTTTTTGCTGACTGTATATAGCTTCTCCATCTTTGGCTGACTTTGGTGTTGACCATCTGTGATGTCCAAGTATAGTCTTCTCTTGTGTTTTTGGAAGAAGTTGTTTGCTATGACCAGTGCGTTCTCTTGGCAAAACTCTATTAGTCTTTGTCCTGCAGCCGTGAAATTAAAATACACTTGTTCCTTGGAAGAAAATCTATGACCACCTAGACACCATATTAAAAAGCAGAGACATTATTTTGTCAACAAAGGTCTGTCTAATCAAAGCTATGGTTTTTCCAGTAGTCATGTATAGATGTGAGAGTTGGACAGTTAAAAAAGCTGAGTGCCGAATAATTGATGCTTTTAAACTGTGGTGTTGGAGAAAACTCTTTTTAGTCCTCTGGACTGCAATGAGATAAAACTAGTCAATCCTAAAGGAAATTAACCCTGAATATTTATTGGAAGGACTGATACTGAATCTGAAACTCCAATACTTTGGCCACGTGGTGCAAAGAAATAACTCATTGGAAAAGAGCCTGATGCTGGGAAAGACAGAAGGTGGGAGAAGGGGATGAGAGAGGATTCGATGTTTGGATGGCATCACAGACTTGATGGGCATTAGTTTGAGCAAACTCTGGGGGTTGGTGATGGACAGGGACCCCTGGCTTGCTGTAGTCCATGGGATCACAAAGTGTCAGACACGACTGAGCAACTGAACTGAACTGAATGGAAATAATCCTTTACTTACATAAACCTTTATCACTTCATATATGATATGGGAAATTTTGACCATGCTTCTATATTAGATTCTCTTCACTGTATTCTGGCCAGTGGCAAATAAGCACCTATAACTATATGCAGCACACACATCAGTCACCTCAGTTGTATCCAACTCTTTGTGATCCTTTGGACTGTAGCTTGCCAGGCTCCTCTGTCCATGGGATTCTTCAGATGGGAATAACCTGAGTGGATTGCCATGCCCTCCTCCAGGGGATCTTTCCAACCAAGGAATCAAACCTGGGTCTCCTTCATTACAGGAGGATTCTTTCCCACTGAGCCTCCAGGGAAGCCCCTATATGCATCATACAATCAAATATTTTAGGAAGAGTTTCAGTTGCTTCCATAAATTTTTCAGAGAATAGCACTAAAACTTGAAATGACGTTGCCTCCCAGAGTACATAAGCCAAGACTTCTGCTTTTATAATGGATGTTGTTCTTATAAATCACGGGAGAAAACAAGGCCCTGGAAAGGCAGAAGGATCCTGGAGAGCTATGGGATTAATTTCCTCTTTATCAACAGCTTCTAGAATACTCTGATTATCTATGCAGGATCAGGTATGCTTAAGATGAACTCTATAACACTAGAGAGAAATCATTCCTTGCAAGGCTTTGAGGTAAGAAGATTGATAGAACTTTAGGGTTGCTTCTCTGTTCTAAGATTCTAAGTTTGGAAAGGCATTTGATATGAAAGTGAAGTGAAATTGTTATTCACTCAGTCCTGTACAACTTTTTGCAACATCATGGACTGTAGCCCACAAGGCTCCTCCATCCATGGGATTCTCTAGGCAAGAATCCTGGAGTGGATTGCCATTTCCTCTCCTGGAGATCTTCCTGACCTGGCAATTGAACCAGGGTCTCCTGCAGTGCAGGAATATTCTTTGCCATCTGAGCCACCAGGGAAGCCATTTGATATGGGTTTCCCTAAATTTAACTAAAGTCTATGGTTCTTATGTATCAGTCTGATGGAGGCTATCAGAATATTTGGTTAATGAATTGCAAACTAGAAAAAAATATAGTGAATTTAAAAATTTCTCATGCGTTTGCCATTTCTTGGAATAATACTTATCATCATGTCCTGGTAAGAAAACAAGATAAATCAGGATTCAACTTAAATTCAAACTACAAAATTCTTTATCACATATTCTAGGTATATGCTGTCAAAAACTTTAAGTTGTATGAAATAAACTTGATATCTTAAACATATTCCACCCATTTTTAAGTTTTCTTATTTGTACTGGCACTTCAGCATTGCTTCTTCCAGGTACACAAAATAGTGAGTCAGAATTATTCACATAATTAAAGTGAAGTGAAAGTCTCTCAGTCATGTTCAACTCTTTGCAACCCCATGGAGAGTCCATGGAATTCTCCAGGCCAGAATACCAGAGTGTGTAGCCTTTCCCTCCTTCTTCAGGTGATCTTGCTAACCCAGGGACTGAACCCAGGTCCTCCGCATTGCAGGTGGATTCTTCGCCAGCTGAGCCACAAAGGAAGCCCAAGAATACTATAATACTGGAGAATTCCATAGGCTGTATAGTCCATAGGTTCACAAAGAGTTGTACGCTATTGAGTGACTTTCACATAATTAAACTTGTATACTAAACATATCTATGTATTTCTCTCATGCATAAGCTGCAAATGTGAGCTCTAGCAACTTTTTGTATTGAGTCTCAGTTTTTTAAAACATATAATTCAAAATATTGTGCTGAAAATATTTAAAATATTTTTTAAAATTACACCTTAAGTTGCTTCATTTTGGATAAGGACAGAGACTTCAGAAGGTGAGCATTATAAAAAAATTAGATGTTTAAGAAAACAATAAAAAAAAAGAAAACTAAAAAGAAGACTAAAAATAAAGGAAAAGTCACATTATTATAATCACCCAGCAATTTGTTCCTATATTTTTATGTTCTCTTAGCTTTGGAGTAATTAGAAAAATGATATAAAAATGTCAAAGTGACATATGAGATAAAAATTCTCCTATTTTTCCAACTTATACAAAAGGAAAAAAATTAAACAAGCAATATTGCTTTTTCTTCCTGTAATTTGGAAAAGTAAAAAAGTGGCTAAAAGGCATATCCTCTCAAAGTTCATTTTTGGTGTGTCAGGCAAAACTCTTGAAAGAGGATATTTGTTGAATTTCAATTTGTCTTGCTGCCTATCAGCACCTCAGAGCACTAATGCCATCACTTTGCAAGTAAGATTGGTAGACAGGTAAGGCTACAACAGGAAAAAACAGCAAAACATGGTACTTTATAGCATGAAGGCTTCATTTCAGGTGACTTGGGTTTAAATGCAAAAAGTTATGCCTCTCTATGCTCTGCTTTTTTATTATTATTATTCCCTAAAATGAGAGTAATAATAATAGCACTTACCTCACCGTGATGTTGTGACAAGTAACTGAGCTAATACTTAAAAACTGTTTAAAGCACTGCCTAGAATATTAGAAATCCCCCATAAGTTTTAGCCACTTGGGCTTTGTTTTAGCCCACATTGCAAGAAAACTCAAGTGATATTGTTAATTTATAAGGGAAAAACATTAGAGAGTTACCACTCATTTCATTTAAAGAGATTTACCAAATAATTCTTAAATAAACTATATTCTCAGATACATTGTGGATGTTTTCAATATTCAGCACACATATATTGAACACTGCTATGGGTGAAGTGCCTATCTTACACAATCTTAAATTAAAGGAGAGTAAAGGTAGAAAAAATACTATATTGGGGCTCACAACATCTTTTACTTTCTTAGTCTTAGTCTTTCTTATTTCTTATTATGTAAGTATTTCTTATATACTTGACATTACTAAATATAATTTAGTTAGTTAATTTTCTGTCAGTGGATATTTGAATCACAAAACATTAAAAAGTACTTTCTCTTACAGTAATGCATAACTTCATTGATTTTTTCCATTCAAAGATTAATAAAAACAAAATTTTTAAATATATGCAATTACTGCCCCTCATATTAACTAATGTGGTCTGTACTGCTGCATGTTAATTAAAAAGAGGAGAACTGGAGAAGATAAACCACTCCAAAGTTTAAACTTATATTCCTCTGTTTCTTGTTACTGTTTATTAGTTTCTTTAAATGCTTTTAAAAGAAACAGAGGATCTCTGAGACAGTCAATTGTTCAAGTATTTATGTATATTTTTTAATTTCCCAAAAGTGTAAATTTTAACCATCAAAACTGAGATGACCCTAGTTTTTGTTGTTAATAAGAAATTGAATTTGTCCATTCAACTGAAGTATAGCCTTTGACTCCACTATCTGGCAACATGGATGCTGTCCACGTTATTTTTTCATATTCACAGCAGAATGGAAGTTTCATTTGCAAAACTCGTAGTCCAGTTTCCACATCTAGCCAAATTTTATACATATCTGAGACTGTACATTAGTCTAATCTCATTTTCTGACCTTCTTTTACACTAAATAGATGCAACTCATGAGAAATGACAAGACTCCAACCTTTCGCTCTTAAAAATGAATTTTTTAGTTCCAAGGACATAACTCTTCACCACAGTTTCCTCTCTAAATCCATTCAGGCTTGATTTCCCAGTATCCATGTCTCTTGATGAAAATAAAAAGAAAAAAATTGATAACTGACTTAAAAAGTTTAAGAAAACCAGTGTCTATGGGGGCAGAGTATTTGTTTAATATCAAGGTTGACACAAAATTACTTTTCAACCTACTGTTCAAGTAATTGAAAAAAGATGAAGGGTATGTCTATTAATGTAAGGTTAGGGAGTGGTGAGCCACTTTTACTATTTTTCACCTGGCTGAGCAAGTGTGTAAATTTTTAAATGTAGCACTTCTCAAATTTCAATTATTATAAATTTCTCATTAACTTTTAAAACCTGGCTGGTCTTCCTTCTTGTTTTCATATTTTTAATCTGTTTTCATGGATGGTATTTTATTTGGAGAGGAGAAGAAATTGTTAGAGATTGCTAAACCAATGCCATTTTTAAAGAACATCTTTATTGTGATATAATTTATATGGTGTAAAGTTAGGTCACTTCAAGTATATAGTTCAGTATTTTTTAGTATGTTCACAGAGTTGAGCAACCACCACCTTAGTTAATTTTAGGATATTTTTGTAAGCATTAAAAAGAAATATGATAGCAATTATCATTCACTCCCCATTTCTTGCTCAAGTCCATTCTCTTGGGCTCCAAAGTCACTGCAGATGGTGACTGCACCCCTGAAATTAAAAGACATTTGTTCCTTGGAAGGAAAGCTATGACAAACCTAGACACCATATTAAAAAGCAGAGACATTACTTTCCCTACAAAGGTCTGTCTAGTCAAACCTATGATTTTCCAGTAGTCATGTATAAATGTGAGATTTGGACCATAAAGAAATCTGAGTGCTGAAGAATTGATGCTTTTGAACTGTGGTGTTGGAGAAGACTCTTGAGAGTCCCTTGGGCTGCAAAGAGATCAAACCAGTCCATCCTAAAGGAGATCAGTCCTGAATGTTCATTGAAGGACTGATGCTGAAGCTGAAGCTCCAATACTTTGGTCACCTAATGCAAAGAACTGACTTATTGGCAAAGACCCTGCTGCTGAGGAAGACCGAAGACAGGAGAAGGGGATGACAGAGTGTGAGATGGTTGGATGACATCACCTACTTGATGAACATGAGTCTGAGCAAGCTCTGGGAGTTGGTAATGGATAGGGAAGCCTGATGTGTTGCAGTCCATGGGGTCACAGAAAGTAAAATATGACTGAGCTGCTAAACTGAACTGAATTGACCACATGTCCTCTCTTTATAGGTTTGCTTACTGTGGATATTTTATACAAAAGGCATATGGTCTTTAGTACCTGACTTCTTTCACTTAATATAATGTTTTCAAACTTCATCCATGCTTTGGCATATAGCACTACTTTATTTACTTTATGCCAAATAATACTTCCTTATACATATTTACTATATGCTGCTTATTTGTAAATCAAATATATGCAGTGCATGTATTTTTTTTTAAATTATGATTTTTTTTTCTTTTCCGAATATTTTCCGAGGAGTGAGATTATTAAGTAAATATGGTAGCTCTACTTCTAGCTTTGAAAGGAACTTCCAAACTATGCTCCATAGTTGCTGTATCATTTTACATAACCACCAACACTACAGGATGGTTCCCTTTTCTCCACACACTTTACAGCATTTATTGTTTGTATGTAGATTTTCTGATGCCCATTCTGATCTGTGTGAGGTGATAACTGCATTTCAGTTTTGATTTGCACTTTTATAATAATTAGTGACACTGAGCCTCTATTCATGTGCTTTTTACCCACATATATGCCTATTTGGAGAAATATCTACTTAGATCTTCTGCTTATTTTTTTTATTAAGTGGGTTGTCTGTTTGTTTTGGTGAGCTGTTTGTATATTTTGAAGATTATTTTCAATTGCTTCCTTAGCAAATATTTTCTCCCATTCTAGGATTGTCTTTTTAGTTTCTTTATCATTTCCTTTGGTGTGCAAATTTTTTTAAGTTTAATTAGGCCCATTTGTTTATTTTTGCTTTTATTTTCATTACTGTAGGAGATAGGTAGAAATTAATCTTATTGCAATTTGTGTCAGAATGCTCTGCCTCTGTTTTCCTCTAAGAGTTTTACAGTGTCCAGACTTACATTTTGGTCTTTAATTTATTTTGTGTTTATTTTTTTTATGATATTAGAGAATATTTTAATGTTATCCTTCTATATGTAGCTGTTAAGTTTTCTCAGCAGTACATTTTGAAGAGGTGGTTTCTGCTTCATTGTATATACTAGTCTCCATCATAGACTAAGTGACCGTAGGTGTGTGTATTTATCTCTGGATTTTCTATCATTTTCCACTGATGTGTGTAACAGTATCCTGCTGTTTTGATTGCTGTAGCTTTGTAGTAGAATCTGAAATCAGGAAGTCTGATTGTTCTGCCTTCTTAAGATTGCTCTTACTATTTGGGTCTTTTGTGTTTCCATAGAAAGTGTAAAATATTTTACCTAATTCTGTGCAAAATGCCATTGATAATCTCATGAGGATTACATTGAATCTGTAGATTGTTTTAGGTAGTATAGTCACTTTCACAATGTCGATTCTTCCAATCCAAAAGCATGGTATATCTCTTCATCACTTGTTTATGTCATGCTTTACTTCTTTATTCACTATCTTATAGTTTTCTGAGTATGGATCTTTTGCCTCCTTTGGTAAGTATATTGTTAGTCATTTTATTTATTTTGATGCAAAGGTAAATGAGAAGGTATCCTTGATTTCTTTCTGATCTTCTGTTGTTAGTGTTATAGGAATGCAAGAGATTTTGTGTATTACTTTTGCAGTTTGCCACCTTACCAAATTTGTTGATGAATTTTAGCAGTTTTCTGTTAAAAATCTTTAGGATTTCCTATACATAGTATTATGTCACCTGCAAGCAGTGACACTTTTACCTCTTTTTTTTTTCCCCCTAACTTGAATTCCCTTTAATATTTTTCTTCTCTGATTGATGTGACCAGGACTTGCAAAAGTATACTGAATAAGATTGGCAAGACTGAACATCTTTGTCTTATTTCTGATCTTAAAAGAAGTGTGTTCAGTCTAAAAACAGCAGAATACATGTTCCTATCAAGTGCACATGGAATATTCTCCAGGAAAGATCACATCTTGTGTTACAAATCAAGTCTCAGTAAATTTAAGAAAATTGAAATATCAAGCATCTTTTTCTATCACAACACTATATGATTACAAATCAATTACAGGGGGAAAAAAACACTAACACATGAAGGATAAATGGTATGTTTTTAAATAACCAATATATCACTGAAGTAATTAAAAAAGGAAATCAGAACATACCCAGAGACAAATGACAATAAAAACATGATGATCCAAAATCTGTGGGATGCAGCAAAAGCACTTCTAAGAGGGAAGCTTATAACAGTGCAAACTTACTTCAAGAACCAAGAAAAATCTCAAATAAACAACGTAATTTATGCATAAAACCACTCAATAAAGAAGCACTAACAAAACCCAAAGTTAGTAGAAGGGATGAAATCATAAAGATCAAATCAGAAATAAACAAAATATAAATGAAAAGAACAATAGCAAAGGTCAATGAAACTGAAAGCTGGTTGTTTGAGAAGACAAACAAAATTGATAAAACTTTCACCAGGCATATCAAGGAAAAAGAAAATAGGGCTCAAATCAATACAACTAGAAATGAACATGGAAAAATTGTGCTGGACTATACAGAAATGCAAAAGATCATAAGAGACAAGCAATGATACACCAATAAAATGGACCACCTTGAAGAAACAGACAAATTCTGAAAAGGTAAAATCTTTCAAGGTAACCAAGAAAAAATAAAAAATATGAACAGAACAATCACAAGCAATGACATTAAAACTATGATCAAAAATCTTCCAATAATCAAAAGTCTAGGACTAGATGGCGTCACAGCTGAATCCTATCAAACATTTAGAGAAGAGTTAATACCTACCCTTCTGAAAGTTTTCCAAGAAATTGGAGAGGAAGGAAGAATAACAAGCTCATTTTATGAGGTCACCAGCAACTTAACACTAAAATCAGACAAATAAATCACAGAAAAAGAAAATTTTAGGCAACATCACTGAAAAACATAGACACAAAATGTTAGCAATCTGAATCCAACAGCCCATTAAAATGGTTATACATCATGATCAAATGGAATTTATCCCAGGGATGTGAAAATTTTTCAAAATCCACAAATCAATCAGTGTGAAATACCTCATCAAAAAATTAAATAATAAAAACTACATGGTCACTTCAATAGATGCAGCAAAAGCTTTTGGAAAAACTCAAAACCTATTTAGGATTTAAAAAAAAAAAAAAAAAACACCTCTCCAGAAAGTTGGAACTTATCTACCTCAACATAATAAAGGCCGTATATGACAACCCCAGAGCAAACATCATTCTCATGTGCAAATTTCTGTGAGTACTTTGATATCTTGAGTATATATCTAGCAATAGAATTTCTGAGTCATATAGTAACATTGTTCATGTTTAAATTTTGAGGAAATGACAACACATTTTCCAAAGTGGCTGCACTGTTTTCCATTGTTACCAGCAATGCATGAGGGTTTCAATTTTGCCAATCTTCAATTCTTTTTATTATCTATTAAATGATAGCAATCCCCACAGATGTGAAGTGGTATCTCACTGGGGCTTTGCTTTGAATTTCTCTTGTGTCAAATCATGATGAGCATTTATTGATGGGCTTACTGACAATTTGTAAGCTTACTATGGAGAAATATCTTTTAAGGTCCTTTGCACACTTTTTAATTTGATCATTTATATTTTTATTCAGTTGTTAATGTTCTTTACATATTTTAGATACAACTCTCTTACCAGAAATATGTTTTTTAATTGTTTATTGTTTACAGATGGGTTGAAAGTGAGTTATGCTTCTTCAACTTCAGAATTTGCCCCTATTTTTATCAGAATTGAATGGATTTTCTTCATTAAATATTTCTAAATTTTCTATACATTATTAGGATAAATTCAAGAGATTTAAAATGGCTGTTTGTAATTTCTGTCTTGTTGAAGAGAAAGGTTTTGATCCTCCTCATGTTATCATTCTGCAATTGTTTCTAAACCATATAATTTTAAATAAAAATAGTATTTTCTAATGCCAAATCCTTCAAAATTGCTTTAGAAAAACAAATATTTAATTAATATTCTCCTGGATAATACAGACATTTCTCCAATTAATATGTATTTTCCTGGAACATTTTTTCAATGTTGTAATTTAATGATATAGGGTATATCACAAAATTCTCATAATTAATTTAAAAGGTAAATTAATTTTCATTCAAGGTATACTATGTTGCTCACTAGTTTTCATTTAGTTCCTGTGATTAGAAATGGGAGAACACAACAGCTGATTGGAGGCCTGTGATTTTAAGATCAGAATACTTCTTAGATGATCTCCAACTTCCTATCTGCTTTGGTCATAGTTGTGGCTATGATTTTGACCTTTTGTAAATAGAACTCCTTTCAGATTCCTACTGTCAGTTCTCCCATGACTGGTAATAGTTTATCTCTTTACCTTGAGGGAGCTTTTCACTATTGCCAATCTGTAAAACTTCATTATCTCTTGTTGGTTCAACTATAAAGAGTCCCTTACTTAAACACACTTCAAAATATCAGTTAAGAATGCTATTTTCTTTTTCCTGATGGGATGTGACTTGCTTGCTTGGTACTTCAAGGTAAGCAAATGTGATTATAGATCAGGTTCCTATTTTAAAAGTTTCCTGATAAGGACTGTGGTTTAGATAATAGATTACTTATTGCAAAATTCAGAATTAAATTGAAGAAAGTAGGGAAAACAAATAGACCATTCGGGTATGATAGAAATTAAATCCCTAACAATTATGCATTGGAAGTGGCAAACATTGGATCTGATAAACAGGGTGCCTGAAGAACTATGGGCAGAGGTTCATAACATTTTACAGGAGGTGGTGGTTAAAGCTAGCCCCAAGGAAAAGAAATGCAAAAAGGCAAAATGATTTTGTAAGGAAGCTTTACAAATATCTGAAAATAGAAGAGAAGTGAAAGGTAAAGGAAAAAAGGACAATATACCCATCTAAATGCAGAGTTCCAACGAAGAGCAAAGAGAGAAAAGAAAGCCTTCTTAAGAGGGAAATGCAAAGAAATAGAGGAAAACAATAGAGTGGGAAAGATTAGAGTTTTCATCAAGAACATTAGATATAACAACAGAGTATTTCATGCAACAATGGGCACAATAAAGGAGAGAAATGGTATGGACCTAACAGAAGCAGAAGCTATTAAGATGAGGTGATAAGAATACCCAAAAGAATTATATAAAAAAGATCTTAATGGCCCAGATAATCATGATGGTGTGATCACTCACCTAGAGCCAGACTTCCTGGAGTTCAAAGTCAAGTGGGCCTTAGGAAACATCACTATGAACAAAGCTAGTGGAGGTGATGGAATTCAAATTGAGCTATTTCAAATCCTAAAAGATGATGCTGCGAAAGTCCTACACTCAATTCCTGAAAATTTGGAATACTGAGCAGAGGTCATAGGACTGGAAAGGGTCAGTTTTCATCCCAACCACAAAGAAAGACAATGTCAGAGAATGTTCAAAGTATCACATAATTGCACTCATTTCACATATTAGCAAAGCAATGCTCAAAATTCTCCAAGCAAGGCTTCAACAGTATATCAACCAAGAACTTCCAATGTTCAAGCTGGATTTAGAAAAGGTACAGAACCAAAGATCGAACTGCCAACATCTGTTGGATCATAGAAAAAACAAGAGAATTCCAGAAAAAAAAATCTACTTCTTCTCCACTGACTACACTAAAATCTTTGACTGTGTGGATCACAGCAAACTGTAGAAAATTCTTAAAGAGATTGAGATACTAGACCACTTTACCAGCCTCATGAGAAATCTATATGCAGGACAAGAAGCAACAGTTAGAACCAGACATGGAATAAAGGACTGGTTCAAAATTTGGAAAGGAGTAAGTCAAGGCTGCATATTTTCACCCTACTTATTTAACTTATATGCAGAGTACATCATGAGAAACGCTGGGCTGGATGAAGCACAAGCTGGAATCAAGATTGCAGGGAGAAATATCAATAACCTCAGATATGCATATGACATCACTCTTATGTCAGAAAGTGAAGGGGAAATAAAAAGCTTCTTGCTGAAAGTGAAAGAGGAGAGTGAACTTGACTCAATGGACACGAGTTTTAGCAAACTCTGCGAAATACTGGAGAACAGAGCCTGGCAAGCTGAATTCCATGGGGTCTCAAAGAGCTGGACATGCCTATGTGACAGAATAACAAATTTTGGGTGCATAAACATTTACAATAGTTATATCCTCTTCTTGGATCAATTCCTCAAGAGTTATGTAGTGTTCTTTGTTTCTTGTAAAAATCTTTATTTTAAAGTGTATTTTGTCTGAGATGAGTATTACTATTCTTGGTTACTTTTTATTTCCATTTTCCTGGAATCTCTTTTTCCATCTTTTCACTTATCATCTCTAGTGTAACTGTGTCTAAATCAGGCCTCTTGTAGACAGCATATTTATGGGTCTTGTTATTTAATTCATTTAGCCAGTTTTTGTCTTTTGGTTTGAGCTTTTGATTCATTCACATTTAAATGTCTACAATGTTCTTATTGCCATTTTATTGTTTTATGTTTGTTTTTGTAGGGCTTTTTCTTCTCCTGTGTTTTCTGCTGATGGATGATCCTTTAGCATTTATTGTAAAACTGGTTTCAGTTCAGTTCACTTCAGTTGTTCAGTCATGTCTGACTTTTTGTAATCCCATGTACTGCAGCAGGCCAGACTTCCCTGTTCATCACCCACACCCAGACCTTCCTCAATCTCATATCCATTGAGTTGGTGCCATTCAACCATCTCATACTCTGTCCCCCGCTTTCCCCCCTGCCTTCACTATTTCCCAGCATCAGGATTATTATTATTTTTTTTTTCTGATGAGGCCAAAGTATTGGAGCTCCAGTTTCAGCATAAGACCTTCCAATGAATATTCAGGACTGACTTCTTTAGGACTGACAAGTTTGATATTGCAATCCAAGGGACTCTCAAGAGTCTTCTCGAACACCACTATAAAAAAAAAAAATGTCAGTTCTCCAACACTCAGCTTTTTTTTATGGTCTAAATCTCACATCCATACATAACAACTGGAAAATGATAGCTTTGTCTAGATGAACCATCGTCAATGAAACAACATATCTTTTTTTATTATTATTATGCTGTCTAGGTTGGTCATAGCTTTTCTTCCAAGGAGCAAGTGTTTTTTTTAATTTTATGGCTGCAGTCACCATCTGCAATGATTTTGGAGCCCAAGAAAATAGTCTGTCACTGTTTACATTGTTTCCTCATCAATTTGCCATGAAGTGGTGAAACCAGATGCCATGATCTTAGTTTTCTGAAGGTTGAGTTTAAAACCAGTTTTTTCCTTCTCCTCTTTCACTTTCATCAAGAGGCTCCTTAGTTCTTCTTCACTTTCTGCCAAGAGGGTGGTGTCATATGCATATCTGAGGTTATTGATATTTCTCCCTGTAATCTTGATTCCAGCTTGTGCTTCATGCAGCCCAGCATTTCAAATGATGTACTCTGCATAGAAGTTAAAAAGCAGGGTGAGAATATACAGCATTGAAGCACTCTTTTTCCAAGTTTTAACCAGTCCATTAGTCCATATCTGGTTCTAACTATTGCTTCTTGACTTGCATATGGATTTCTCAGGAGTCAGGTAGAGTGGTCTGGTATTTCCATCTTTTTAAGAATTTTTCAAAATTTGCTGTGATCCACTTAGTCAAAGGCTTTGGAGTGGTTGATAAGGCAGAAATAGATATTTTTTGGAACTCTTTTGCTTTTTCTATGATCCAAAGGATGTTGGCAATTTTATATGTATTTCCTCTGCCTTTTCTAAATCCACCTTGAATATCTGGAAATTCTTGGTTTATACACTGTGTTGAAGCTTCGCTTGGAGAATTTTGAGCATCACTTTGCTAGTGTGTGAGGTGAGTACAATTGTGCAGTAGTTTGAACATTCTTTGGTATTTCCTTTCTTTGGGATTGGAATGAAAACTAACTTTTTCCAGTCCTGTGGCCACTGCTGAGTTTTCCAAATTTTCTGGCATATTGAGTGCAGCACTTTCACAGCATAATCTTTTGGGATTTGAAATAGCTCAACTGGAATTCCATCAAATCCACTAGCTTGTTCATAGTGATGCTTCCTAAGACCCACTTGACTTCACACTCCAAGATGTCTGGTTCTAGGTGACTGATCACACCACTGTGGCTATATGGGTCATTAAGATCATCATGGCATAGTTCTTCTGTGTATTTTTGTTACCTCTTCATATTTTCTGCTTCTGTCATGTCCATACCATTTCTGTCCCTTTATTGTGCCCATTTTTGCATGAAATATTTCCTTGGTATCTCTAATTTTTTTGATGAAAACGCTAGTCTTTCTCATTTTATTGTTTTCCTCTATTGGAAGACTTTCTTATCTCATCTTGCTCTTCTTTGGAACTCTGTATTCAAATAGGTCAGTTCAGTTCAGTTGCTCAGTCTTGTCTGACTTTTTGCAACCCCATGGATGCAGCATGCGAGGCCTCGCTGTCCATCATCAACTCCTGGAGTTTATTCAGACTCATGTCCATTGAATCAGTGATGCTACCCAACCATCTCATCCTCTGTCATCTCTTTCTCCTCTTGCCTTCAATCTTTCCCAGCATCAGGATCTTTTCCAGTGAGTCAGTTCTTCACATCAGGTGGCTAAAGTATTCGAGTTTCAGCTTCAGCATCCATCCTTCCAATGAATATTCAGGACTGATCACCTTTATGGTGGACTGGTTGGATCTCCTTGCAGTCATGGGACTCTTAAGAGTCTTCTCCAACACAAAAACATCAGTTCTTCAGCACTCAGCTTTCTTTATATTCCAATTCTCACAATCCTTACATGACTACTAGAAAAACCATAGCTTTGAGTAGATGGGCATTTGCTGGTAAAGTAATGTCTCTTCTTTTAAATATTCTGTCTAGGTTTGTCATAACTTTTCTTCCAAGGAGCAAGCGTCTTTTAATTTCATGGGTGCAGTCACCATCTGCAGTGAGTCTGGGGCCCCAGAAAATAAAGTGTGTTACTGTTTCCACTGTTTCCCCATCTATTTGCCATGAAGTGATGGGACAAGAGAGCATGATCTTAGTTTTCTGAATGTTGAGTTTTAAGCCAACTTTTTCACTCTCCTCTTTAACTTTCATTAAGAGGATCTTTAATTCTTATTCACTTTCTGACATGAGGGTGGTCTCATCTGCATATCTGAGGTTATCGATATTTCTCCTGGCAATCTGGATTCCAGCTTGTGCTTCATCCATCCTAGCGTTCCTCATGATGTACTCTGCATATAATTTATTTAAGCAGATGGGTATAACTTCCCTTTTCTCCTTTGCCTTTAGTTTCTCTTCTTTTCTCAGCTATTTGTAAGGGCTCCTTAGGCAACATTTTTGCTTTTTTGCATTTATTTTACTTGGGGATGGTTTTGATCACCTGTACAATGTCAAGAAACTGCATCCATAGTTCTTCAGGCACTCTGTCTATCAGATCTAATCCCTTGAATCTATTTGTCACTTAAACTGTACAATTATAAGGGATTTCATTTATGTAATACCTGAAGAGTCTAGTGGTTTTTCCTATTTTCTTCAATTTAAGACTGAATATTACAATAAGTAGTTCATGATCTGAGCCACAGTCAGCTCCTGTTCTTGTTTTGCTGACTATATACAGTTTCTTCGTCTTCCCCTGCAAATAATATAATCAATCTGATTTTGGATCGACCATCTGGTGATGTCTATGTTTAGAGTCATCTCCTTTGTTTTTGGAAGAGAGTGTTTTCATTCTCTTGAAAAAAATGTGTTAGCCTTTTCCCTGCTTCATTTTGTACTGCAAGGCCAAACTTACTTGTTACTCCAAGTATCTCTTGACTTTCTTATTTTGCATTCCAGTCCCCTATGATAAAGACATTTTTTGGGGGTATTAATTCTGGATGTTCTTGTAGGCCTTTATAGAACCATTCAGCTTCTTCAGCATTAGTGGTTGGGGCATAGACTTGAATTACTGTAATACTGAATAATTTGCCTTGGAAAGGAAGAGAAATCATTCTGTCTTTTTTGAGATTGCATCCAAGTATTGTATTCTGAATTCTTTTCTTGAATATGAGGGCACTCCATTTCTTCTAAGGGATTCTTGCCCACAGTAGTAGATGTAATGATCATCTGAATTAAATTACCCCATTCCAGTGTTTTAGTTTACTGATTTCTAAAGTGTTGATGTTCACTCTGCCATCTTCTGTTTGACCACTTCCAATTTACCTTGATTCATAGACCCAACAAGCCAGGTTCCTATGCAATGTTGTCCTTTCCATATTGGACTTTACTACCATCACCCAGTCACATCTATAACTGGGTACTGTTTTTGTTTGGACTCCATCTCTTCATCCTTTCTGGAGGTATTTTTCTACTCTTCTCCAGTAGCATATTGGGCATCTACCAAGCTGGGGAGTTCATCTTTCAGTGTCCTTCCTTTTTGACTTTTCATACTATTGATAGGATTCTCAAGGCAAGAATACTGAAGTGGTTTGCCATTCCCTTCTTCAGTGGACCACGTTTTGTCAGAACTCTCTACCGTGATCCATCTGTCTTGGGTAGCCCTACATGATATGGCTCATAGTGTCATTGAGTTAGATAAAGATGTGATCCATGTCATCAGTTTAGTTAGATTTGTGTGATTGTAGTTTTCATTCTGGCTGTCCTCTGGTGGATAAAGTTAAGAAGCTTATCAAAGCTTTCTGGTGGAGAGAATGGCTGTAGGGGAAACTGGGTCTTGTTCTAATGGATGGGGCCATGCTCAGTAAATCTTTATTGGCATTTTCTGTTGATGACTGAGGCTGTATTCCCTCCCTGATGTTTGGCCTGAGGCCAAACTATAGTAGGGTTAATGAAGGTAATGTTGATCTTCTTCAAAAGGACATGTGCACTCACTGTCATATTCAGTTCCCCTGACCCTGAAGCAGGCTAGTGTTGGCCCATGCTTCTGCCAGAAAATCCTTACTCACAGGTAAATTTGTCTCAGTCTCTTGTGGGGACACTGTTCCTTTCTTCTGGCTTGTGTCCTCCAGGAGTCTGTTTCCCCAGTCCTGTGGAAGTTATGCCATCAAATCCCACTGTCCTCGAAATTCAAATTCCCTGGGAGTTCTCAGTCCCTTTGTGGATCCCGTTTGGGAAATCTGTTGTGCGTCCTAGGACTTTCTTGAAAGTGCTAGAATTTCTTTGGCATAACTGTTGTGCAGTTTGTGGCTTGTCTGCTCAATAGCACTCTGCTGGGGTTAAACTGATTTGGTGGTGCTGAATACTCTTACCTTTGGTTCATCTGTAAAGCTTTTCATTTGTCCATTGAACATGAATGATATCTTTATTCAGTTGAATATTCTTGTTTGTAGGTTTTTCCCTTCCATCATTTTAAATGTATCTGCCCACTCCTTTATGAGCAGTAGAATTTCTGTTGGAAAATCAGCTGATAATATGGCAATTCCCTTGTATGCTATTTATTGCTTTTCCCTTGATACTTTTAACATTTTTACTTTGTATTTATCTTTTGTTATTTTGACTAATATAGATCTCAGTATATTTTTCCTTGAAGTTACGGGACACTCACTCTGCACTTTTTTCACTTGAATGACTATTTGCTTTCCTGTGTTAGGGAAGTTTGTGACTAGATTGTCTTCAAATACTTTCTTGGACCCTCTCTCTTTCTCTTCTTCTTCTAGGACCACTTTAATTCAAACATCAGTATGCTTAATTTTGTCCCAGAGGTCTCTTTGACTATCTTTACTTATCTTCATTCATTTTTCTTTATTCTTCTCCATGACAGTTATTTACATCTTTCTATATTCCAGCTCATTTATCCATTCTTCTGCCTCAGTTATTCTGCTATTGATTCTTTCTAGTATACTTATTAGTCCTTGTTAATCTTTGTTTGTTTCTTCTCAATCTGTGTTTCCATTCTATTTTGGAGATCTTTGGTCATTTTTACTATCATTATTTTGAATTCTGTTTCAGGTAGATTGTTTATTTCCTCTTCATTTATTTTGTCTAGTGAATTTTTAACTTACTCCTTCATCTGAAACATATTCATCTCTCATTTCATTTTGTTTAACTCATGGTGTTTGTGGTTTCCTTTCTACAGTTTTCAAGGCAGCAGTTCTTGCTTCTGGTGTCTGACCCCTGATGGTTGAGGTTGGTCCAGGGGTTTATGCAGGCTTCATACAGGGAAGGAATGTTTCCTGTGCACCATGGATAGATTTAAGTTTTGTCACTCTAATTGGCAGGTTCACCTTAGGAGGTTTGTATTGGGATGTCTGAGATTAGTACAACTTTAGAAGTCTGTCTGCTGGTGGGTGGTTCTGTGTTCCCATCATGCTGGTTGTATGGCCTGAGGCATCCAATATTGGAGCTTGCAGGCAGGGGGGAGAAACCAGTTCTTGGTACTGTGATAAGGGCCTCCAGGAGAGCTTACATCAATTAATATTCCCTGGAGACAAGACTCTGTGCTCTCCAGCTTGGGGCTCAGGTTTCTCCCCTGCTCAGGGAATGATCTTATAAACTGTATAGAATGACAAATTTTAAAAAAAAAAAAAAAGGAAAATAGACAAACAAACTCCAAGACAAATAACCAAATTAAGCAAAAATAAATAAATAAATAGCCAACCAAACAAATAAACAAATAAACCGAAAAGCAGTCAAAGAGAACACAAGACAAACAATAAAAATAAGACTCCCTGGGGCATGCTTGCTTGCTTAGGTGGGAGGGACAAAATGCAGGGACAGATTAGCGGCTGCATGCACACTCTAGCAGGGGAAGGACAAGGTGGCCATGACTAGGGTAAGCACAGTATGTCCACTGGATCTCCCTCTCATGTCCAGGGTTGCAAAGGCTGGCATGAGTTTATGAGACTGATGCACACTTGCTCTAATGTGAGTTGCGTTTTGTGCTGTGGAGGTAGGGTTGGCATGTAGGGACAGTCTGTGATGGCAACCTCCTCCCTGTATGCCACTCAGTGATGGCGCCTTATTTAGGAGGCAGGTCATACTTCCTTCAGGAGCATTCCTGATAACAGAGCTCTTCACTCTCATCCCGACTTGCCATCCCCACATGGCCATCAGCACTCCTCTTCTCCAGTCCACTCTCTTAAGCCCACACTTTAGCACTCAGCCCTGGCCAGCCTTAGCCGACACACGACTCAGGCTAGGACACCCAGGGCTGACTCCCCAGGAGGTCCTGGCAGGATAGCACGTGGTTTCCCTGGGGCCTGCACTGCCAAAGGAGGCCTTGGCTTGAAGGAAGGGTGAATTACTGATAAGGGTGCCTTTCCCAGTGCTCATGGAGATAATGGCTGACGGGTTGGAATAAGGTTACAGTGGCACCCCACCCTTTGTGCACCACTCAACAATGGTGACTTGTTTCATGGTGTCCCAGACCTCTTTGCAAACTTTCCTGATTGTAGATACCCCACTTTCTTCCCTTCAGGCTGTCTCCTCACAGCCAACAGCTGTTCCCCGCCATGTCCACTCTTCAAACTTCACTTTGCACCCCCAGTTACCCTCTGCACCAGAAGACATGCAACTTAGGCTGGGGTGCACATGGCTGCAGAACAAAATAAGTGCATAGATCCTAATCTATCCTGCCTTCCACAGACCAGTTTGTGGGGCTCCCCCTAATCCCATGAAAGTCCTTCCTGTCCCAGCTGGTCCACCCACTGTGAGGAGGTTTCTCTGAGTATGGGAATTTCTCCTCTCTTTCAGCTTCTCTCCCCAGGGGTGATGGGCACTTCCTGTTTCCTCTTTTTTTTTTTTTCTTTCATCCTACACAGTTAAGTAGGGATTTTGGGTTTTTTTGTTTTTTTTTTTGTTTTTGTCCTTTTCTATGTCTGAGGTCATACATTAGTGTTCAGCAGGTACTCTGTATGGAACAACAGACTGGTTCCAAATAGGAAAAGGAGTATGTCAAGGCTGTATATTGTCACATTGCTTATTTAACTTATATGCAGAGTACATCATGAGAAACGCTAGGCTGGATGAAGCACAAGCTGGAATCAAGATTACAGGGAGAAATATCAATAACCTCAGATATGCAGATGACAACATCCTTATGGCAGAAAGTTAAGAGGAACTAAAGGGCCTCTTGCTGAAAGTGAAAGAGGAGAGTGAAAAGCTCAGCATTCAGAAAACTAAGATCATGGATCTGGTCCCATCACTTCAAGGCAAATAAATGGGGAAATAGTGAAAACAGTGTCAGAATTTATTTTGGGGGAGCTTCAAAATCACTGTAGACGGTGATTGCAACCATGAAATTAAAAGATGCTTACTCCTTGAAAGGAAAGTTATGATCCACTTAGATAGCATACTGAAGAGCAGAGACATTAATTTTCCAACAACGGACTGTCTAGTTGCGGGGAGCCGGGATGTTTTCCATCCCCCGATCGGCCCTAAGAGAGGACCTGAAAACCTCTCTTTGTCCCGCCACCCTGACGCCTTTTCATTGACTAAGATCAAGCGCCGTGACGGGAAAAACAGCCTGATGACCTTTTTCCTGTTTACTCTGTTTCCTTGGACACCTGACGCATGCGGGTCTGTTTTTCCCCTGCTTAATAATGTGCTGACCATATCAAAGGCATTCTTAAAGTTTATCGTTAACTGCTCCCTCAAGCTTGCTAGTAACTAGAAAAATGTATATATACTGTTAATCAGCTATAATAAAGTGGCAGTAGTGAGAAGCTCTTTGGAGTTTCCCTCTGCTCCTCTCAACCCCATCTTTTGAGTGTCTTCATTTTTCTCAGGTGCTTGGTCGTTGCGTTCTCGACCGTGCGATTTTGCCGGCTGGTTCCGGCATCTAGTCAAGGCTATGGTTTTTCCAGTAGTCATGTTGGATATGAGAATTGGACGGTGAAGAAAGCTGAGGGCCGAAGAATTATGCTTTTGAACTGTGGTATTGGATAAGACTCTTGAGTCCCTTGGACTGCAAGACGATCCAACCAGTCCATCCTAAAGGAGATCTGTCCTGGGTGTTCATTGGAAGGACTGATGTTGAAGCTGAAACTCCAATACTTTGCACCTGATGTGAATAGTTGACTCATTGAAAAAGACCCTAATGCTAGGAGGGATTGGGGGCAGAAGGAGAAGGGGACGACAGAGAATGAGATGGTTGGATGGCATCCCCGATTTGATGGACATGGGTTTGGGTAGTCTCCGGGAGTTGGTGATGGACAGGGAGGCCTGGCGTGCTGCGATTCATGGGGTCACAGAGACTTGGACACGACTGAGCAACTGAACTGAACTGAACTGAATTGTGACAAGAGTTCCATTTGTAGATAAATTCTTCATATACATGTAAGAAGTAGAATCTTATTTAACCACCTTGAGTCCTTCTACTCTCCCTTTACTTTAAATGAAGATGTCTCTGTCATCTGTATATTCATCAATGTGCCATTGTATCTAGTTTCAGTTAACTAAGCAAACCATTATAAAAGCTCCAGAACTCTTTGATTATTGTAACAATGTATAATTTTTGATAACCTTGTTAAACTGTGAGTTTGTATTCATTGCAAAGTTTATGTTGCTGATTTCT
Source organism: Antilocapra americana (assembly GCA_007570785.1). Classification (NCBI taxonomy): domain Eukaryota; kingdom Metazoa; phylum Chordata; class Mammalia; order Artiodactyla; family Antilocapridae; genus Antilocapra; species Antilocapra americana. Next base: position 45,644,945 of record ML663009.1, on the reverse strand, counting down.
GGACCCTTTTGAGAATGAGCTGGTAAAGAGAGGTTGAAACAATCTGAACAGTGTTCAGGAATCCAAGTGATTGGATTCACTTTTGGTACTTGAAATTCAGAATTTTAGAGGTTGGAATAAAAAAAAAAAGAAATGATTATCAGCTTGCTCTATCACTGCTTGAGATAAATTATAGCTACCTAAACTTATAATCACTTTTTGGAAAGTGAAATTTTTGAAGTGCCCACCCATGTCATGGTCCAGCTTGCTTTCAACATTTAACTGGTCTGCATAATGTAAAGATACTTTTAAATAAATGGTATATAGTATCCATGAGTTCTCTTTTTTTCACTCCCTCAGGACAGCAATGAGCATCAAGTAGAATGTCTTTCTCCATAATAATTTCCTATGTGTTGATAAGAGCTTATGAGCAGATTCCCTTCCTGTCTCAGTAAAATTAGCCTCATTATTAAGTTTCAAGATTCTGTGCTTTGTGTCAGTCCGGTTTCCCCAGAGGTTTGAAGTCAGCAACAATAGAATTTTGCAATTCATAGCAGAAGACTGCTGATTATCAGCAGATGATCCATTATCTGTCTTGAGTTATCTGTTTCTCAGCTACTTCACTAAATCATCTTAATCTTCCATTGTGGCCTTATTCAAATTTTAAAATATATTCAGCACTTTCTCCTGTGTCAACATAGTGCTTCATGGCAATCATATTGGTTGTGATTACCGATGAACTTAAAAGTTAATTTCCTGATTTTTTTTCAAAATTATTATGCCACATATAAATATCATGTTGAATATTTCCAATACCAGCAGCACTTTTAAACATTTTATGTATTGTCTTGTGGAGAGAAACGATTCACATGCACAGTAGATGAGAATAAATATAGTCAGGATTACGTCTCTTATGTAGTCACACTTGACTACTTCTAAATTTTCTTCTGATGCATGGCATTTGCTGACTCTTAGGATCACCTACTTTCTTCAGAGACATTTATCCTTTCTTAGAATGCCTTTAAAACTTACTTATGAGGGGGACGTGATATCCAAAATGCACAGCGTATTTTTAAAATGCAAGCACAAAACAAAAGAGGCTTTCCAGTTGGTGCTAGTGGAAAAGAACCTGCATGCCAATGCAGGAGACATAAGAGACATTGGTTTGATCACTAGGTTTGGAAGATCCCCTGGAGGAAAGCATGGCAACCCACTCCACTATTCTTGCCTGGAGAATCCCATGGACAGAAGATTCTGGCAGGCTACAGTCCATGAGGTTGCTTAGATAAGCCTATGTCATATTCTATATCCTTTCATATTGATACTTATGCAACTCAAATGTTTTTACTGACACCTACATATAGTTTTTCTTTATACCAATTTTCAATTTAGATCATGAATATTGTTCAGATTTACTTAAAAGATATTTCAATATGTATTCGCACAAATAGAGTTCAGGCATCAAATAATATTTTTGCTCTATCCATTGCATGCTAAACATGGACAGAATTCTTTCCCTAAATATTAGCTGAATTTTTCATTTCAGTCCTGTCTAGACTTAACTGATCATTTAAGTGACCATACCTCATAGCACTTAAGGTTTCTTATTTCATGCAGAAGAAACAAACTGGGTAATTTAAGCAGAAGAGTTGTGAAGAGGAAAACAAGTGGTTCACAAAGTATTTTAGGAAGGCTAGAGAATCGGGCAGGAAAAACAGCCAGGAAGAGGGGAAACTAAATAACTGCTAACAATAGACCAGATGCCAGTTCTATGCCGCTATAGCTGTTGAGCATCACACAAGTCGGTGGGTACCTCTGCCACGCACTGTGCTGCTTCTATTGCTGTTGCTCCTGTCCCTGGAACCTGGCAAATGTTGCTGCTATTGTTGTAATTGACGTTCCACGTCCTCTGGCTTAAACTTATTAAATCCCATTTCAAAGACCAAGATGGCACAAACTTGCAGCAAGGTCATACAGTGTCAATCTAGCTGCAAGAGAGGCTGAAACTATTATATTTGTTCTGTGCTATACTTAGTTGCTCAATGGTGTCTGGTGCTTCATGCCCCCATGGACTGTAGCCTGCCAGAATCCTCTGTTCATGGGATTCTCCAGGCAAGAATACTTGAGTGGGAAGCCATTTCCTTCTCCAAATCAGAGGGTATAAAAGAAGTCAAACATGGGAAGGGTGATCATATTCTGGAGAGCCAAATATTAGCTCATGTTGATTACATGATTTATGAACTTTCTATTATTTAAATGAGTTGAAGGAACTTTATTGTCAATAAAAAGAAAATCAGCAACCCTAAATATAAATTAATAGATCAGTGGGACAAGAATGGTCATAATATCACTAATGTTGGCTTTAAACTGAGGCTGAAATTACTAATTCAGAACTTTATGAGAGTACTTTAAAAATCTCCTTTTAGTTATAGAGTTAGAAGTTCAAAAATTCACCACTTATGAGTGAATGAGCAAGCATTTATGTAAAATGCTGACCTGGGTTAAATATGTTCTCTTTGGACATGAAAATAATGAGCCTATATTAAACATGAGATCTTGACCCTGGATTGATCAAGCTCTCACCTGCAGAGTTAGCCATCTGTATAAGTACTCTTATTCTCCTTCTCTTGCAAGCGTATATAAGATCCCATTTGAAAAATAAATAGTTTTCTGCACCCCCCTCAGGTAAAGCTAAATTTTGTCAAAAGATACCAAAATTTTGTCAAAAGACCCCTTATCACCCATTTCTGATCCCATGAAACTTCATTGAAAAATTAGTATTTTAAGACTGATTCACCCAGGAAAAGGCATATAAACATGCAGATAACATGGCAGATGGGGCTAGAAGTATGGATTTTTTTATGGAAATAATTCAGGGTGCTATGACACTTTTACTAGGTGAAAATACAATTCAGTGTACTAGGAACATGTACTAGGTGAAAATAAAAACAAAACGACTCCTTTTTTTCTCAGAAATTTTGGAGTCTGAGTAGAATATATATACAAATATGTGTGTGTACATGTGTGTGAGTATCGGTTCTTAAATCAGTTACACAATACTTTGACTCCCAACAAATTTATCTTTCCACAACTGAATAAACTTTACAATTTCTGTTTAACTGATGAGTCACTAACACATGTTCTTCTTATTTTCATAGACAAGACTTCCATTGGCCTAAAATGACTGCAGCACACTTTCTTCCACTTGGCTGTTAAGTAAATATTAATTCAATAAGACTACACTTGTAAGATTGTATCTGCTTTAAAAAAACAGTATTCTCTATTTCCTCCTCCTTCATCTGGTCCCATGGCTTCTAAAAATATGTAACTGGACTCTTAATGTGTGAAGACTGAATCTAGGAGTTTTAACAGAAAAGTAATGATGATAATAGTGGACTGAGATCCTAAAGTATGCAAGAAAAACTACTGTGCACTCTATACACATTACATCTGCTGACATGAACTGCGTTGACATACTTTTCCAGCAGAGATGGGTTTATTCAGAATCAGCAGAGAACTGTAATTTGGGGTCTTCCACCATGGCAAGACTTGTAGTAGTTCCTGCACATTAAGGGAAAGAGGATACTTTAGTAGGGAGGAAAAGAAAATGAAGAGGGCTATAGTAAACAAAGACTCCACAGCTTTTGATTGGCTTAGTCCTTGCCAGGAAAGAAGAGAAGTCTTTCTTTCTCATGTTGGCCTCTCATCCTCCAATTCTATTTAACTGAGGTTTTGTATTTATTATGTTTTTATGTATCTAATTGTCCAAAATCATTACCAAATTCACATATATACAGGGAGGAAAGGTGATTTTCTCAGTGTTACACAATTTTCAAGTGTTAAAACTGGGATTGAGCAACATTAGCCACATTTGAGGATCTAGAGGAACTATTAGAAAACTGATAAAGGGAAAGGATCAAGTGTGCATCCAACTTTTCCAATGTAAATTTTACTTAAGTGTATCTAAATAATTGAGTACCAGAATTTCTCTTTAAAGAAGTGCCCAGCATTATAAATTAAAAAAATGATATAATCAGAGCATGATTTTGTAAATCCAGGGGAAATAAAAATGCAGGAAACGGTTACCAATAACAGCTGAAAATCACAAAAAGGAGAGAAAGCTAAGACTGTATGCGCTTCCTGCTGAAAATACAGAGTACCACATTCCAGCATCCATCAAGACTCTTAAGTCTAACAGGGGCAAGGGAGAGAGGAGCATGTTAAATAACACCCCAGCAATGCAAACAGCCAAAACCATATTGTGGAAAACTGCTTGAGTCCACAATAAATAAATTGTTAGAGACTGAGAAATAGTGAGAACAAGAGCTAGAGTAAGAGAGCATGCACCTGTACCACATGCAAGAGAGTGAGAGAGAGGAAGAAAAATCTATAGGTTAATGAACTTATCAACCAATTGCAACATATACAACTTATCAGAACTCTAATTTTAAAAAATCCTTTAACTGTTATGATATTTAACAATATGGATATATTTGAACTCTGAATATTTGGTAATACTATGATACTGTTTTCATTCATATTTTAAGCATAATAAAAAGGAATATTTTAGTTATATTTTAAAGTGTTATGTTTTATATATATATGATACATATTCTTTAATTCAAGTATTTAATATTTTAGAATTGTTTGAATAATCCATAAGGAAAGAATGATGGAGGTGGAGGCATAGGTGAAAGAAGAATTAAATTTGGAAATAAAATAATGGGTTTCATCATATTATTCTTTCAAAATTTGTAAATACTGAATTTACATGATTAATAAAATAAATCATTTTTTTTACTCCATGCAGTTAATATCAAGCACCCACTTTTTCTTTCAAATTCTTGGTTCAATGTGAGTGTAAATGAGATATTAAACTCTTTCTGCAGTAAACATGGTTCCTTTAGATTTCAGAAGACTCTTATAAGGTGTGCTAGTGTATTTATTAACAATATTACACTTGCTCGTCTAAGCCTGCCTTTCTAGCACAGTGGTTAAAAAGCCCAGTAATGTGAAAATGAGTATACTACCCAAAGCAATCTATAGATTCAATGCAATTCCTATCAAGCTACCAGAGGTCTTTTTCAAAGAATTAGAACAAATAATTTCTCAATTTGTATGGAAATAGAAAAAACCTCGCATAGCCAAAGCAATCTTGAGAAAGAAGAATGGAACTGGCGGAATCAACCTACCTGACTTTAGGCTATACTACAAATCTACAGTCATTAAGACAGTTTGGTACTGGCACAAAGACAGAAATATAGATCAATGGAACAGAATAGAAAGCCCAGAGATAAATCCATGCATCTATGGACACCTTATCTTTGACAAAGGAGGCAAAAATATACAATGGAGAAAAGACAACCTCTTTAACAAGTGGTGCTGAGAAAACTGGACAGCCACTTGTAAAAGAATGAAACTAGATCACTTTCTAACACCATACACAAAGATAAAATCAAAATGGATCAAAGATCTAATCATAAGACCAGAAACTATAAAACTCCTAGAGGATAACATAGGCAAAACACTCTCTGCCATAACCCAAAGCGGGATACTCCATGACCCACCTCCCAGAATATTGGAAATAAAAACACGAATAAACAAATGGGACTTAATTAAAATTAAAGGCTTTTGCACAACAAAGGAAACTATAAGCAAGGTGAAAAGACAGCCTTCAGAATGGGAGAAAATAATAGCCAATGAAGCAACAGACAAACAATTAATCTCAAAAATATACAAGCAACTCCTGCAGCTCCATTCTAGAAAAATAAACAACCCAATCAAAAAGTGGGCCAAAGAACTTAACAGACATTTCTCCAAAGAAGACATAAAAATGGCTAACAAACACATGAAAAGATGTTCAACATCACTCATTATCAGAGAAATGCAAATCAAAACCACAATGAGGTATCACTTTACACCAGTCAGAATGGCTGTAATCCAAAAATCTACAAGTAATACATGCTGGAGAGGATGTGGAGAAAAGGGAACTCTCTTACACTGTTGGTGGGAATGCAAACTAGTACAGCCACTATGGAAAACAGTGTGGAGGTTCCTTAAAAAGCTGCAAATAGTCCTGCCATATGACCCAGCAATCCCACTGCTAGGCATATACACTGAGGAAACCAGAATTGAAAGAGCCACGTGTACCCCAATGTTCAACGCTGCATTGTTTACAATAGCCAGGACATGGAAGCAACCTAGATGCCCATCAACTGACGAATGGATAAGAAAGCTGTGGTACATATACACAATGGAATATTACTCAGCATTAAAAAAAATTCATTTGAAGCAATTCTACTCAGATGGACGTAACTGGAGCCCATTATCCAGAGTGAAGTAAGCCAGAAGCAAAAACAACAATACAGTATATTAACACATATATATGGAATTTAGAAAGACGGTAATGAGAACCCAACATGCGAGACAGCAAAAGGAACGCAGATGTATAGAATAGACTCGTGGACTCTGTGGATGAGGGTAAGGGTGGGATGATATGGGAGAATGGCATTGAAACATGTTAATTATCATATGTCTAATCAATCGCCAGCCCAGGATTGATGCTCGGGGCTGGTGCAGCGAGATTTCCCGGGGGGAGGGAGGAAGGAGGGGGGTTCTGGAGGGGGAGCATATGTAAACCGGTGGTGATATCCTGACATTGTATGGCAAAAACAATGAAAAAACAAAAAAGCCCAGTAATGCCACTTACCAGAGCCCTTTGCAAGATCTTTTCTGTTTCAATTCTGTAGTAGGAGGCACCCAGTCAAATTGCAATAGTTTAAGAAGAAAAGAATCACATTTACCTACAGCACAAAATCATATTCTTATGTACCCGAGTATATACAAGCATATGTATGATCACTGGTTGGTAGAGAGCAGCAGTAGGTTTTGCTTAATAACTTTCATAGTCCCTCGTAAGAAGCATCCACTTTCCTATGGAAGGCACTGAGATATTTTGTGGCAGCTTCCCTCAGATTCCTTCATGGACATGGATAACACCAAGGTGGAAGTTCGGATTCGGGTTATGTTCTATTTTTTCATCGATGTGTTGTTTACTTGCATGTTTGTTTGTGAGAGTCACTGAGCTGTATACTATGATACTTACATTTTTCTGTGTGTGTGTATGCTACTCTACTTCAGTAAGATGTGGAAACAGAAAAACAAGAATAGAAAGTGCCGAAGTACTTCTGCATTCTCACATTTGTTTCAGTTGAGAAAGAAAAGTCAGTCTTCATTGTGATACTGAAAGACAACAAAAACTGACCCAAATAAATTCAGCTCTGCATTATTTATGGATACTCAAGCAGCAACTCAACTTTAAATTAACTCTTTGCCAAATACAAGGCTGTGATAGATCTTTCCAGTGTAAACAGAAGCATTTTGTGGTTCATATTCAATTTGAACTTTGAGGGTAATTTGGGGGATTCTACCAGGCACTGTACCTACATTAAGAATTGTGAAATGTGAGGAATATATTACCTGGTTCATTTAAATTAGGTATATATTAGTAATAAATCAACTTCACTGGTAATAGCATCTCAAGATGAATGCCTTAAACCCATTGCAAGAATTATAGGGAAAGAAATATGAGCTTCATTTATTGACCTGAAGGTCAGAAAGGGACTTGTAGGGAAAAATCTCAGGGAGACTTTTACCTTAATGGAAAATTAATAGATTATAATATGTGTAGGATAAATGAATAGGCTTGCTCTATGTGACACATTTTAACCCATTCTATACTCATCTGCAGTCTAAAAGCTTTGATAAGGCATTCTTAAACACATGAAAATGCTGATACATAAGATAAATATTGGTCATTTTGCAAATCATTCTAAAAATATTCCAAATATTCCATAAAGCAAAGCTTAACTAAATAATCATAAGCATTATATTTATATACTTATCAAAATTAATGCTGCTATAGCAGGTTCTTTTTCACAGAGTATTTTGACACATCCATTTGAATTTATTATTTTAGTAATGGCATATTATCTATATTAAAATTATGCATATATGCTGCACACAAACTTAAAGTTCCTAGGAAATCACACTGTTTAATATGATTTTTAACTTTTTTTAAACAGAATTATAAATTTACATATTTTTGTAAAGATTCAAATGTTAAGAAGCTCTTAGAACAACTTTTAGAAAGTTCTTATTATTTTCCTCTCCCTTTTAACCCCCTCCAAGCCTCAAGAAAAACCATATTCACAAATATGCATCCTTTCAATACCTTTTCCATGCTTTTATGGTACATATGCACTTACCTACACATAGAATTTTTAAAATATATCAGTGTGTTCTGTAACATTTTTTCTCACTTAACAACATGTTCTGAAATTATTTTCCATGTTAATATACATAGTTTTCCCTTTTCATTTAACCACTACAGTATGTATTATTTTAAATATGGGTGCTTCATAATTTAGTTGACACCTATTTCCAAAATAATCACTCTTAAAAATAATGATATGAGAGTTTACAATTCTAAATAATATAATGGTTAAAATCTTGGGTTCTGGGTCTGACTGCATTTTGCTTTTTAACTAGTGTGGAACCTTGACCAAAGTATCTAACTATATTGCTGCTGTTGTTGAGCCGCCCAGTCAGATCTGACTCTTTGTAACCCCATGGACTGCAGCACGCCATGCCTCCCTGTCCCTCACCATTTCCTGGAGTTTGCCCAAGTTTATTCCATTGATAGCATTGGTGATGCCAACCAGCCATCTCATGCCTGACACCCTCTTCTGCTTCTGCCCTCTATCTTTTCCTGTATCAGGGACTTTTTCAAATGAGTTGACTGTTTGCATCAGGTGACCAAAATCCTGGGGCTTCAGCTTCAGCATCAGTCCTTCCAATGAGTATTCAGGGTTATTTCTTTTAAGATTGACTGGTTTGATCTCCTTGCTGTCCAAGGGACTCTCAGGAGTCTCCTCCAGAACCACAGTTTGAAGGCATCGATTCTTTGGCACTCTGCCTTCTTTATGGTCCAGTTCTCACAATCCTACATGACACTGGGAAGACCATAGCCTTGACTATACGGACCTTTGTTGGCAGAGTGATGTTTGTCATAGCTTCCCTGCCAAGAAGCAATCATCTTCTGAACTCATGGCTGCAATCATCATCCACAGTGATTTTAGAGCCCAAGAAGAGGAAGTCTGTCACTGCTTCCACCTTTTCCCTTCTATTTGCCATGATGTAATGGGACTGGCTGAAATATTTTTAGTTTTTTGAATATTTAATTTCAATAAATATTGCAATTTCAATATTTAAACTGCCTTTTTCACTTTCCTCCTTCTTCCTCATCAAGCAGTTCTTTAGTTCCTTTTTGCTTCTGCCATTAGAGTGGTATCATCTGCATTTCTGAGGTTGCTAATATTTCTTTGCCTATCTTAAATCTGGGAGTTGGTGATAGACAGGGAAGCCTGGAATGCTGCAATTCATGGGGTCGCAAAGAGTCAGACACGACTGAGTGACTGAACTGAACTGATCTTGATTCCAACTTGTAACTTATCACACCTGGAATTTCTCATAATGTGCTCAGCGTATAAGTTAAATAAGCAGGGTGACAACAGATAGCCCTGTTGTACTCTTTTCTCAGTACTGAAACAACCAGTTGTTCCACACAGAATACTAACTGTTGCTTCTATTCATCACCTCCACTGAGTATGTATAGTGGATACGATTTAAGTCGTACTTGGCTGGCCTAGTAGTTTTCCCCTCTTTCTTTAGTTTAACTCTGAATTTTGCAATGAGAAGCTGATGATCTGAGCCACAGTCAACTCCAAGGCTTGTTTTTGCTGTCTGTAAACAGCGTCTTCATCTTCAGCCACAAATAATGTATTTGATTTTAGTATTGACCATTTGGTGATGTTCATGTGTAAAGTCATCTCTTGTGTTGTTGAAAAATGGTGTTTTCTATGACCAGTGCATTCTCTTGGCAGAATTCAGCTAGCTTCTGCCCCACTTCATTTTGTACACCAAGGCCAAACTTGCCTGCCTGTTATTCCTGATATCTCTTGACTTCCTACTTTTGCGTTTCTTTCTTTTTTTTTTAAATTTTTTTAATTAGTTTTCCCATACAATGACATGGTATTGCCATGGGTTTACATATGCTCCCCCTCCAGAACCCCCCTACCTCCTCTCTCCCTCCTCCCTCCCCCTGGGAAATCTCAGTGCACCAGCCCCGAGCATCAATCCTGGGCTGGCAATTGATTACACATATGATAATTAACATGTTTCAATGCCATTCTCCCATATCATCCCACCCCTTATGATGAATAGAACATCTTTTTCTAGTGTTAGTTCTAGTAGGTCTTCTAGATTTTCAAAGAACTGGTTAACCTCAGCTTCTTCAGTATTGGTAGTAGGGGCATAGACTTGAATTGCTGTGATGTGGAATGGCTTCCGTGGAAATGAACCAAGATCATCCTGTCACTTTTGAGGTTGCATCCAAGTACTGCATTTCAGATTCTTTTGTTGATTATGAGAACTCTTCAATTTCATCTATGGGATTCTTGACCATAGATATAATGGTCATCTGAATTAAATTCACCCATTTCTGTGCATTTTAGTTCACTGATTCCTAAATTGCTTAAATGAGGCATTAATAAATCTACCTTAATGTTCTATTTCTGCTTGTTCTACATTGAAATTAAATAATATCAACCAAAGTCTCTACTAATAATTTATATGAGTCAAATTCAGATGTGATGTACATACTGACGAACTACATATAGCTGCACCTAATTGAGTAACAAGTCTAAGAAGTATTTTAATACTTAATTTCCACAGTTAACTAGAAGAAATATTGAACTGTAATATTGAAAATTGAGCTTCCCAAAAGTTCCTAGGACTGTTGTGTCAAATATTAGTACTTTGATAAGATAGATAAACATTTTTTAGAGTCCTCCAATAGCTGATTTAGTTCACTGATTTCTAAGATGTCTATATTTATTCTTGTCATCTTCTGCTTGACCATGTCCAATTTACATTGATTCATGGATCTAACACTCCAGGTTCCTATGCAATATTGTTCTTTGCAGCATCCGATTTTACTTTCATAACCAGACACATCCACCACCGAGGTTCATTTATGCTTTGGCCAAGCCACTTCATTCATTCTGGGGCTCTTGATAGTTTGCTCTTCCCTGGTAGCATATTGGACACCTTCTGACCTAGAGGACTCATCCTTTGGTGCCATATCTTTTTGTACAGTTCACTAGGTTCTCATGGCAAGTACACTGGGGTGGTTTGTCATTCCCTCCTCCAGTAGACCACATTTTGTAAGAACTTTCCAGCATGATTGTCTGTCTTGAGTGGCCCTACATGTCATGGCTCATAGCTTCACTGAGTTACACAAGTCCCATCACCATGACAAGGCAGTGATCGTGAAAGGGATCTAATTATAATGAAGTGTATTTTCTTAATCTGTAAAAATGAGATGAGTATCTACATCATAGAATTTTTCTGAGCATTAAGCGATATAAGTAATAAGCACTAAGAATAGAGTGTGGCACATAGTAAATAATAAATGCTAAATAATACACATACACACAATGTATGTAAAGTACATGACATATTGTCTGAGGTGTTAAATGTTTAATATATTTTATTATTATACAGATAGTATTCATATCTATACTTAATAATTAATTATTATTTTGCTTTTAATATTAAATTCTGTTTTTAATAATTAATGTTTATCTATAAAGGCTTTATTTATATGAAAAGTATTTATCATTTACTAATTATAGTAATTTGCTTTACCCAGTTAAGATTTTTTTTAACTCTGAATAGTCTTTGTATATTAAAGTTCTTCACATTTATGAACAAAAGCTATACATACATATTACTTAATGACTTTTAATATTTGTCATACTTAGAAAGGCCTATACCACAAAAATTATAAAAATATTCTCCTGCATGTAGTATAAGTTATCTTTTTTCTGGAATTTTTTTCCTGTTTCTGAAATGCATCGTTTTATATGATATGAGGTAAGCATCTGTTTCTAATTTTTTTTCCCCCAATGCATTGACAATTATCTCCAGGTCACTTTTAAGGTCTTTCCCTATGGATTTGAGCTGCCACCTTTAATCATATAATAGACGCATACTCATTCATGGCTACCCATCAGGACTCTTTATTATTGGTCATTTAGATTATAGAATCCTTTTCTTATGTTGTGATACACTTGGTTTTGCGGGTAGAAGTGTTAGCGTTGTCAAATAGGAATAGTTGTAAAGATTTTCAGATCCTTTTATACACAATCACATGCACTTTTCTCAGTCCACTTATGGTTACATATTGGTTGAATATAGGAGAAAGTGAGGAAAATCTCTTCTATTCACCTCCAAATGTAACTATTCTTTCTTCTCCACTAGAGCTGATTATGCCTCAATCACTAGAAATGGAATTTCTAAGAGCTACAGGTTGAGTAGTAAATACTTTCTGCCTGACTTCTACTTTGAGATTGCTGAAGTTGAAGCTCCAATATTTTGGGCTGACTCTTTGGGAAAGTCCCTGATGCTGGGAAATGTTGAGGACAGAAGAAGAGGGCATCAGAGTATGAGAAGGCTAGATGGCATCACCAATTCAATGGACATGAACCTGGGGAAACTCTGGGAAATGGTAAGGGACTGGGAGGCCTGGCCTACTGCAGCCCATGGGGTCACAAGGAGTCAGACAAGACTGGCAACTGAACAACAACAACCTCTACTCTAGTCACCACAACTTTTCCCCTATCATTAGGGGATTTGAAATTGTAATTACTTTTTTTGGCATTAGCCAAGTTGACTAATTCTTATGCCCCCAAATGGATTTTCCTTTAGTGGCCCAAACATCCCTTTATGTCCTTTTTGAGTCCTGCAAGAATCTCTTTCCACTCCACTTTCTATTCAAATCCTACCATTGTGTGGTAATTTCCACTATCTCTGTTTCACACGGTAGGATGTTGCCTGAGAATTCATCTTATTCAGTGTAGCAATGTCTTCATAGTTAACTGTAACCAAACTGATGCTTCTTTATTCCCTTTTTATGTTGACATAATGTATGGGTTGTGTTAGATTACTAGATTATTAAATAAACATACAGATAGATGAGGATGCTTTTCTGAAATAGTTTGATGACTTGGTGGCATCTTAAGACCAAAATTACAAAAATTTGGGGTACTTGTAGTGTTTGAAGGACATAGTGACTATCTCTGTTCTAACATATCTCATTTGTTTGTGAAGTGATGGGCAGTATTTGTTACTTTGGGCTTCATAATCCATCAACCTAAAACACTATCATATCTCATAAAGTTAAATCATGGTGTAAAGGGGTATTGAAAAAGTGTTGAAAAGTAGAACACAGATCCAGAAAGACTGTTCATAATCTGTGATTTCTCTTTAGTTCTATATTGTCTCTTTAACTTTTTCTGAAATTTTAATGAGATTGAAAACAAGAGTTTAGATGAAAAATAAATGTTTTAAATTATTTTAATGGCAAGTAAGTAAGACTTTGATATTTTTCATAAATATATTGTATGGATATGATGCAAAGTAATGTTTTTCTTTAATTTATTTAAAATAAGATTTTCTTTATTGTCAATAACAAGTTCAAGACAGAAAGGTCAGATGAGCTTCTGAAATGCCACTAAATTTAGGAATATAAAAAGCATTTTATGTTTTGGTCTTAACTGTAAAGAGTAAACATTTTAATTGAAAGTGCAAATTTTAAGAATTAAGAACTAAATTAGAAATGGACTGCTATTCTTCTTTGTTACTGCACTTAATTTTATCCTAGAATGGGCATAAAGAAATAGATATATTTTAGCATTGAAATGCATATTTTTAAAAGTTAATCTAGTTAAATACTCTCGTATATATACTATATCAACAAACTATGAGTTAAAGAGTTGAAATAGTTTGAATCGTAAAAAAGAAAATGAGAATTTATTGGCCTAATAGAAAAATGTTTAAAAATAGAAGTCAGCAAGCTAGAGGTTCGATAAAGGTTTTACAATAGCTCATTCTATGATGTAAAATAATCAGCTGACCACTCCAGGGCTTAGAAAAGAGGAGAAGTTTCATTTCAAAGGTCTTGAAGTTTCCTCTCTGACATGAAATATGTGTAAGTTCACGATTTTCCCAGTGAAATCACAATGTGATAGTCTATCTGCTATCACTTGTCTTTTGTTAGCTTAATACTGAATCTATTACACACTGCCCCACTTGAATGAGAGAAACTCAGTTTTTTTTGCAGTGGCACATAGGGTTAATTAAAAATACACTGATACAGAAAAATAGATCAATGGAACAGTATAGGAAGCGCAAAAATAAATCCACACATGCCATTTGATCAATGACAAAGGAGGCAAGAATACACAATGGAGAAAAGATAGTCTCTTCAATAAGTGGTGCTGGGAAGAGGGAACAACTGTATGTAAAAGAATGAAATTAGTGTATTCTCTAACACCATACACAAAACAAACTCTAAATAGGTATAATTAGCTTTCTTACACTTATCCATTTGGCAGAGTTTGATAAAACATGACCTGGCATGTAAGTTATATATATCCTCAAATGGAGTGATTCACTGGAGAATCCAGTTGCTCAGGAAAGAATGTGATGCTTATTGAAATTAAATCTTTTCCATAGTTAGTTATCAAATAAAAAATATAATATATATAAAACAATATTATGAATCTTACAGCTTAAATGCTCAAAACAATTGGGGCATTCATGGACAAAATATTTCAGTTGATCTTTTTCACTTGTCACTGAAATATAAACTGACAGTAATAGGACAAGCTCATTAACTGTTTCATATGGTCAAAATAAATCTGTTTTATGTTTATAACTATAGCACTGGATCCATTAATACCTATATCATTATAAATAAAATTTATGTCTCTATGATTTTCTGAGTCTTAAATGTTTTTTTTTCCATTGTAGTGTACAAAGTTTCATTTAGTATGTTTTTGAGACTTTCAAGTTAAAGTTTTAAAATTCTATCCCCAAAATTACACAATTTTATAAAAATAATTCTTTATTAAAACCAAGTTGTAAATATATTATGTCTTATTATAATAGCATAAATCATTGGTAATTGTAATTTTAATCCTTATTTTTAAAATAATATTAATATAGTAAAGGAATTTAAACATGCATGTATTATTTTTGGAAATGACTTTTTGAAGATCACAGTGACTCTAATAAGATCTTTTTTAAGTCTCATCTAGAGTAGAAAAATACAGAACAGTGAGTGATTTAGGGTACTTAACATAAACTTTTCTCTCCTTTACTCATATAAAGACTACCAAGAATATAGCACCAGGGATTATAGCAGGTTAAGTACTAGTAATGTGGTGCTTTTATAAGAACTCCGGGATGATTTTTAAGGTTTTATAGATAAATATAAGTAGATTATTTCATATAATCTATAAAAGAGAAATAATAAATTCAACACTATGCTGAACTTATTATTTATGGACGTTCAAAGAAAAAAATAGAGTTTTTAAACTCATCAAATATTCTAAAAAGAGAGTGAATATGAAGTTCCAGGATTAATGCATTTTTATTTGTTCTCCAGTGTCAACCAAAAAAAAAAAAAAAAAAAAAACCTTCCCAGGTGGTGCTAGTGGTAAAGTATACACCTGCCAATAAAGGAGATGCAAGAGGTGAGAGTTTGACCCCTGGGTAGGGAAGATCCACTGGATTAGGAAAGGGCACCCCACTCTAGTATTCTTGCCTGAAAATTTTCGGGGGCAGAGGAGCCTGGCAGGCTAGAATCTATGGAGCAGCAAAAAGTCAGAAGCAACTGAGTCCACACACATGACATAAATCAAAGTGCTTCAAATCAGTGTCAGATGGTGTTACCTAAGATGAAAGTCTCTTTGATGGAGATGAAGATAGATTTATCGGCAAAGGGTGCTGGGAAAGGTGCCATGGCATTCTCCCAAAGCTTTGAAACAGTCAGAGCAAAGATATGAAGTACTCTTTTCATTCTAGAATATCAAAATATTTAGATTTTTTTTTCTTTATTCACTATTAGAGAAAATGCCAGTGCTAGAGTTACTTAGGCTTCTGTGACAATCTCATATTTGAACTATTACTCTATTTATTGCTTTCAACCTGTACATGTACTTATTTGTGTATTTTTATATGAGATGTACCTACAAATATTTGCATCTTTCTATGAATTTAGTTCTTAAACTATAAAATCAAAGTGTTTTGTTTTGTTTTTATTAAGGTCAGATAAATGCCAGCTTGGGGAAACAGAAGATTTTAGCATACCCATCCCAGACAGACAGATCTTTTAGTAATATTTGATCATCTATAATTGTGTGAATTCTTCAAGATGTATTTTCTTTCTCTAACACTAGACACCTGACTTGAGGTCCCTCAGTATGGGGTGAAAAATGTGAAGTCTACTGATACGAATTCATTCCAGAAGATCTGCAGAATCTATTTCAAACAGCTGAAATAACTCTACACTTAAGTAGTAAAGCATCTCAAGTGGAGAGATGGTAATTTAATATGTAGTATCAGTATCATAACTTTTTTTTCTATATTTGAGGTAAAAACCTGATGATGTTTTTACCTTTACCACACTAAATAGCATTTTCCTATACTCATTACTTCCTAATCTTTAAAATTCCAGTGAAATTTTATTATGTTTTCCTGCAGATAGAACTGAAATTTTCTTTTACATAAGAATTTAACTATCAGTTTTTAATAAGGATGAGGTTTTGCCCCTGTTTTGAATTTGCTATAAGCTGATAAACTGAGTATTAGTGTTACCACTAGTAATAGAAAAGAATTTCTTTTTGCTTCTTCTCTATACATATTATAAATAGTGCCCTAAGGTTAGTGAAATCGTCTGGATTTCACTTACTTGTGCACAGCTTTTTGCTTCTTCTCTATACATATTATCAATAGTGCCCTAAGGTTAGTGAAATCGTCTGGATTTCACTTACTTGTGCACAGCTACCATTTAAGAAGAATTTATTTTTCTGTCTACAATATATTTATTTATCATTTATCTATCTATCTATCCCACTTATCTAACCTATCAACTCCTTACTTTGGAGTTTAGAAAATTTTCACCATGAATCATCAAAGTATAGAAATAGATATTTGAAATCTCTCAATTTCATCAGAGAGACTGTTTCTACCAACCAGGAGTGAAAATACTGTTATTTCAAATGTATGGAGCTGTTTTGTACAAATAAACATAAGCAAGTGACTTATTCTTTACCATCCAAGCCATTAGGGAAGCCTGTGGAAGCCTCACCAACCACTTATCAGATCTCAAAAATGGGTCTGAATACAGAGCAGGGTTCACTTTTATTACCTATTGGATGTTCCAGTGATGCAGCAGTAACTCTAGAAGACATATTCTAGGTCATTGATATTAAAACTAATCACTTGGTTAAGTAGAGGCATAACAATTTTCTCCTTAGGAAAATTAATACTTTCCTTTCTTTTTAAATAACAGCTTTATTGAGATACAATTCACTTACATCTCACTCATTCAATTCAATGTATAGAGTTTAATACTTTTTAGTATATTCAGAGCTGCACAGTTACCTCCTCAATTAATTTTTTTTTGTATTTTTGAGACATGTTATTTTCGTCCCAGAAAGCTCTCCCAGAAAAATTAGAATTCATTTTTCATCCACCTGTCAAAGTTCCTTACATTCAACATTCAGAAAATTAAAATCATGGCATCTGGTCCCATCACTTCATGGCAAATAGATGTGGAAACAGTGACAGACGTTATTTTGGGGGGCCCCAAAATCACTGCAGATGGTGACTGCAGCCATGAAATTAAAAGACGCTTACTCTTTAGAAGAAAGGTTATGACCATCCTAGACAATCTCATGGACTGAGAAGCCTGGTAGCCTACAGTCCATGGTGGTTGCAAAGAGTCGGACATGACTGAGTGACTTCACTTTCACTTTCACTTTCAGACAGCATATTAAAAAACAGATATTACTTTGCCAACAAAGGTCTGTCTAGTCAAAGCTATGGTTTTTCCAGTAGTCGTGTATGGATGTGAGAGTTGGACTATAAAGAAAGCCTAGTGCTGAAGAATTGATGCTTTTGAACTGTGGTGTTGGAGAAGACTCTGGAGAGTCCCTTGGACTGCAAGGAGATCCAATCAATCCATCCTAAAAGAAATCAGTCCTGAATATTCATTCGAAGGACTGATGCTGATGCCAGGTGACCTATTGTAAAATGCCGGAAAGATTGAGGGCAGGAGGAGAAGGGGATACAGGGGATGAGATGGTTCGATGGTATCACCGACTCAGTGGACATGCTGCTGCTGCAGCTAAGTCGCATCAGTCGTGCACGACTCTGTGCGACCCCATAGACGGCAACCCACCAGGCTCCTCTGACCCTGGGATTCTCCAGGCAAGAATACTGGAGTGGGGTGCCATTTCCTTCTCCTTAATGGACATGAGTCTGAGTAAACTCCGGGAGTTAAGGATGAACAGGGAGGCCTGGGGTGCTGCAGGCATTGGCGTCGCAAAGAGTTGAACAAGGCTGAGCATCTGAACTGAACTGAAAGTTCCTTTCCATTTACATCTCACACATGTTTTAACTTTGATAATTTTTTAAAAATTTTTCATTCAAAAGTAAGTTTCCAAATATTATGTAGTCCTATTTATTGCTATTTTATTGTACTACATCTGGATTTGAGTCATAATAAGAGTCTTTCCTTACATGTAAAGTGAAAGTGGCTCAGTCGTGTCTGACTCTCTGTGACACCATGGACTATACAGTCTGGAATTCTCCAGGCCAGAGTACTGGGATGGGTAGCCTTTCCCTTCTTCAGAGGATCTTCCCAACCCAGGGATTGAACCCAGGTCTCCCACATTGCAGGCAGATTCTTTACCAGCTCAGCCATAGGAATACTGGAATGGGTAGCCTATCCCTTCTCCAGCAGATCTTTCTGATCCAAGAGTCAAACTGGAGTCTCCTCCATTGTAGGTGAATTCTTTACCAATCGAGTTTTCAGGGAAGCTCTCCTTACATGGAAGGATTTATTAAATTGTCTACTTGCCCATGTATTATTTTTATATTGGATTTATTATTCTCTTGGTGTTTATTCTTCTGTATGTGTGAGAGGGATACACATTAACCTTTTTCTCAACCGCTATCAAATTATTCTGGCACTGGTTAATTTAAAAATCTACCTTTGTTTCAAAGATCGGTGATGACATTTGCATCATTAACTAAATTTTTCATATATATTTCTAGATTTTTAAAATAGTGTTTCACCAGTCTATCTATCTAGTTATATGATGGTAAAATAGTATTCAATTAGAGGAATGATAGTATGTTTAATTCCTGGTTAGAGTAGCATGACCACATAGTTCTTTTTCAGAAATTCTTAGCTGTTCTGGAATGCCAATTTTTCACAAGAACTTCAATCTGTTTTCAGGGGGTAAAAAGAGGTTCTTTGTTTCTTAATTTGACTTACATTACATTTATTAACTGATTAAGAATGAACTAATATCTTCACAATATTGAGCTGGCCTATCGCCTTTTTTTTTCTTTTTTTTTGCTTTTGTGTTTGTCTAACTTAAAGGGAGAGATTTACAGTGTGTCATTTCATAAATTTTGCATAACTATGCTCCTTCCCATGAGAATGAGTAACATATATGAACATCAAGTTTTATGCATGCCGTGAAGTTGAAAATAAGTTGTGAAATAATTTACAAGTGCAAATAACCAAGAGTCTATAAGAAAATCTAGAAAAGAATAGTATTAAAGAATGAAAATTTGGGCTGGACAAGATAGGCTCTAAAAGTAGAAGGACATAGAGTATTCTGAAAGAATGAATTCAGAAAAGGGTTCTGGGATTGTTGAGGATATATAAAATGAAAATTAAAGGTGTTAATTACCTTTATTAGAGAATAAAGGGATAAATAGACAAGTTTTATTTTCTGGCATATACATATTCTATTTTGTGTAATGTGTTAGCTTCTAAGTTTTTTGACTGCTGGCATATGCTTGTAATAAAATGGAAGAAAACTTTAGAAAAATGGTGACATCTTTCATCAGAGATTTTTTAGCAGATGTTCAATTCTTACCATGAATTTGTAAAATAGCAAGCAATATTCAGATTCTGGAGTTTTAATTCTTCCTCTTAGAGTAGAAGGAAATCCTTCAACAGTATCTTCTTAATATAGCTTTAATATTTTTCCTTTTCCATTATGATTACCATTTGCCCTGCCAAAAGCTTTTTTTTTTCCTAAGAAGTGCAATCAATTGCAAAGTAATATAAACAGAAAATACAATCATAATTAACCAGAGAGGTTTCTTATTTGCTTTACCTGAAACTCATAGTATACAGTTTCAAACACTAGAGCACCCAAGAAAATTAAGATTGATGACTTCTTGGAAACATTTTTTTTAAATGTTTATTAGAATCTAGTTGCTTTACAGTGTTGTTAGTTTCTGCTTTAAAGTAAAGTGAATTTATCTCTGGGCTTTCTATTCTGTTCCATTGATCTATATTTCTGTCTTTGTGCCAGTACCATACTGTCTTAATGACTGTGGATTTGTAGTATAGCCTAAAGTCAGGTAGGTTGATTCCGCCAGTTCCATTCTTCTTTCTCAAGATTGATTTGGCTATATGAGGTTTTTTGTATTTCCATACAAATTGAGAAATTATTTGTTCTAATTCTTTGAAAAAGACCTCTGGTAGCTTGATAGGAATTGCATTGAATCTATAGATTGCTTTAGGTAGTATAGCCATATGACCCAGCAATCCCACTACTGGGCATATACACCGAGGAAACCAGAATTGAAAGAGCCACGTGCACCCCAATGTTCATCGCTGCATTGTTTACAATAGCCAAGACATGGAAGCAACCTAGATGCCCATCAACTGACGAATGAATAAGAAAGCTGTGGTACATATACACAATGGAATATTACTCAGCATTAAAAAAAAATTCATTTGAAGCAACTCTACTCAGATGGACAAAACTGGAGCCCATTATCCAGAGTGAAGTAAGCCAGAAGCAAAAACAACAATACAGTATATTAACACATATATATGGAATTTAGAAAGATGGTAATGAGAACCCAACATGCGAGACAACAAAAGGAACGCAGATGTATAGAATAGACTCGTGGACTTTGTGGATGAGGGTAAGGGTGGGATGATATGGGAGAAGGGCATTGAAGCATCTTAATTGTCATGTGTCTAATCAATCGCCAGCCCAAGATTGATGCTCAGGACTGGTGCAGCGAGATTTCCCGGGGGGGAGGGAGGAGGGAGGGAGGTTCTGGAGGGGAAGCATATGTAACCCCATGGTGATATCATGACAATGTATAGCAAAAACAATAAATAAATAAATAAAGTAAAGTGAATCAGCTATACACATACATATATCCCCACTTTTTGGATTTTCTTCTCATTAGGTCACCAAAAGCATTGAGTAGAGAGTTCCTTATGCTATACAATAGGTTCTCATTAACTATCTATTTTATACATAGTCATGTATATATATATATATATATATATATATAAATCTCAATCTTCCAATTCATCACACTTTCCCTTACACCTTTGGGATCCATATTTGTTCTCTACATCTATTCCACATACAAGTGATATTATGTTATTTGTTTTTTGCTTTCTGACATAGTTTACTCTGTGTGACAGTCCATAGGTCTATACATGTCTCTAATATGACACAATTTCATTCCTTTTTATGACTGAGTAACAGTCCATTGTATATGTGTACCACATCTTCTTTAACCATTCCTCTGTTGATGGAAATTTAGGTTGCCTCTGTGTCCTGACTACTGTAAATAGTGCTGCAATGAATATTGGGGTGCATGCATCTTTTTGAGTTATGGATTTCTCTGGATATATGCTTAGAAGTGGGATTGCTAGATCATACAGTAGTTCTATTTTAAGTTTTTTAAAGAACTTCCAAACTGTTCTCCACAGTGGCTGCATCAGTTTGCATTCCTATCAACAGTGCCAGAAGGTTCTCTTTTATCCACAGCTTTTCTTGTATTTATCATTTGTAGATATTTTGATGATGGCCATTCTGACCAGTGTGAAGTGATACACCGTTATAGTTTTCATTTGTGTTTCTCTAATAATTAGTGATGTTCAGCATCTTTGCATGTGTTTATTGACCATCTCTGTTCTTTTTGGAGAAATGTCCACTTAGGTATTCCTTTCATTGTTTGGTTGGGTTTTGGTGTTTTTTGGTTTGTTTTGTTTTTATCAAGCTACATGAATTATTGGCATATTTTGGGGATTAATCTCTCATCAGTTGCTTTGTTTACAGATATTTTCTCCCATTTTGAAGTTTGTCTTTTCACCTTGTGTTTGATTTCCATTGCTGCGCAAAAACTTTTAAGTTTAATTAGGTATCATTTGCTTCTTTTTGTTTTTACTCTCATTATTCCAGGAGGTAGAGATAAGTAAATCTTGCTGTGATTTATGTCAAAGAGTGCTTTGCCTATTATTTCCTCTAGGAGTTTGATAGGATCCAGCATTACATCCAGGTCTTTAATCCATTCTGAAATTAGTTTTGTGTATGGTGTTAAAGAGTGTTCTAATTTCATTATTTTACATGTAGCTGTCCAGTTTTCCCAGCACCATTTATTGAAGACTGCTTTTTCTCCATTGCATTTTCTTGCCTATTTTGTAATAAATTAGTTGACCCTAAGTGCATGAGTTTATCACTGGGTTTATATCCCATTTCATTTATCTAATATTTCTGTTTCTGTGTCAATACCATACTTTCTGGATAACTGCAACTTTGTAAATAGTATAATCTGAAATCAAAGACCCTGATTACTCCAGGTATGTTTTTCTTTCTCAGGGTTGGTTTGACCATTCAGGGTCTTTTCTGTATCCATAAAAATTGCAATTTCTTTTTTACTCTAATTCTTGGGAAAATGCCGTTGATAATTTTTTGTGAATTGCTTGAATCAGTAGATTGCTTTGGGTAGTATAGAAAATTTCACAACATTGATTCTTTCAATCCAAGAACATGGTATCTCTCTCCATCTGTTTCTGTTGTCTTCAATTTCTTTCATCAGCATCTTATAATTTTCTGGGTATAGGTCTTTTGCCTCCTTAGGCAAGTGATTCCTAGGTATTTTATACATTGTGTTGCAAGTAAATATGATTGTTTCCATAATCACTTTTATCTTTAATTTTTAGTGTATAGAAATGCAAGAAATTTTGTGTATTAATTTTGCACTCTGTAACTTTTCCAAATTTGTTGACTAGATCCAGTGATTTGGGGGTGGCATCTTTAGGATATTCTATGTATAACAACATCACCTGTAAACGATGACAGTTATGCTTCTTCTTTTCCAATTTCTATTATTTTTGTTACTTTTTCTTCTCAGATAGACATGACTAGGACTTCTAAAACTATATGTTGAATAAAAATGGTAAAGTGGACATCCTTCACTTCTTCCTGATCTTAGAGGAAATGCTTTCAGATTTTCACCATTGAGGATGTTACTAGCTTGGGTTTGTTATATATAGTCTTTATCATGTTGAGGTAGACTCCCTCTATATCCACTTTCTAGAGAGTTTCATAAATGGGTGTTGAATTTTCTCAAAAGATTTTCTTCATCTATTTAGATGACTATATGACTTTTAATCTTAAAATTTATCAACATGGTTTATCACATAATTCACGTATATTGAAGAATCTTTGCATCCCAAGGTGAATAATTAATATATGCAGCTAGTAAGTAATGACACGGGAAATTTGAAGCCAGGTGATTTAGACTAGATATTGTAAGTAATGAGTCATGAATAAACAGTATCTGAAATAAAAGGTGACCACAGTGGGTGGTTGTGTATAATTTTGAAAGTCATGATTAGGGAAACCCTTTCCTGTGAGGAAGATTTCATGTAGAGATTGAATAATGGTGATATCTAAGGGATAAAAATTGTTAACAGAGGGGATAGAAAGGCAAATATGACTGAGGACAGCATGTTCAGAAAGGAATGGAATATTATTTAAGCATAAAAGGAGCAAATTTTAGTTATTTGAATTGAGGTGGATAAAGCTAGAGTTTGTTATAGAGAGTTACATAAGTCAGAAAGAGAAAATAAATATCATATGCTAATGCATATATATATAGAACCTAGAACTAGCACTGGTGACCCTATTTGCAAGGCAGAAATAGAGATGCAAATATACAGAATGGACTTCTGGACACAAAGAGAAAGAGAAGGTGAGACAAACTGGGAGCATAGCACTGACATATAATATACACTACCATGTATGAAACAGATAACTAGTGGGAACTTGTTGTATGACACAGAGAGCTCTGCCCAGTGCTCTGCGATGACCCAGAAGGGTGGGATGAAACAGAGGCTCAAGAGGGAGGGGATATATGTATACTAGAGATTCCTTGTAGAAAAAAGTTAAATATACTTCTCATAAGACTTTGATTGAAATTTCCCCTTTGCTTGGTTTCTTCCCTTGCTTCATTCACACCAGCATGGGTCTTTCTCCCAGAGCATTTTCTTAATAACTAACTTGCACATGAATCCTAATTTCAGAGTGTGTTTCTGAGTAACCCAATACAAGACAGGGGCCTCTCAGGTGGTTCAATGGTATATAATTCACCTGCCAAATCAGGAGCCACAGAAGACAACAGTTTGATCCCTGGGTTGCAAAGATCCCCTGGAGGAGGAAAATGGCAACCTATTCCAATATTCTTGCCTGGGAAACCCCATGGACAGAGGAGCCTGGCTGGTATGGTCCGTGGAGTTGAAAAGAGTTGGACATGACTGAGCACACATACATAATCTAAGAAAAATAGATACATCTCAGTAATCTGAGCAAGAACAGTATTTCATCAGAACCTGACATGTTAGGTACATGAATCAGTGTAAACTGGATGTGGTCAAGCAGGAGATGTCAAGAGTGAATAACACCATCTTAGGAATCAGTAAACTAAAATGGATGGGAATGAGAGAATTTAATTCAGATGACCATTTTATCTGCTACAGTGGGCAAAAATTCCTTAGCAGAAATGGAGTGGCCCTCATAGTCCATAAAAGAGTCCAAAATGCATTATGAGGGTACAGTCTCAGAAACAACAGAATGATCTTAGTTCATTTCTAAGGCAAACCATTCAACGTCACAGTAATCCAAGTCTATGCTCCAACCACTGATGCTGAATAGGCTGAAGTCAAACAGTTCTACAAATCTTCTAGAACAGGATCTTCTAGAATTAATGCACACACACACACACACAGACAAAACACAAAATGTCCTTTTCATCCTAGGGGATTGGAATGAAAAACTAGGAAGTCAAGGTCGGTACCAAAATCAGATTGATTATATTTTTGCAGCTGAAGTTGGAGAAACTCTATATAGTCAGTGGAGGGGGGGGGGGGGAAGCCTGGAGCTGACTGTGGCTCATATCATGAGTCGTTATTGCAATTTCAGATTTGAATTGAATAAAGTATGGAAAATCTCTAGGCCATTCAAGAATGACCTAAATCAAATCCCTTATGATTAGATAGTGGAAGTAAACAATACATATAAGGGATTAGATCTGATAGAATCCCTGATGAACTATGGAC
This sequence comes from Antilocapra americana, assembly GCA_007570785.1. Lineage (NCBI taxonomy): Eukaryota > Metazoa > Chordata > Mammalia > Artiodactyla > Antilocapridae > Antilocapra > Antilocapra americana. Next base: position 45,619,375 of record ML663009.1, on the reverse strand, counting down.
ACAGGTAACATTGTACAGGAGGCAGTGACCAACATTATCCCAAAGAAAAAGAAATGCAAGAAGGCAAAATGAGTGTCTGAGGAGGCCTGACAAATAGTGAGGGAAAGAATAGAAACAAAGGACAGTGGCAAAGGAAAAAGGCATACCCAACTGAATGCAGTGATCCAAAGAACAGCAAGGAGAGATAACAAAATCTTAAGCGAGCAATGAAAAGAAACAGAGGAAAACAGAATGGGAACAACTAAAGATCTATTCAAGAAAATTAGAGATACCAAAGGAATATTTCATGCAAAGATGGACTCAATAAAGGACAGAAACAAAAAGTACCTAACAGAAGCAGAAGAGAAAAAGAGGTAGCAAGAATACACAGAAGAATTGTACAAAAGAGGTCTTAATGACTTTTATAATCATGATGTCACTTGCTTAGAGTCATACATCCTGAAGTGTGAAGTCAAGTGGACCTTAGGAAGCATTTCTATGAACAAAGCTAGTGGAGGTGATAGAATTCTGGCTGAGTTCTTTCAAATCCTGAAAGATGATGCTGTGTCAGTGCTGCACTCAATATGACAGCAAATTTGGAAAATTTAGCAATGACCACAGGATTGGAAAAGGTCAGTTTTCACTCCAATTCCAAAGAAAGGCAATGCCAAAGAATGATCAAACTGTGGTACCATTGGTCTAATTTCACAGGCTAGCAAGATAATGCTCAAAATCCTCAAGCTATGCTTCTACAGTACATGAACTGAGGACTTCCAGATGTGTAAGTGGGCTTTAGAAAAGGCAGAAGAACCTGAGATCAAATGGCAAAATCTGCTAGATCATGGAAAAAGCAAGAGAATTCCAGAAAAACATCTATATCTACTTCATTGACTACACCACAGCCTTTGAATGTGAGGATCACAACAAACTGTGGAATATTCTTAAAGAGATGGGAAGGCCAGACCATCTTTCCTGCCTCCTGAGAAATCTGATGCAGGTCAAGAAGCAACAGTTAGAACTGGACATGGAAGAATAGACTGGTTCCAAATTAGGAAAGGAGTACATCAAGGGTACATATTGTCACCCTGCTTATTGAACATATATGCAGAGTACATCACGTGAAATGCCATGCTGGCTGAATCCCAAGCTGGAATCAAGATTGCTGGGAGAAATATGAACAACCTAAGATATGAAGATGATACCACCTAAATGGCAGAAAGAGAAGAGGAACTAAAAAGGCTCCTGATGAAGGTGAAAGAGGATAGTGAAATAGCTGACTCAAAACTAAACAGTCAATAGACTAACAACATGGCATCTGATCCCATCACTTCATGGCAAAATGATGAAGAAATTTGATCACAGTGGCAGAATTTATTTTGAGAGTGAGAGCCACTTAGTCATGTCCAAATCTTTGCCACCCCATGGACTGTATAGTCCTTGGAATTCTCCAGGCCAGAATACTGGGGTGGGTAGTCTTTCCATTCTCCAGGGGATCTTCCCAACAGAGAAATTGAGCCTAGATTTCTCTCATTGCAGGTGGATTCTTTACCAGCTGAGCTACAAGGTAAGACCCTCCCTTTTTTTTAATTATGGGGACCTCCAAAATCACAGATGATGGTGACTGCAGTCATGAAATTAAAAGACACTTACTCCTTGGAAGAAAAACTATGAAAACCTAGACAGTGTATTAAAAAGCAGAGACATCACTTTGCCAACAAAGGTCCATATAGAAAAAGCTCTGGTTTTCCAGTAGTAATGTATGGATGTGAGACTGTAAAGAAGACTGAGCACTAAAGAACTGATACTATAGAATTGTGGTGCTGGAGAAGAGTGTTGAGAGTCCCTTGCAGGGCAAGGAGATCAAGCTAGTCAATCCTAAAAGAAATCAACTCTGAATTGGAAGAGTTGGAAGGAAGTCCTTCCTTCATTGGAAGGACTGATGCTGAAGCTGAAGCTCCAGTACTTTGGCCACCTGATGAAAGAGCTGATTCACTGGAAAAGATCCTGATGCTGGGAAAGACTGAGTGCAGGAAGAGAAGATGAAATTATTAATTGGCATCACTGACTCAATGGATATCAATTTGAGCAAACTCCAGAAGATAGTGAAAGACAATTGAAGCCCAGTGTGCTGTAGTCCATGAAGTCACAAAGAGTCAGACACAACTTTTTGACTAAACAGTAACAACAACCTGAGCAGATTCATCATAGGAAAAAGATTCTAAGGATAGAGCGGATGGTATTAAGGATCCTATCACTGAAGATAAGTGAAGTGTACATGCACTGTGCCATGATGGAGCATTGAGAGTGTTAAGATGTCTGCTCACTATGAACTGTGATGTATCCAAGTGGGGGGAGATACACAGATAAATTCACTATCTCCTGCACTGGAGTGAGATGGAGGTGGTTTTAATTAACATATTGTCAGAATTGCAAGTTGTTAGTGTGTGTGACTGATGCATGGAAAAGAAAAATGAAAGCTATGTTATCCATATACTAACTTAAGGCATTACTTAATAGTTTCAAAGAGAAACTCATTTCCTACAGCTGAATGACTGTTTATGCTGTAGACCAGTCCCAGGATCTGATTATAAGAGGACCAGCACAGCACAAAAAGCTGGATTTGTTGTCTCAGCAAGCCTGCAACATTACAATAAGACTCTGATAAGGAAGTACATCTGCATGCACACTTGTGGCAGACTGAAAAATGGTTCCCCAAGATATCCACACCCTAACCCTTAGAACTTTTGACTGTTATATCATAAGGCAAAAACAGCAAGCAGTATTGTGTGTGTTGGGGGGAAATCTTTCAAGCTATGATTAATTTAAGGATTGAAGATAAGGAGATTTTCCTTGATTATCTGGGTGGCTCCCAAATGAGATTACATATGCTCCTATAAGAGAGTGGGATATTTGTTTCTTATGCGTGGAGGACAATTGGATGTGAGGATGTAGCAGAGAGATTTGACGACGATTGCCTTGAAGAATGAGAATAACAATAATTGATGTCTCCTATGACAATTATCTATTTCTCATTACTTGGTTCTGTCAATTTTTGCTTTATAATTTTGGAATTTGTTATCAGAGATTATAACCATAAGATTCTGATATATCCCTATTGGATTATTTTCATTACCATTAGGATATGTCTCATCAGTATCTCCAACAATATTTCTTATTTAAAAGTCTTTTTCTGATGCTATGTACATATTTTATACATTATGTACATATTTGGTACATGATTTTAGTATTACTCTTCATTTTTGGTTTGTTTTTACATAGTATATGATTCCCAGCCTTCTTCTTTCTGACATTATATATTCTTATATTCAATATTTATCATTCTGAAGAAACAAGCGATTTTTAAGGACATTCTGATAAGTTTAATCTTTTACTTCTAGTGTTTAGTCCATTTATATTTGGTATAATTATATAGATATCAGTGGATAAATCTGCCATCATATCAATCTTTCTGTATTTGATTCATCTGTATTCTTTCCTGTTTCCTGTCATTGCTGTTTTATTTTGGGTGAATACATTTGTATCATTCGTTTTTGCCCTAAAAATAACTTGCTAGAAAAACATATTTTAGCTATACTTAAGTTGTTACATAGAGTTTATAATATGCATCTTTACATCATTCAGTTCAGTTCAGTTCAGTTGCTCATTCGTGTCCGACTCTTTGCTACCCCATGAACTGCAGCATGCCAGGCCTCCCTGTCCATCACCAACTCCCGGAGTCTATTCAAACTCATGTCCATCGAGTTGGTGATGCCATCCAGCCATCTCATCCTCTGTTGTCCCCTTCTCTTCCTGCCCCCAATCCTTCCCAGCATCAGGGTCTTTTCCAATGAGTCCACTCTTCACATGAGGTGGCCAAGGAGTAATTGTCTTATGATTTCATGGCTGCAATCACCATCTACAGTGATTTTTGAGCCCAAAAAATAAAGTCTGACACTGTTTCCACTTTTTCCCCATCTATTTTCCATGAAGTGATGGGACCAGATGCCATGATTTTAGTTTTCTTAATGTAGAGCCTTAAGCCAACTTTTTCACTCTCCTCTTTCACTTTCAGCAAGAGGCTTTTTAGGTCCTCTTCACTTTCTGCCATAAGGTTGGTGTCGTCCGCATCTCTGAGGTTATTGGTATTTCTCCTGGCAATGTTGATTCCAGCTTATGCTCCTTCCAGCCCATCGTTTCTCATGATGTACTATGCATATAAGTTAAATAAGCAGGGTGACAATATAAAGCCTTGACATACTCCTTTTACCTCATTACTATCTACTATACTTTAGTAGCTTATTACCTCCTGATACTGTTGCATTTACACGTTAATTTACATTTACCATCATTCACCATTTTTTGCTATTGTCCTCCATTTTAATCCTACATAATTTAAAACCAACTAGATTCTATTCTTTCTTAATTTATTTTCTATGTTTCATTTTGGGTGATTTTTTTTTCCTGACTGAGTAAATCATTTTTGTTTGTTTGTGTGTTTGTTTTGTTTTCTTTTTTGTATGTCTGCTAAGGATGTGTTTCTTCAGTCTTTATCTAAAAGAATATTTATTTCACATTATTTTTAGGAAATTTCTTCACAGTATACTTGTTTAACAGTTATTTTATTTTGTTCTTTCAGCTCTGTAGATATACCAGTCCTTTACCTTCACACTTTGAAAGTTTCCACTAAGTTGTATGTTATTTTCACTCTTTCCCTTAAAATTAAATGTGTCTTTCCCCCTCTTTTTCCCTGCTATTATGTTTTTTCATTGTTTTTTAGCAGTTTTCTTAATATTTGCTTTTGTGTATATTATAATAGCTATTTCTTTGTAGTTACCATGAAAGTTACATGTAAAATCCTAAACATGCCATATTCTAAATATATAGAAACCTACTATCCATAACATATTAATATAAAAATCCTGCTCATTTTCAGCTCTAAGATCACTTCTTTCAGTTGTCGATTTCACAAACTTATATCTTTATACATTGGGTGCCCCAAAACATAAAGTAATAATTATTTTAAATGTACTAATCTCTTAAGTTGGGTAGAAAACCAAGTATGGAGTTAAAAATACAATGTTACAATGATTCTAACTTTTAGACTAATAGATTTCAGGTAATATTTCAGTTTTTTAGATCATGTAGAAAAGAAAAAGTAGACTGAAAAACCATTGTTAAAATAATGCTTCCTTTTGTAATTGTCCATGTATTTACCTTTTTTGAAACATTTGACTACCTTCAGTAGTCAAACATTTCAATAATGAACACCAATTTTTAACTGAAATGTCTTTTCTTCCTCATATTCCTTAAATTTGAACAAATGTTGAAGAAATTCTTCATGTTTTTGCTATAGATAAGATTCTTGTTTGACAGTTTTTTTTTCTTTTAACATTGTAAATATATTGATCCATTGCCTTCTGACCGCCACAATTTCTGAGAAATCTGTAAATGAGAATCCTTTATTTGTGATGAGCCACTTCTCTGTTATTTTCAAGATTCTCCTTCTGCCTTTGTTTTTTGAAAGTTTTATTATACTTTATTTCACTGTGGATCTCCTTGAGTTCTTGATACTTGGAATTTATTGAGCTTTGTAGTTATTTATACTCATATTTTTCATTAGATTTGGAAAAAATTTAGCCATTATTTTGTTAAATATTTATGTGTCCCCTTTCTCTCTTCTGGACTTCCCTGATGGCTCAGATGGTAAAGAGTCTAATTACAATGCGGGAGACCAGGGTTCAATCCCTCTGTTGGGAAGATCTCCTGGAGAAGGAAATTGCAACCCATATTCCAGTATTCTTGCTTGGAAAATCCCATGGACGGAGGAGCCTGGTAGGGTCCATGGGTCACAAAGAGTCCAACACGACTGAGCAATTTCATTTACTTTCTCTCTTCTGGGACTGTCACAATGCATACTCACTTTTATTTAATATATATATATATATTTTTTTCTTCTGCTCCTCAGATTTAATAATTTCCACACTTGTATTCTAGTTCACTAATTCTTCTTCTTGCTCAAATCTGCCTTTGTACACTTCCAGCAACTTTTGTATTTTTTATTATAATGTTGAGTTCCCAAATTTCTTTCTGGTTTCTTTTTAGGTCTCCTATCTATTTATTAATATTTTAATTTCATTCATGCATTGTTTGCTTGCCTGTGTCCACAGATTTCTATAAATATTAAAGCATATATAAGATAGTTAATTTGAAGATTTTGTGAGGTAGATCTGTTAAGTCCAAACTCCAGGTCCCAAGCCCTTGAAGAGACCAAGTCCACACAGCAATGCAAAAGCATAAAGGGGTTTATTGCTAGCCAGGCTAGGGCACAAGTCTCATCCACACAGTGGAATCCGACAAGAGCCCCGCGCTCCAGATCACAGTTGCTTTTATACAGGCAGTTCTTTGTTACAGCATTGGTATAGCTGGCAGTCAATGTTTGGTCAGTTTAAACTGCGCATCTGCCCTGGATGGTCTATCTCTTGGCGCGCGTGGGACTTTCCTGGCTTGTGGGGGGAGGTATGAGGTGAGGGTGGGGGAGGTCGCTGGAACTAGAGCAGGCTGTATATCACAGCAGCCTGTCACGGAGTAAGGTACGGGGAGGTGTGAGGATGGGGGAGGTCTCCGCAGCTAGGGCCTGCTGTATCTCCCAGCAGCCTGTCAGGGAAGCTGTTTTGTTTACACACCACAGATCCATTATCAGGCTTTGGGGGAAATATTTCTGTTGATTTATTTACCTTTCAGTTGGCCATACTTTCCTGTTTCCTTATTAGCTGTGGGGCTTTGTTGTTGTTGTCATTGTTGCTGTTAACATTGGATATTCGAATCTGATAATGTGGTAACTCTGAAAGCCAGATTTTCTTCCTTTCAGGGTGTTTTGTTTGTTTGCTTTGCTTTGTTTTTTGTTTTTTTTGATTGTTGCAGCTTATCTCTGGGCCAAGGGTAAAATTAAGGTTTTAACAGGTAATTTTTGAGATGTTTCTTTCTTTGGGCCAACATGGTGACTTGTGCAAATGTAGTTAATTTTGAATGTCCATATCTTTAATGCCTGGCTCTCAAAGGGGAAAATGAGAAAACCAAAGAGGGAAGAAATAAAGGTATCAACATTTTAATCTTCTGGAAGTTACCTCAGCTGAAGAGACGGAATATGGTGACAATGGGAGAAAGTGTAATAACAATGGCTGCCAGCCAGCTTGGCTGCATCTCTGAGAGTCAGAAGCAGCCATCACTGGGCAGGATCCAGCTGTCTGATATTTGAGAACAGGGTCATTTTTGTCCACACTGTGCCCCACAAGTTGTGTGCAAGCTGTTCTGGAACACATACACACACTGACATAGGATTGGAAATAGGGACCAGGTAGTTGCTTCTAGGCCAAAAGCTTAAGTTCACTAAGGTTATACACAATTTACTGCCAAACTTTCCTGTTTTGAATCTCCGAGTCTTCCCTTTTTGAAGCTGCAAGCATTTTGTAGTTTCCAAAATTACAAGATAGTTACATAAGACAGATTCTGCCAGTTCAATTGGTGCTTTAAATTCTGCACCTTCTCAGAATCCTACTTGTCCTTTACATTTCATTCTATATTGTTCATCCCATTGCAGCCTGTTATTATTTGGGAATATTGTTTATTTACAGACCTATTGTATTTGATGTATGTGTGCATGTTCAGTAGAAAATAGTAATGTATACAAACATTATTAACAATAATTACCTAAGTAAAATAGACCTTAAAAGAATGACAGGGTGTAAATATGATGTGGTTATATTTCTAAACGTTGTCGTTTTGGGTTTAGACTTCTATCAGTTTTGAGTGACAATTCTGATTACAATAGGCCATATTGACTTAGATTACTTATAGGTTGCTTATATACTACCAACATTGAGGGCTCTTGATAATATAAGAATACAATATGGTCTTCACACCATAGAAGAAAGATGATGTTGTGAACAAGTTCTTTGCTAGAAATAAAATGTATTTTGAGCTTACAGTATTTAATTACCAGCAACTTGAATACTCTCTATTGCTAACATTTTATTTCGCAGATGTAGCTTTTTATTTCCTTTACTTTTAAATTGATCAATAGTGTACTTTAAGTTAGGAAAAACATTACCATTTTATGTAACTCTAATTAATTGCCCATTTAAGACAAATGAAATAATAATGGTTATTTGAAGGTACATATGAAAAGAAGGAAATATAGAGACAAATTCTGTGTATGCTTGATTGACCCAAGATGTGCTCCATTTTTTCCTAGGAATAACAGCATGTATCATTCATCAGTTCTCCTTGCTTTAGTTATAATACAGTGTCATAAACTAATTAAATGCATAATTTAAGCTGACAGGACTGTGGAAAGCCATGCCCCTTTTTCATATTTCTTTAATGAAAAGCAGCTTTAAGGATTTCCTGGAATATTAGGCTGCATGAGAAGGTCATCAATCTGTCATCTCTGAGCATCTCAAGGTCTTTTTAAATTAAAATCTTATGACTTTGTAAACAGTGCAAGGTATTTTAGCTATGTCAATGCTCACTGAATAATGAGAATGTCCTCCTTGCTAACTTTTCAAGGTGCTTTTTATTTTTTTTATCGTTTTTGCTCATTACCTACCAAATCATATTCAAGTTTTTTTGTTTGATACTCAAAGCATACAGTAATGTGGCTTTAAACTCCTTCTCCACCAGTATCATTAGATTAATCATCTTCCCATAACCTTTATCTTTTTCTATTTTTAACTTATTTTTTAATTGAAGGATAATTGCTTTACAGAATTTTGTTATTTTCTGTCAAAACTCAACATGAGTTAGCCATAGGTCTAACATATATCTCCTCCTTTTTGAACCTCCCTCTCATCTCCCTCCCCATCCCACCCCTCTAGATTGATACAGAGCCCCTGTTTGAGTTTCCTGAGCCTTACAGAAAATTCCCGTTGGCTATTTATTTTACATATGGTAATGTAAGTTTCCATGTTACTCTTTCCATACGTCTCACCTTCTCCTCCCCTCCCCCTATGTCCATAAATCTCTTCTATATGTCTGTTTCTTCATTTTTTTCCCCTGCAAATCAATTCTCCCTTCCCATTTTTCTAGATTCCATATATGTGCATTAGTATAAGATATTTATCTTTCTCCTTCTGACTTACTTCACTCTATATTATTGGCTCTAGGTTAATCCACCTCATTAGAACTGACTCAAATGGGTTCCTTTTATGGCTGAGTAACATTCCATTGTGTATATGTACCACTACTTCTTTATCTATTCATCTGTCAATGGACATCTAGGTTGCTTCTATGTTCTAACTATAGTAAATAGTGCTGCAATGAAAAATGGGATACATGTGTCTCTTTCAATTTTGGTTTCCTCAGGATATATGCCTAGGAGTGGGATTGCTGGATCATATGGTGGTTTTATTCCTAGTTTTTGTTTGTTTGTTTGTTTGTTTTTTTAAGGAATCTCCATACCATCTTCCAGAGTGGCTGTATCAATATATATTCCCACAAACATTGCAAGAGCATTCTTTTTTCTCCACATCTTCTTCAGCATTTATTGTTTGTTGATTTTTTGATGACAGCCATTGTGACTGATGTGAGGTGATATCTCATTGCAGTTTTTATTTGTATTTCTGTAGTAATGAGTGATTTTGAGCACTTTTCATGTGTTTGTTAACCATCTGTATGTCTTCTTTAGGAAAAAACATGTCTGTTTAGGTCTTTGCCCCACTTTTTGATTTTTTTTTTCCTTCTGGTATTGAGTTGTATGAGCTGCTTTTATATTTTGGAAATTAATCCTTTCTCAGTTGTTTCATTTGCTATTATTTTCTCTCATTCTGAGGGGTGTTTTTTCACCTTGCTTATAGTTTTCTTTGCCTAGCAAAAGTTTTCAAGTTTAATCAGGTCCCACTTGTTTACTATGTTTTTTATTTCTGTTACTCTAGGAGGTGGGCCGTAGAGAATCTTGCTTTGATTTATGGCATTGAGTGTTCTGCCCATGTTTTCCTCTAAGAGTTTTATTGTATCTGGTCTTACATTTAGGTCTTTAAACCATTTTGAGTTTATCTTTGTGTACGGTATTAGGAAGTGTTCTAATTTCATTCTTTAACCTGTAGCTGTCCAGTTTTCCCAGCACCATTTATTGAAAAGGCTATCTTTGCTCCACTGTATATCCCCCCCCCTTTGTCAAAGATAAGGTACCCATAGGTGCATGAGTTTATTTCTGTGCTTTCTATCTTGTTCCTTTGGTCTATATTTCCGTTTCTTTGCCAGTACCATACTGTTTTGACGACTGTAGCTTTGTAGTATAATCTGAAGTCAGGAAGGTTGATTCCTCCAACTTCATTCTTTTTTCTCAAGACTGCTTTGGCTACTCAGGGTCTTTTGTGTTTCCTTCCATATAAATTATGAAGTTTTTTGTTCTAGTTTTGTGAAAAATGCCATTGGTAATTTGATAGGGATCCCAATGAACCTGTGGATTTCATTTGGTAGTACAGACATTTTCACAATATTGATTCTTCCTATCCAGGAACATGGAATATTTCTCCATCTGTTTATGTCATCTTTGATTTCTTTCATTAGTGTCTTATAATTTTCTGTGTACAGTTCTTTTCTTTCAGGTAAGTTTAGTCCTAGATATTTAATTGCTTTTGTTGCAATGGTAAAGATTTCTTAATTTCTCTTTCTGATTTTTCATTGTTAGTATATAGAAATGCAAGTGATTTCTGTGTATTGATTTTGTATCCTGTGACTTTGCTCAATTCACTGATTAGCTCTAGTAATTTTTTGATAGTGTCTTTTGGGTTTTCTATGTACAGTATCATGTCATCTGCAAACAGTGAGAGCTTTGCTTCTTCTTCTCCAATCTGGATCCATTTTATTTCTTTTTCTTCTTTGATTGCTTTAGCTAGGATTTCCCAAAATACTGAATAATAGTTGTGAAAGTGTACCCCTTGGTTGTTTCTGATCTTAGGGGGAATGCTTTCAAGTTTTCACTATTGAAGATAATGTTTTCTGTAGGCTTATCATATATGGCCTTTACTATGTTGAGGTAGGTTCCTTCTATGACCATTTTCTGAAGAGTTTTAATCATAATTGGGTGCTGGATTTTGTCAAATGCTATTTCTGCATCTATTGAAATTATCATATGGTTTTATCTTTCAATTTGTTAATATGGTGTATCACATTGATTGATTTGTATATATTGAAAAATCCTTGCATCCTTGGAATAAACCCAACTTGATCATGGTGTATGAGCTTTTGGATGTGTTGCTGAATTTTGTTTGCTAAAATTTTGTTGAGCAAAATTTTAGATGCAAAATTTTGTAGATGCAAAATTTTTTTTTTTTGCATCTATATTCAGTGATATTGGCCTGTAGTTTTCTTTTTTGTGTGTGTTGTCTTTGTCTGATTTTGGTATCTAGGTGATGGTGGCCTGGTAGAATGAGTTTGGAAGTGTTACTTCTCCTGCAATTTTTGAAAGAGGTTTAGAAGGTTAGGCATTAGCTCTTCTCTAAATGTTTGATAGAATTCTCCTGTGAAGCTATTTAGTCTTGGGCTTTTGTTTTTTGGAGATTTTTTTTTATCACAGCCTCAATTTCACTGCTTGTAACTGGGTTGCTCATAATTTCTATTTCTTACTGCTTCAGTCTTGGAAGATTGAACTTTTCTAAGAATCTGTCCATTTCTTCCACAATATCTATTTTATTGCCATATAATTGTTTATAATAGTACTTTCATTTCTTTTTCATTTATTTCTGCTTGGATCTGTATGATTTCTTGCCTTCTACTAATTTTGTCTTTTTGTTATTGTTGTTCTTTTTCTTCGTCCAGTTGTTTTCAGTGTAAAGTTAGGTTGTCTATGTCATGTTTTTCTTATTTATTTAGGTAGGATTGTATTGCTATAAACTTCCCTCTTAGAGCTGCTTTTGGTGCATCCCATAGGTTTTGAGTTGTGTTTTCATTGTCATTTGTTTCTAGAATTTTTTTTTTTTATTTCCCTTGAGATTCTTCAGTAACCTGTTGGTTATTTAGAAATGTAATGTTTAATCTCCACGTGTTTGTGGGGTTTTTTTAGTCTTTTTTTTTTTTTGCTTGTTTGTTTCTCTTTTAATTGATATCTAGTCTCATAGTATTGAGGTCAGAAAAAATGCTTGGTACAATTTCAATTTTCTTAAATTTACTAAAGTTTAACTTGTGACCCAGGATGTGGTCTAATTTGGCGAATGTCCCATGTGCACTTGATAAGGTATATTTTTCTGCATTTGGATAAAATGTCCTGAAGATACCAATGAGAACCATCTCATATAAAATACCATTCAAGACATGTGTTTCCTTATTAATTTTCTGTTTTGATGATTTGTCTATTGGTGTGAGTGGGCTGTTAAAGTCTCCTAGTATTATTGTGTTACTGTCAATTCCTCCTTTTACGTCTGTTAGTGCTTGTCTTATGTACTGAGGTACTCCTATGTTGGGTGCATAGATACTTGTAATTGCTATGTCTTCCTCTTGGATCAATGCCTTGATCATTATGTAGTGTCCTTCCTTATCTCTTGTAATCTTCTTTATTTTAAGGTTTATTTTGTCTGGTATGAGGATTGCTATTTCAGCTTTCTTTTGCCTCCCATTTGCAGGGAATATATTTTTCCATCCTCTCATTTTTAGTCTACATGTGTCTTAGGTCTGAAGTGGGTTTCTTATAGACAGCATATATATGAGTCTTGGTTTTGTATCTGTGTCTGTGTCTTGTTTTGTATCTGTCAATCTGTGTCTCTTGGTGGGAGTATTTAATCTGTTTACATTTAAAATAGCTATTGATATATATGTTTTTATTTCAATTTTCTTAATTGTTTTGGGTTGATTTTGTAGATCTTTTTGTTCTCTTGTATTTCCTGACTATAAAAGTCCCTTTAACATTTGTTGGAAAGCTGATTTGGTGGTACTGAATTCTCTTAACTTTTGCTTTTCTGGAAAGCTTTTGATTTCTCCATTAATTCTCCATCAAGATAGAGATCCTTGCCAAGTCCAGGAATCTTGGCTGTAAATTTTTCCCTTTCAGTGTTTTCAAAATATCCTGCCATTCTCGTCTAGCCTGCAGAATTTCCACTGAAAGATCAACTGTTAAACATATGGGGTTTCCCTTGTATGTTACTTGTTACTTTTCCCTTGCTGCTTTTAACATTCTTTCTTTGTGTTCAATCTTTCTTAGTTTGTTTATTATGTGTCTTGGATTTATCCTTGGGTTTATCCAGTATGGAACTCTTTGTGCCTCTTGGACTTGAGTGACTATTCTTTTTTCAGCTATAATTTCTTCAAAAATGTTCTTATACCCTTTCTTTTTATCTTTGGCTTCTGGGACCCCTATAATTTGAATGCTGGTGTGTTTGATATTGTCCCAGAGGCCTCTGATACTATCATCAGTTCTTTTCATCCCTTTTATTTAATTCTGCTCTTCAGAAGTTATTTCCACCATTTTATCTTCTAGCTTACTGATTTGTTCTTTTGTTTCAGCTATTCTGCTATTGATTCCTTCTAGAGTATTTTTAATTTCAGTAATTGTTTTGTTGGTCCCTGTATGTTTATTCTTTAATTATTCTAGTTCTTTGTTAATTGATTCTTGCATTCTCCATTCTGCTTTCAAGGTCTTTTGTAATCTTTCCTATCATTATTCTGAATTCTTTTTCAGGTGATTTGCTTTTTCCTCTTCACTTATTTGGACTTCAGTGTTTCTAGTTTGTTCCTTCATTTGTGCTGTATTTCTCTGCCTTTTCATTATTTGTTTTTTTAAACTTATTGTGTTTGATATATCCTTTTCCCAGGCTTTAAGGCTGAATTCCTTCTTCCTTTAGTTTTCTGCCCTCCTATGGTTGATCCAGTGGTTTGTATAAGCTTCATATAGGGTGAGATTTGTCTTGGGTTTTGCTTTTGTTTTTCCTCTGATGGGCAAGGCTGAGTGAGTTGGTAATCCTGTCTGCTGATGATTGGGTTTGCAATTTTCTTTTTTTTTGTTTAATTTTGTTCTTTAGATGAGATGTCCTGAACAAGGTGATTACTAGTGGTTGGTTGATGCTGAGTCTTGTATTCAGGTGGTTTCCTTTGTGTAAGTTCTCACTATTTGATACTCCCTCAGATTAGTTCTTTGGTAGTCTAGAGTCTTGGTGTCATTGCTCCCACTTCAAAGGTTCAGGGCTTGATCCCCAGTATACCTGCATGAATGTTGAGAAGTCTCAGTGAGCAACTTCAGAAAAATGCCACCTGTATGGACAAGAGCTCCCTGATGAGACATAAAAACCACAGATCAGCTGTAAACTCAAGTTTGCTTTTCAAGTTACCTATCAATTTCCTCTCCTCCTATCAGCACTGTGCTGTGGATTTTGTACATGTGTTCACTGGGAAGATGGTCACCAGCCTCAGAGTTCTCTTGCAGAACCACTGTGCCAGTCTCTGCAGTCTTCTCTATCTGCCACAAATCCCAGGTACTCCTCCAAGCTGACCTTCTGACTCCGGTTTTCAGTATCCTCTAAGGTACTTTTGATCAATGGAATCCTAACCCTACCACTTCACGTTTATGCTCTTGCACAGAACATTGCTCATATTCTCTACAAGTGTGCTCCATATTCAAGTGTGCTATTTTTCTCCTAGCAGTAATTCTTCTCTACTCTTTCACCATAGAAATTGAAATGCATATACCCTTTTGTCTCAACAGTCTTTAAATCTTCACTAAGAACTATGGGTCAGTTTTGCTCTTCTCTCTCCCTACATAAGCAAGGTAACTTTGCTGCTTGTGAGAAAGCAAGGGTTATTTTCACTAAGACACAAATGTATCACTCAAAAGTAGGCCCATGGTTTCTATACAGTGTAAGTGGAATATGCAGTATTCTTGCTAAAATATGTCTATTAATGATACAGTTCAGCTTAAGAGAAAGAGACACAATTAAATATTTGAATGCAATAGGATTGTCCTTCAACACAGGAGCAAGCAAGAAAGATTTTTGTTTATGAATTCCATAATATTATCCAAGTGTATAGTGATTAATTGTTGTACAATATTGTAAAGTTTATGTCAGCAGTCACACTGTTACCTAGAGTAATATATTTGATTTCAAATTCTCTATTAAATAAAGACATAAAAATGATTAAGTATTTTGTATTAAGCTAGTTCTATTTAAATGGCTCACGCAAACCCCGACATTCCCTCTCTTTAGTAGCTTCCTCTCCAGGAATGACACAGTGGAGTGAGAGGAGAATCATAGACATGTATGTTGCTAACCCAAGGAACAGAAGATGAATGGATATTATAGTTTACAATGAATAGTTCTCTTTTCAGAATCATTTCCAGAGAAATCATCACACCCTTAACCTAGCGGACTCCTTACCCCAGTACAAACACACACACACACACACACACACACACACACACACACACACACACATACACACACCCTTCTGTTTTTTCCTTGAAAAGCAAAAAGCAGAGAGACAAGCAAAGATGGTAGGGCAGAAAGACCCTAAAGTCACATCCCCTCAAGGGCTCACCAAAATTACAACCATTTACAAAACAACTATCAATGAAGAAGACCAGAACATATCAGAAAAGTGCTTTTGTAACTAAAGTTATAAAGAAGGAATCATAATGAGATGGGAAAGAGGGGCAGAGTCACAATATAGTTAGGTCTCACACTCCTGGGTAGTTGATTCATGAGCAGAAAAATAACTGTAATTGCAGAGGTTCACCCAAAGTCAAAAGGTGAGGGTGTTCCTTGATGGGCTCCTCAGTTTAGGTGTTATGCACCTGGAAGAAGAGTTCTCAGAGCATTTGTCTTTGAAAGCCAGGGAGCCTTACTTTCAAGAATTCCAGAGCACTGGAGAAAATCTATTAAAGGATGCTCACAAAATTTCATATGCTCAGAGGCAAAAGTTTTAGAAGATCTTGGATCAGACCAACTGTTAGAGAGTCTCCCACAGAGATAGGAAGTAAAAATTCAGCCTGAGGACAAAGACACTAGTCTTTGATTTCCTGAGGAAATCATTTTGAGGGGACTTAATCTACCATGTAGAAATTGATTCTGGCAAGCACCATTTTAGAATCCTTCTTATAGCTTAGCCTCAGGATCCTGACTTGCCCTGTCGTAAAGGCCTATAGGTGTGAGTTCTGGGAGGCTGCAGGCAACTAACTAAGCAGAGATACAACCCAATCTTCTCAAAGACAGACAACCTTAAGAGCCCCTGTGTCCACAGCCAGCATTGGGAACCACTGTTCCCATCAGAGGGCCCAAGACTCAGCCCTACACACGAATGTCTGGGCACTAATCTGAGAATCCCAAGGTTCTGTTGCCAGAGATCCTGTGACCCAGATCCACCCACCAGTTAGCCTGCACTAACCTCAGGAAAAGCCTCACTCAGTAGGGGGCAGAACCAACTGCAAAATAACAGCACCTTTGCAGCATACGGACTCCACCCACTCACTAATTGGACAGATGCTGCCCTGATAATAGTTAGGTTTTGACCCCACTCACTAATAGGCCAGCATAAGCTCTGTCACCCCACAACAAACTGTGTCAGGAACCAGCCTCACCCTCCAGAGATACAACATCAGCTCTGAGATTTCTGGGCCCTGGAACCAGATCCTAAGAACTGACTCTGCCCACAAGTGGGCTAGCATCTATTTTGCCCAGCCAGTGGGTGGGCCAGTTCTCCTGGACACTGGTTCTGCCCATCAGTGATCCATTGCTAGACTCAGAGACCCCTTCAGTTCCCAAGTCAGCTGCCTGATGACTCACACCTACCAATCAGCAGCCAGCATCCTCTGCACAAGGCAGAGACTGAAAACCAACCAGGCCAGGGGCCAACCAACCCTATCAGACTGTCCACAACACTCAGCCCATGACAATAAAGTGGACCACACAGCCCACATTGGGCAACCCTAGAACAGATAGTTCTGGTGAGGAGATGGCAGTGTGTGGCTGGGACACATGGGATATCTGCTACAAAAGACAGCTTCTCCAAAAATGGGAAAAGTAGCCCATTTATCAGAGAAACAGAAAAAAAAACTTATGCAAAATGAGGGAGCTGAGAAGCATTCCGAATGAAGGAACAAAATAAAACCTCAGAAGAAGAACTAAGTGAAGTGGAGATAAGTAGTCTCTAGAGAAATAGTTAAGGGTAGTGATCATAAAGATTACCAAAGAATGGGAGAAGAATGTATGCACAGAGCAAAAATTTAGAAGTTTTTAAACAAAGAGTTAGAAGATTTAAAGAACAGTAAATCAGAGATTGACAATAAAATAATTGAAATAAAAAATACACTAGAAGGACGCAACAGTACACCGAATAGTACAGAGGAAGGAATCAATAAGCTGGAAGACAGAGTAGTGGAATTAACTGACTCTGGATAGGAAAAAAAAGAGAGAGAGAGAGAATAAAAAGAACTGAGGACAGTTCAAGAGACCTCTGGGACAACATTAAGCAGACTAATATTCACATTATAGGATCCTAGAAGGAAAAGAGAGATAGAAAGGGCCTGAGAACATATGTGAAGACATAAGAGCTGAAAAATTCTGTAACTTGGGAAAGGAAACAAACATCCAAATCTGGAAAGCAGAGATACTCCTACAGGATTAATCCAAAAAGGAAAACACAAAGACACATTACATTTTAAAAATGAAATGTTAAAGAGGGAATATGAAAAGTGACTAGGAAAAAACAACTAACACAGAAGGGAACTTCCATAAGGCTATCAGTGAATTTTCAGGAAAAAATCTGCAGGCCAGAAGGGATCGACATGACACAAAGTGATGAAAGGAAAAAAACTTTCAACCAAAATATATTTTGCAAGACTCTCATTCAGATTTGATGGAGAAATCAAAAGCTTTACAAATAAGCAAAACTGAACGAGTTTAGCACCATCAAATCAGGCTTATAGAAAATGTTAAAGAGAATTATTCTAAGCAGAAAAGAAAAGGCCACAGCAAGAAAAACACAAAAATTATAAAAGAAAAAATCATCAGTAAAGTCAAACTTGCAGTAAAGGGAAAAAGTCATCCACACATTATCAAAGCTAGTAGGGAGTTTGAAATAGAAAACTGCTAAAATCAGCTTCTGCTGCTGCTGCGTTTCTTCAAGCCTGTCCAGCTCCGTACGACCCCGTAGATGGCAGCCCACCAGGCTCCACCATCCTTGGGATTCTCCAGGCAAGAACACTGGAGTGGGTTGTCATTTCCTTCTCCAATGCATGAAAGTGAAAAGTGAAGGTGAAGATGCTCAGTCATATCCAACTCTTCGAGACCCCATGGACTGCAGCCTACCAGGCTCCTCCATCCATGGGACTTTTTAAGCATGAATACTGGAGTGGGTTGTCATTGCTTTCTCCCTAAAATCAGCTATAAGTCTTTTGTTTCTTTAGGTAGATAAACTCCTAAGTATTTTATTCTCTTTGGTTTGATGGTGAATGGAATTGGTTCCTTAATTTTTCCTTCTGTTTTCTCATTGTTAGTGTATAGGAATGCAAGGGATTTCTGTGTGTTGATTTTGTATCCTGAAACTTTACTATATTCACCGATTAGCTCTAGTAATTTTCTGGTAGTCTTTAGGGTTTTCTATGTAGAGGATCATGTCATCTGCAAACAGTGAGAGTTTTACTTCTTCTTTTCCAATCTGGATCCCTTTTATTTCTTTATCTGCTCTGATTGCTATGGCCAAGACTTCCAAAACTATGTTGAATAGTAGTGGTGAGAGTGGGCACCCTTGTCTTGTTCCTGACTTTAGGGGAAATGCTTTCAGTTTTTCACCATTGAGGATAATGTTTGCTGTGGGTTTGTCATATATAGCTTTTATTATGTTGAGGTATGTTCCTTCTATTCCTGCTTTTTGGAGGGTTTTTATCATAAAAGGATGTTGAATTTTGTCAAAGGCTTTCTCTGCATCTATAGAAAACTATAAAACACTGATGAAAGAAATCAAAGAGGACACAGACAGATGTAGAAATATACCGTGTTCATGGATTGGAAGAATCAATATAGTGAAAATGAGTATACTACCCAGAGCAATCTACAGATTCAATGCAATTCCTATCAAGCTACCAGCAGTCTTTTTCAGAGAATTAGAACAAATAATTTCACAATTTGTATGGAAATATAAAAACCCTCGAATAGCCAAAGCAATCTTGAGAAAGAAGAATGGAACTGGAGGAATCAACCTGCCTGACTTTAGGCTATACTACAAAGCCACAGTCATCAAGACAGTATGTTACTGGCACAAAGACAAAAATATAGATCAATGGAACAAAATAGAAAGCCCAGAGATAAATCCATGAGCCTATGGACACCTTATCATTGACAAAGGAGGCAAGAATATACAATGGAGAAAAGACAAACTCTTTAACAAGTGGTGCTGGGGAAACTGGACAGCGACTTGTGAAAGAATGAAACTAGAATACTTTCTAACACCATACACAAAAATAAACTCAAAATGGATCAAAGATCTAAGCATAAGACCAGAAACTACAAAACTCCTAGAGGAAAACATAGGCAAAACATTCTCTGACATAAACCAAAGCAGGATCCTCTATGACCCACTTCCCAGAATATTGGAAATAAAAGAACAAATAAACAAATGGGACCTAATTAAAATGAAAAACTTCTGCACAACAAAGAAAACTAAAAGCAGGGTGAAAAGGCAGCCTTCAGAATGGGCGAAAATAATAGCAAACGAAGCAACAGACAAACAATTAATCTCAAAACTATGCAAACAACTCCTGTAGCTCCATTCCAGAAAAATAAACGACCCAATCAAAAAGTGGGCCAAAAAACTAAACAGACATTTCTCCAAAGAAGACATAAAAATGGCTAACAAACACATGAAAAGATGCTCAACATCACTCATTATCAGAGAAATGCAAATCAAAACCACAATGAGGTACCACTTTACACCAGTCAGAATGCCTGCGATCCAAAAATCTACAAGTAATAAATGCTGGAGAGGATGTGGAGAAAAGGGAACTCTCTTACACTGCTGGTGGGAATGCAAACTAATACAGCTACTATGGAAAACAGTGTGGAGATACCTTAAAAAACTGGAAATAGAACTGCCATATGACCCAGCAATCCCACTGCTGGGCATACACACCGAGTAAACCAGAATTGAAAGAGACACGTGTACCCCAATGTTCATTGCTGCATTGTTTACAATAGCCAGGACATGGAAGCAACCTTGATGTCCATCAACAGACGAATGGATAAGAAAGCTGTGGTACGTATATACAATGGAATATTACTCAGCCATTAAAAAAAATTCATTTGAATCAGTTCTACTCAGGTGGACAGAACTCGAGCCTATTATCCAGAGTGAAGTAAGCCAGAAGGAAAAACAACAATGCAGTATACTAACGCATATATATGGAATTTAGAAAGATGGTAACGAGAACCCTGTATGTGAGACAGCAAAAGAAATGCACATGTATAGAACAGTCTTTTGGACTCTATGGGAGAGGGCAAGGGTGGGAGGATATGGGAGAATGACATTGAAACATGTTAATTATCATATGTGAAATCAATCACCAGCCCAGGTTTGATATTCAGGGCTGTCACACTGGGATGACCCAGAGAGAGGGAATCGGGAGAGACATGGGAGGGGGCTTCTGGAAGGGGAACACATGTATACCCATGGCAGATTCATGTCAATGTATGGCAAAATCAACACGATAATGCAAAGAAAATAAAAAATAAATAAATAAAAATGAAATCAGCTATATTCAAAATAAGAGTGAATAGTTAAACAAATCAATCAAGTGACATCAAAAATGTAATTGGGGGGCTTTTCAAGATGTCAGAGGAGTGAGACGTGGAGATCACTTTCCTCCCCACAAATACATTAAAGATGTATCTGCAGGTGGAACACTCCTACAGAAAACCTTCTGAACATCGGAAGAAGACTCCAGACTTTCAAAAAGAGAAGCTAATCCCCAAGGAATGAGATACAGCAAAAGATGTTGGGGGTGGGGGAAGAAAGAAAGGAAGTGGGATAGGGACTTGCACCTCAGGGAGGAAGCACTAAGAAAGAAATGTTTTTGCATACTCAGAAACCCCCTCATGGAGGAGAGGATAGCTTTGGAACCTCAGAGGGGAGTACAGCAACAGGTGTTCAGAAGGCAAAACAGAACTCAGCACAGAGGTCAGTGCCAACTAGAACTTTGAAGACTGAAAGGCCAATTTACACTCATGCTGTGGTGAGCAGTGGCTGGGTGCTGAGGCTCAGGCTTTACGGGTCAGACCCCAAGGAGAAGACTGGGATTCACTGCCCTGAAGATACTCTGAGGGAGGTAGTATAGCACACCTGAGAGGGGCCAGGGAAAAGCCTGGGCCTTCCAACCAGAAAAGAGATCATTGCCACTAGGGCCCTTAAAATCCACACACTCACAGGACTCTGACTTCCCAAGGCCCATAGGTGGGATGTGCTGCAGCTATGGACTGCAACCCCAGAGAGAAACATACTGGCTCGGTGCTGCCAAGGCCGTCATGAGTACCAGAGCTGGGGCTAGTGGCAACTGCAGCTTGCAATTCCAGAGGAGGGAATGCTGGCCTGCTGGCCACCACGAAAGCCTGTGTGAGTGTCAGAGGTGGGGGAGAAGACTCTGCTGCAATCTTGACCCCAAACGTCACAGCTCCCAAAAAGTTGTGAGTAGGCACAGATCACTGCCCACACCTTCTTGAGAGTCTCTGCAGCTTGGCCCGGAGGAGGGATCCACTACATGGGGCCAGCTCCCCTGGGGGAATACACGACCTTACTCGGACTGTAGCAAGTTCCTACAGGCTTCGGCTGCAGCAGACGCTCCCACATACCCCTACCTCCTCCCAGCCCAGCTGAACAAGTGAGTCCTAGTAAGCTGCTACTTTCACCTGCTTTTGTCTGGGCAAGGAACAGAACCAGAGGGCACCCTATAAGCAGAGGTGGAGTCAAAACCAAAGGAAAAGACCAGGGGCTGTGTGACCAGATGAGAGGAAGTGAATGTGCTCCTGTAGGTACAATGGATTAAATCCCCACACTTAGCTTTAGATTGTGGATTCTGAGGGCAGCTCTGGACTTTGGAAGCTAATACAAGCTGGAGTAAGGCCACATCTGAGTCTGAGCTGACTACATATCACCCACAACAGGTCCAGAGACCTTCCTAGAAATATTGGGGCACTTTCAGAGTAGATAGATCAGCTGGAGTTCACTGTGTGGTGAGGACAATGGAAGACAGAGCAGGACATTCTTCTTACTACCACTCTTTGTATATTTGTTTTTGTCTCTCTTTTTTTTTTTGTATTGTTCTATTATTGTTCATTTTATTATTCTACTATTTTTATTTTGTCTTAGTTTTTTTTCTTTTCAAAATGCATTTATTTATAAATAAATTTATTTTATTTTTTTCTATTTCTAGAGTACTTTTTTCCCTATATTGTATTTTCTCCCATGTTTTCTTTTTTCTTTTTCCTTTTGGTAGCCTAGTTTTTAGTTTTACACTATAGATATGTTCATTGGCTTGAATGCTCTCTTCTTTTCTGGTTCCTGCTTTTAATTCTTCCTCTTTTTTTTTCCCTTTGTAAGTGTGTGTTTCTTTGAGTGTTCTTGTATATTGAATGTGTTTTCACTATTTACCTTGGGATTTTGTCTGTTTGTTCTTTCTGTGTTTATATATTTGTTTGATTTCCTTTTTTTTTTCTTTCCTTTTTCCCTCCCCCCTCCCTTTTATCCCTCTTACTTCTTTTCTTTTTTCTTCTTTATTTTCCCTTTTTTCTCTATCTCTCCTGTGATGTATGGTTTATGAAGTCTTGGTGTTATAGTAAAGGATCAGGCCTGTACCTCCAAGTGGAAGACCCAAGCTCAGGACATTGGAGCAGCAGAGAACTTTCAACCCCTTTCTGGAACATTAATGGTGATAGTTCTCCCAAAGGTCTATGTCTCAACACTAAGATGAGGTCCCACCCAAAGTCCAGCAAGCTTCAGTGCCAGATGTCTATCCTGAACCATTAGCAAAATAGGAAGTCAAATCTGCAGTTTAGCAGACAGTCTGCCCAAAGACATAACAAGCCCACAGACATTCCAAAACTCACCACTGGGTGAACACTGCTCTTTAGAAATACAAGATCCAGCTCGACCCACCAGAACAAAGGCACCACTCAACCCAAACAGGAAACTCTTACAAGGCACTGGTCCAACTTCACCCACTGGGGGTGGACTCCACAAATAAGAAAAACTACAACCTTGCAGCCTGCAGAAAGGAAACTTCCGACACAGTAAATTAAACAAAATGAAAATACAGAAACATGCAGCAGATGAAGAATCATTGTAAAAATCACAAGATTAAGCAAATTAAGAGGAAAGAAGCAGTCTACTTTAAAAAGAGTTCAGAGTAATAACAGTGAGATGATGCAAATCTTGGAAATAAAATGGAGGAACAGGTAAATAAAATGAAAGTAAAGATAAAAACAATTCAAGAAATGTTTAACAAAGACCAAGAAGAAATAGACTAGACAACCAACAATTAACAACACAAAGACTAAGATAAAAAAAAAAAATACAGTGGAAATAACCAATAGCAGAAATAAGGCAAAAGAATGGATATGTGAGCTGGAAGATAGAATGGTGGAAATAACTGAAGCAAAACAGAGTGAAGAAACAAGAATGAAAAGAAATGAAGATAGCCTTAGAGACCT
Source organism: Antilocapra americana (assembly GCA_007570785.1). NCBI lineage: Eukaryota > Metazoa > Chordata > Mammalia > Artiodactyla > Antilocapridae > Antilocapra > Antilocapra americana. The sequence continues at coordinate 45,595,721 of ML663009.1, read as the reverse complement.
CTGGGACAACATTAAGCACACCAACATTCGAATCATAGGGGTCACAGAAGAAGAAAAGGAAAGAATGAGTATGATAAAATATTTAAGGAGACTATAGTTGAAAAATTCCCTAACATGAGAAAGAAAATAGCCACCCAAGTCCAGGAAGCCCAGAGAGGCCCATATAGGATAAGCCAAAGAGAAACACACCAAGACACATTTAACCAAACTAACAAAAACTAAACACAGAGAAAAAAATTATTAAAAGCAGCAAGGGAAAAGCAATAAATAATATATAAGGGAATTTACATTTGGGTAACAGCTTATCTTTCAACAGAAATTCTGTAGGCCAGAAGGGAATGACAGAATATACTCAAAGTAACAACAGCAACAACAAAACCTACAAAGATTAATCTACATGGGAAGGAAAGTATATGGAGAAATAAAAAGCTTTACAGATAAGCAAAATTTAAGAGTATTTGGCAACACCAAGCCAGTTTTACAACAAACACTACAAGAACTTCTCTAGATAGGAAGCACAAAAGATAGAAAAGATTTAGAAAAACAAAACCAAAACAGTAAAGTAAATGGTAATAGGATCATATGTAGCAATAACTACCTTAAATGTAAATGGATTCAATGCTGCAGCCAATAGGCACAGATAGGCTTAGTGGATACAAAAAAAGATCCCTATAAATGTTGTCTATAAGACATCTACTTCAGGCCTAGGGACACATACAAACTGAAAATAAAGGGCTAGAAAAAGATGTTCCATGCAAACAGAAATCAAAAGAAACTGGGAGTAGCAATACTGATATCAGATTTTTTAAAAATACTTTAAAAAATAATTACAAGAGGCATAGAAGGATCAACCCAAGGAGATATAATAATTATAAATTTTTATGGACGGGGAAGAATGCTGAGCATCGAAGAATTGATGCTTTTGATCTGTGGTGTTAGAGAAGACTCTTGAGAGTCCCTTCGACTTCAAGGAGATCCAACCAGTCCATCCTAAAGAAGATCAGTCCTGGGTGTTCACTGGAAGGACTGATGTTGAAGCTGAAACTCCAATACTTTGGCCACCTCATGAGAAGAGTTGACTCATTGGAAAAGACCCTGATGCTGGGAAGAATTGGGGTCAGGAGGAGAAGGGGACGACAGAGGATGAGATGGCTGGATGGCCTCACCGACTCGATGGACATGAGTTTGGGTAGACTCCTGAAGTTGGTGATGGACAGGGAGGCTGGGTATGCTGCAATTCATGGGGACACAAAGAGCTGGACACAACTGAGTGACTGACCTGAGCTGAACTATGAACCAAACTTAAGGATCACCTCTATACATAAAGCAAATGCTATTAAAGGGAAATCAATAGTAACACAATAATAGTGGGAACATTAGCACCCTGGTCACACCAATGGACAGATCATCCAGAGGGAAAGTTAATAAAGAAGCACAAGCCTTAAATGACACATTGGATCAGATGTACCTAATTGATATCTACAGGACATTACATCCAAAAGCTATAGAATTCACTTTTCTTTTTTTTCTCTTGTACATGTGGAACATTCTCCAGGATAGATCATATCTTGGGTCATGAATCTAATCTCAATAAATTAAAAAGAAAATAAAAAGACAAGCAATTGAAATTGTGTCAAGTATTTTTTCTGACTACATAATTAGATATCAACTGTAGGGTGGGGTGGGGAAGAGACAGAATGCTGCTCTTTTGTAAAACCAAGAGATCACTGCAGAAATCAAATAGGAAGTTAAAACAAAATTGCTTATAAACAAGTGACAGTGAAAACATGACAACTCAGAAACCATGGGATACAGAAAAAGCAGTGCTAATATGTAAGTTTGTATCAATACAAGCCTAATGTAAGCACAAGGAAAACATCAAATAAACAACCTAACCTTACACCCAAAGCAACTAGGAATAGAACAACAACAAGAAGAAAAAACTAGCTAGTAGAAGTAAAGAAATCATAAAGATTAGGGAAGAAATAAATGAAAAAGAAATGAAGGGGATAAGAGTAAAGATATTTAGAAATAAAAGCTCATTCTTTGAGATAATAACCAAAAATGACAAACCATTACTCAGACTTATCAAAAAAAAAAAAAAAGAGAACTCTAATCAATAAAATTAGAAATGAAAAAAAGAGCAGTTAAAGCAGACAATGCAGAAATATAAGGATGATAAGACAGTAGTACAAGCAACTATATGGCAATACAAATGGATAAACTGGAAGAAATGGACAAACTCTTAGAAAACTACAACTTTCTAAGACTGAACCAGGATAAAATAGGAAATACGAATAGAACAATCAATAACACTGAAATCGAAACTGTATTAAAAAAAAAAAGATTGCAAAGAATTAAAGCTGAGGCAGATTCATGTCAATGTGTGGCAAAACCAACATGATAATGTAAAGAAAATAAGTAAGTAAATAAATTTAAAAAATGATTAAGTAAGAGAGTATAACATACTATTGAATGAAATAAAAATATAAAGAGTAATAAACATGAAAATGACCAATTTTGCAAGCATATGTGTGTATATGAGAAGATAATAAACTTCTAGGTAAAAGGTATACTTAAAACAACAACAAAGCAAAATCATATTTCATTAAATCCAATGCTTTCTGAAGTCAAAGATTATCTGATATTTAAATACAAAAGAGAGATGCTGCTCAATCAATATAGTTTCACACTTGAGCCTTTTTCCTCTTTGATAATTAAATGACTGCTGATTTGGGGCACTAAACCATAGAGTTAAGATATGTTCCAAGGTATAGTGAAATTGTAAGGAGTAATTAGGATCGAAGTATTAATAATTGTATGTGTGCACACTAAGTCACATCAGTCGTGTCTAACTCTTTGCTGCCCTATGGACTATAGTGTGACAGTTCTCTCTCCCTGGGATTCTCTGGGCAAGAATACTGAGTGGATTGCCATGCCCTTCTCCAGAGTTTTCTGACCCCGGGATTGAACCAGTGCCTCAGGTCTCCTGCATTGGCAGGAAGATTCTTTAGCACTAATGTCACCTGGGAAGCCCAGGAGAAGAATCAGAAGAGAACCTCCCATTATGAACCAAAAATAAGAGTCAGATAATTTTACAGGATAAATATTTCCAAGGGCAGAAAACTTGATTTATCCACACAGATATACTTCTAGGTTCCTAATCAAGTATTCAGTAAAGGTAAATAAATAAAATCAGTAAATGGGGGGCGAAACTAAGATGGCGGAGGAATAGGACGGGGAGAACACTCTCTCCCCAATAAATATACCAAAAGAACTTTTAAAGGCCGAGCAAACTCCAAAAAACAGGAACTGAATGCTGGCAGAGGACATCGGGCATCTGGAGAGGCGACCCAGTGCCGACGTGAGGAGTAACAGTGAGGAAACCTAGACTCACCCAACAGAAAACCACACAAGCCTTTCCACCCAGGAAACTTCGACAAACCACGCATCCAACCCCTCCCATAGAGAGGAATCCCCACAATAAAGGGACAACACAGCAAGATAAACAAGATGAAAAGGCAGAGAAATACCCAGCAAGTAAAGGAACAGGATAAATACCCCCTAGACCAAACAAAAGATGAAGAGATAGGAAGTCTACCTGACAAAGAATTCCGAATAATGATAGTGAAAATGATCCAAAACCTGGAAAATAAGTTGGAGTTACAGCTCAATAACCTGTAGGCAAGGATTGAGAAGATGCAGGTAAGCTTTAACAAAGACTTAGAAGAAATGAAAAAGAGACAAAATACAATGAATAATGCAATAAATGAGATCAAAAACACCCTGGAGGGAACCAACAGTAGAATAACAGAGATAGAAGACAGAATAAGTGAGGTAGAAGACAGAATGACAGAAATAAATGAAACAGAAAGGAAAAATGAAAAAAGAATTAAAAGAAATGAAGACAACCTTAGAGACCTCTGGGACAATATTAAACGCACCAATATTCGAATCATAGGAGTCCCAGAAGAAGAAGACAAAAAGAAAGACCATCAGAAAATTCTTGAAGAGATAATTGTAGAAAACTTCCCTAAATTGGGGAAGCAAATAGCCACTCAGGTCCAAGAAACACAGAGAATCCCAAATAGAATGAACCCCAAGCGGGACACCCCAAGACACATATTAATCAAATTGGCAAATATCAAATACAAAGACCAAATATTAAAAGCAGCAAGGGAGAAGCAAAAGATAACTCACAAGGGGAATCCCATAAGGATAACAGCTGATCTCTCAACAGAAACGCTTCAGGCCAGAAGGGAATGGCAAAACATACTTAAAGTCATGGAAGAAAACTATCTACAACCCCGACTACTCTACCCAGCAAGGATCTCATTCAAATTTGAAGGAGAATTCAAAATTTTCTCAGACAAGCAGAAACTGAGAGAATTCAG
>ML663009.1:45394646-45575455 GCA_007570785.1 Antilocapra americana | reverse complement strand
AAAGAACCAGCTTTTGGCTTGGTTGATTTTTGCTATGGTCTCTTTTGTTTCCTTTGCATTTATTTCTGCCCTGATCTTTAGGATTTCTTTCCTTCTACTAGCCCTAGGCTTCTGCATTTCTTCCTTTTCTAGTTGCTTTAGTTGTAAAGTTAGGTTATTTATTTGACTTTTTCCTTGTTTCCTGAGGTGAACTTGTATTGCTATAAACTTTCCCCTTAGCACTGCTTTTACTGTGTCCCTTAGGCTTTGGGTTGTTGTGTTTTCATTTTCATTCATTTCTATGCATATTTTGATTTCTTTTTTGATTTCTTCTGTGATTTGTTGGTTATTCAGCAGTGTGTTGTTGAGCCTTCATATGTTGGGATTTTTGAATTGTTTTCTTCTGTAATTGACATCTAATCTCACTGCATTGTGGTCAGAAAAGATGCTTGGGATGATTTCAATATTTTTGAATTTATCAAGGTTAGATTTATGGCCCAGGATGTGATCTATTCTGGAGAAGGTCCCATGTGTGCTTGAAAAAAAGGTGAAATTCATTGTTTTGTGGTGGAATGTCCTATAGATATCAATTAGGTCTAACTGGTCTATTGTATCATTTAAAGTTTGAGGTTCCTTGTTAATTTCCTGTTTAGTTGATCTATCCATTGGTGGGAGTGGTGTATTAAAGTCTCCCACTATTATTGTGTTATTGTTAATTTCCCCTTTCATACTTGTTAGCATTTGCCTTACATATTGCGGGGCTCCTATGTTGGGTGCATATATATTTATAATTGTTATTTCTTCTTCTTGGATTGATCCTTTGAACATTATGTAATGTCCATCTTTATCTCTTTTCAGAGCCTTTATTTTAAAGTCCACTTTATCTGATATGAGTATTACTACTCCTGCTTTCTTTTGGTCTCTATTTTCATGGAATATATTTTTCCAGCCTTTAACTTTCAGTCTATATGTGTCCCTAGGTTTGAGGTGGGTCTCTTATAGACAACATATATAGGGGTCTTGTTTCTGTATCCAATCGGCCAATCTTTGTCTTTTGGTTGGGGCATTCAATCCGTTTACATTTAAGGTAATTATTGATAAGCATGATCCCGTTGCCATTTAGTTCATTGTTTTGGGTTTGAGATTATATACACTATCCGTGTTTCCTGTCTAGTAAAGATATTTCAGCATTTGTTGGAGCCCTGGTTTGGTGGTGCTGAATTCTCTCAACATTTGCTTGTCTGGAAAGCTTTTGGTTTCTTCTTCAAATTTGAATGAGATCCTTGCAGGGTACAGTAATCGGGGTTGTAGATTATTTTCTTCCATGACTTTAAGTATGTTCTGCCATTCCCTTCTGGCCTGAAGCGTTTCTATTGAGAGATCAGCTGTTATCCTTATGGGATTCCCCTTGTGAGTTATTTGTTGTTTCTCCCTTGCTGCTTTTAATATTTGCTCTTTGAGTTTGATATTTGTTAATTTGATTAATATGTGTCTTGGGGTGTTCCACTTGGGGTTCATCCTATTTGGGACTCTCTGGGTTTCTTGGACTTGAGTGGTTGTTTGCTTTCCCAATTTAGGGAAGTTTTCAACAATTATCTCCTCAAGAATTTTCTGATGGTCTTTCTTTTTGTCTTCTTCTTCTGGGACTCCTGTGATTCGAATATTGGTGCATTTAGCATTGTTCCAGAGGTCTCTGAGATTGTCCTCATTTCTTCTAATTCTTTTTTCATTTTTCTTTTCTGTTTCGTTTATTTCTACCATTCTGTCTTCTACCTCACTTATCCTGTCTTCTATCTCTGTTATTCTACTGTTAGTTCCCTCCAGGGTGTTTTTGATCTCATTTATTGCATTATTCATTGTATTTTGACTCTTTTTCATTTCTTCTAAGTCCTTGTTAAAGCTTACCTGCATCTTCTCAATCCTTGCCTGCAGGTTATTGAACTGTAACTCCAATATATTTTCCAGATTTTGGATCGTTTTCACTATCATTATTGGGAATTCTTTATCAGGTAGACTTCCTATCTCCTCGTCTTTTGTTTGCCCTGGAGGACATTTATCCTGTTCCTTTACCTGCTGGGTATTTCTCTGCCTTTTCATCATGTTTATCTTGCTGTGTTGTCCGTTTATTGTGGGGGTTCCTCACTATGGGTGGGGTTGGATGTGTGGTTTGTCAAAGTTTCCTGGATGGGAAAGCTTGTGTGGTGTTCTGGTGGGTGGATCTGGTTTTCCTCACTTTAACTAGCAATGGAGTGTCCAGTAAAGAGTTTTGAGATGTCGGTGGACTTGGTGTGACCTTGGGCAACCTGTGTACTGAAGCTCCAGGCTGTGTTCCTGCGTTGCTGGAGAATTTGCTTGGTATATCTTACTCTAGAGCTTGTTGGCCCTTGGGGGGTCGTTGGTTTCAGTTTTGGTATGGATGAGTTTGATGAGCTCCTATCAATTAATTAACTCCTGGATCCAGGAGTTCTCTGGAATTCTCAGGATCTGGCCTTAGCCTCCTGTCTTTCAGTAGCCTCAGGACTCCTTCATCTATGCATTGATGGTGGTAGAACATCTAGTTTAGTGATGAGAAGTTTCTCCACAGTGAGGGACACCCTGCCAGGTACACAGAGTTACATGGCATGGACCAGAAGGAGAAGAGAGGAACCAGATGGTGAGGGAGTGAAGTGGCCAGTGATTACTCCCCTGCGTGCTCTCCACAGCCTGGATCGCTTGGAGATGTTCACAGAGTTATACCAAAATGAGAAGACGGAGGAAGGACACAGAGTTGACCAAAGAGAGAAAAGAGGGAGTCAGATGGACAGAGACAGATCCAGCCAGTGGTCAGTTATTTCAGTGTTCTTCACAGCTCATAACACTCAAGCAGATTCCCAGAGTTGGGTAGAGAAGATAAAGGGGAAGGGGATGCTGGAGGTGTCTTGGTAGGAGAAAAAGAAAAAAAAAAAAAAAGGGAGAGTCAAGAATGGGGAGAGAGCAGTCAAGCCAATGATCTCACTCCCAAGTAACAATGGGTACTGGAGCTTAGATCCTTAAAGGTACAAAGTTGATACCAAATACTAATAAGCAAAGATTAAAAATCTAGAGTAAAGACTGGATTCTCAAAAATACTTTTACCAAACAAAGAAAGAAAGAAAAATAAAGAAGAAAATAAGAAAAGAAAAATCAATTAAAAATTTAAAAATGGGTAAAGTGGAGATATAAAAGGAAAGAGAAGAAATAGGATAGAGAATATAATAATGGAGAAAGAGGAGATTTTAAAAAAAGGAAAATAAAAATAAAGGAATAAAAGAAAATAATGGAGTTATAGGGGGCTTAAAAAATCTAAAAAAAAAAAAAAGTATAGAAAAGTTTTAAAAATTTAAAAGATGTCCCTAGTACAGTTATAACTAAGGCTTTCTCTGGTGCTGATGTGTACAGCAAGAGGTCAGTTCATTTTCAGATAGTTTCTTCGTCCGGCTTGTACTTCTCACGGTCTATAGACTCCTTTCTATGCAGTCTGCGCCACCTGCAGGGATTTAATCTGCTACTCCTGTCAGTTCCAAAGCGGTTCCCTCTGCTTGTTTTAGCGTCTTCTGTTTGCTGGTCTCTTCAGTGTCTATTCAGTGCTCTGGGGTTTTCCCCCGCTCCCAGTGAGTGCGCTTTCCCCGCCCCCTCTGCTCAGGCTCTTGGTTGCCTGCCCAGCACGGTTGGGGGCTGTGGCTTCTCCCTTCCCTAGGCCCAGCCGCTCGGTTTTCTCGGCATGCAGCTGGGCGCACCTTCTCAGATGTGTGGAGTGCCGATCTCTGGCGGGGTCCATCCAGAATCCCCGGAAGTCTTGGTTAGCACCTAGCTCATCTCGCAGTTTGGCAGCAGAAGTCTCGCCGGGGCGGGATATGCCCGCTACTCTCTGGCGGGGGCTGGGCTGGTCTGCACCCGCAGCCGCCCAGCTCCACCCGGCCGCCTGCCTCTCGGGCCGACTCCGCGCCGCCCTTTGTTCTGTGCTCAGACCTGGCAGGGGGGCTCTTCCTGGGGAAAGCTACCCCTCGGTCTATCTCCGGTTAGCACCCTCGGTTAGGTCCCTCAGGCTGCTCCGTTCCCTAAGTGCGCGGCCCGCCCCTCCCTGAGCAGTCCGAGCTGGCTAGTGGGGGATGGGGCGCCCGGGCCGCTGCTCTGCTGGGGGTTGCAGCTAGAGACGTACTCTGGAAGTCTTAATTATTTATCTGTTTTTACTCCCGGTTATCTTGCCCTCTGAGATTCGCCACAGATCCCCCAGGGAGCATGTTTCCTGGTGTTCGGAAACCTTTCTCTCTCTCTCTTTTTTTTCCAGACTCCCCTTCCTGGACGGATCTCCCTCTCTAACTCTTTGTCTCTCCTTTTACTTTTTTTTTTTTTTGTCCTACCTCCTCTCGTCGGCAATGGGCTGCCCCTCCAGATGCCTGATGTCCTCTGCCAGCATTCAGATGTTGTTTTATGGAGTTTTCTCGGTTTTTAAAAGTTCTTTTGGTGTATTTATTGGGGAGAGAGTGGTCTCCCCGTCCTATTCCTCCGCCATCTTAGTTCTCCACCCTAAAATTTTAAAAAAATTAAGAACAACAAAAATGTGAAGAAAATAGAAAATGTTTGATCATTGAATTGCTATCCTTGAACAACACGTATTTGTCATTGAGCAGATTACTTTGGTTTACATAATTAAACAAAAATCTCTTGGGAAAAACCTTATGGTAATGAGACAGAAGACACCAGAAGTTTTTAATCAGGTCATCCATAATGAGATTTAATAAGGTTCTGGTGTGGTTTTGTCACTTGAAAAATTTGCTGTGGGCCCATCCTCAAACACCTAACTACAGTCTTCTTACAAAGGTCACGTTAGTGTATCTGGTTTTCCAAGACATGCTGATGTAGCAAATACTCAGTATATATATATGCAGATATTATATTTATAGTGAAATCATGCTGAATTTTATTCATAGAAAACAGAAGCAGAGAGTGTTTATGATCCATATCAATGTTTTCAAACTGTGACCCCTAGAAGCAATAGCATCATTATCATAACTTGATAAAGTGGAAATTATAAGGATCTACTGAATTATGCACTCTTAAGTTGGGACTCAGAAGTTTGTGCTTGCATAAAGCTTCAGGTAATTTTTAATGCAGGCTCTCATTTGAGAACTCCTGGTCTATAATTTTTCCAATATTTCAAAACTATTAAAAAAATTACTTTAGAAAGTAAAAGTCACTCAGTAGTGTCTAACTCTTTATGACACTATGGACTGAATTCTCCAGGGCAGAATACTGGAGTGGGTAGCCTTTTTCTCCTTCTCCAGGGGATCTTTCCAACCCAGGGATTGAACCCAAATCTGCACTGAGGTGGATTCTTTGCCATCTGAGCCACCAGGGAAGTCCAAGAATACTGGAGTCTGTAGCCTATCCTTTCTCCAGTGGATCTTCCCAACCCAGACGTCAAACCGGGGTCTCCTGTTCTGCAGGTGGATTCTTTACCAGCTGAGCTACCAGGGAAGCACTATAAAAAAATGTGTAAACTATAATGCAATTTGTATTCTTTATGTATGCCACTTAGAGTGAATATGCACATATTTCACTGAAGCAATTGCAATAATTTAGATGAGGTGCTGCCCCAAATTCTATTAAGGGCTTTAAGTAATAGATACTATATGCATGTGCTATCTTCCTAAAATCAAACACAGAAGTTGTAATTCTTAAAACATTTATTTTGAATGTTTTAGTTAAGGAATTAGGCACTTGTTCCAATAATATGCCACTTGATAATCTTTCCATAAATATGCTAGTGTGCTTTTGGGAAATTTTAGAAGTATAACTGCTGGGTCAAGTTCAGTTCAGTTCGTTCACTGAGTCATGTCTGACTCTTTGTGATCGCAGGGACTTCAGCATGTCAGGCTTCCCTGTCCATCACCAACTTCTTGAGTCCACCCAAACCCATGTCTATTGAGTCACTGATGCCATCCACCCATCTTATCCTCTGCTGTCCCCTTCTTCTTTCGCCTTCAATTTTTCCCAGCATCATGGTCTTTCTCAATGAGAAAGTTATCCATATCACATGGCTAAAGTATTGGAGCTTCAGCTTCAGTATCAGTCCTTCCAATGAATATCCAGGGCTGATTTTCTTTAGGATGGACTGGTTGGATCTCCTTGCAGTCCAAGGGACTCTCAAGAGTCTTCTCCAACACCACAGTTCAAATGCTGGGTCAAAGAATATATGTAACTGTGCTTTTAAAAGACAATTCCAAGTGGATAATAATTGAAATAATCTAAAGAATTGCATCTCTGTGTTCTGAAGCCAGTTCAGGTACACACTAGCCCACATCCCTCTAGCTGCACACACCAATGCAGTTGTTCAGCAATGTGATTGGCCTTCCAGAAGTTACTCAGACCTGCCATCATATGAGGCTCCAAAGTCTTTACTATGCTGCGTCACAGATGAATTTTTATAATTTTATAGCAAAGTGAAACTAAGTGAAAGTCACTCAGTCAAGTCCAACTCTTTGTGACCTCATGGACTATAACAGTCCATGGAATTCTTCAGGCCAAAATATTGGAGTGGGTAACCTTTCCCTTCTCCAGGGGATCTTCCCAACCCAAGGATAGAACCCAGGTCTCACGCACTGCAGGTGGATTCTTTACCAGCTTAGCCACTTGTATAGTAAATATGGTCTCTATAGATCAGTTGCTTCAAACAATTCAGTGAAATAAACCTCTTCATTACCAAATTCCACAGCAATTCTCCCAAAATGTGGCATGGTCTTTTTGTGAACCTGTTGTATAAGGAAACAAAGCAGCACAAACATGAAGTTTTGTTTAAAAAATAAATAAATAAAAGATAATGACGAGTTTCCCTATGTAGAGATGAAACATTCTAAAATTTCTCATTGTAAAATAGACATTGTAGACAAATACCTATTTTCACATATTGCACTGACAATGTCATATTAAGCTGTTCAGTGTTTATCCAGCTGATAGATGATAAATTATATCAAATCAGTTGTACTTTGCCTTTTTCTCATTATGGACTGCAGTTGCTAATCTTAGCACTTACAATTCCTGTATTGTGATCGCCTTCTTTGACCATTTTCCTGTTGATGTGTATCAAAGCTACTATAATCACGTGTATTTAAAAGACTACCATTTGTCATGGTGAGTGTATGTTTCTCACTTGTCTTAAATTGTTTGACCTATTTTGTATGAGTTTTTGTCCTACAAAAGCTTTTGATTTTTATGTTGTTGAATTAACCAGATTTGTTTGTAAATTTATATTTTTATCTTGTTGGAAAAGTCTTCCTAATTCAGAGATTAAATAGACTTCTTTTCTTTCAATTAAATGTTATTTATATACTTATTTTTACCTATACATCTGAGAATGCCTTTTGAAAAAAAAATGTTTTTGTGTGTCAGGATATAGCTGATTAATAATGCTGTGAGTTTCAGGTGAACAGCTAAGGGACTCAGTCTTAAAGATACAAATCTCATCTGCCTACAATGTGGGAGACCTGATTTCTATACCTGGGTGAGGAAGATCTCCTGGAGAAGAGAATAGTAACCCATTTCAGTATTCTTGCCTGGAGAATTCCATGGACAGAGGAGCCTGGCAGGCTACAGCTCAGCAGAGAGATTTAGTTACAGGTATGGTAGAGTGATTTGGTTACATATATGCAAGTATCTATTATTTTCAAATCATTTTCCCATTTAGATTTTTACAGAATATTGAGCAGAGCTCCCTGTTCTATATAGCAGGGACTGAGTTGTTAACTATTCTAAATACAGTAGTGTGTACAAGTCAACCCCAAACTCCCAATCTACACATCCCCCACCCACCTTTTCCCTCTGCCAGTCATAAAATCATTCTCTAAGTCTGTATTTCTGTTTTGTAACTAAGCTAACTTGTATCATTTTTTTTAGATTCTATATATAAGTGATATCATATGTTTGTCTTTTCTCTGTCTGACTTAGTATGGTAATCTCAGGTCCATTCATGTTGCTGCAAATGACATTAATTTATCCTCTTTAATGACTGAATAATAGTCCATTGTAAATATGTACCACATCTTCTTTATCCATCTTTTCTTCATGGACAGTTAGGTTGCTTTCATATCTTGGCTATTGTAAATAAGTGCTGAAGTGAACATTGGGGTGCAGGTGTCTTTTGCATTTATGGTTTTCTCTGGGTACATGCCCAGGAGTGGAATTGCTAGATCATATGGTAGTTCTATTTTTACTTTTTTAAGGAACCTCCATACTGTTCTCCATAGTGATCATACAAATTTACATTCCCAACAACAATGTAGTTGTGTTCCCTTTGTCCCACTAACATTTGCTGTTTATAGACTTTTTGATAATGGTCATTCTGACTGTTGTAAAGTGATAACTCATTATAGTTTTGATTTGCATTTTTCTAAAAATTAGAACTTTTTCAAGTGTCTCTTGTCCATTTGTATGCCTTCTTTGGAGAAATGTCTATGTAAGTCTTCTGTTCATTTTTTATTGCATCATTTGTTTATTTATTTATATTGATCTATTTGTAAATTTAGGAGACTAATCTCTAGTCAGTTGCTTCATTTGCAAATATTTTCTCTCATTCTGTATGTTGTCTTTTCATTTTGCGTATGGTTTTGTTTGCTTACTAAAACATTTGATTTTCATTAGGTTCCATTTGTTTAATTTTATTTTTATTTCCATTACTCATGTGTGGATGTGAGAGCTGGACTATAAAGAAGACTGAACACCAAAGAACTGATGCTTTTGAGTTGTGATACTGGAGAAGACTCTTGAGAATCCCATGGACACCATGAAGATCAAATAAGTCAATCCTAAAGGAAATCAACCCTGAATATTCACTGAAAGTACTGATGCTGAAAATCTAATACCTTGGCTACCTGATGCGAAAATCTGGCTCGTTGGAAAAGGACCTGATGCTGGGGAAAATTGAGGGCAAGAGAAGGGGCAACAGTGAATGAGATGGTTGGATGATATCACTAACTCAATGGACATGAGTTTGCATAAACTTAGGGAGATAATGATAGGCAGAGAAGCCTATCATATTGTGCTTTTTGTTTGTTTTTATTCTTCAATTTGTTGATATATTGTATCAAACTGATTAATTTATACATAATGAAAACCTTTTGCATCCCTAAGATAAATCCCATTTGATCATGGCATATGATCTTTTTAATGTATTGTTGGATTCAAATTTATAATGTCTTGTTGAGAATTTTTGTGTTTATGTTCACCAGTGATATGAACCTGTAATTTTTTTTCTTTCTTTCTTTTTTTCCTGACATATCTGTTTGGTTTTGGTATCAAAGTGGTGATAGCCTCATAGAATGAGTTTGAAAGTGTAATTTATTGAAACTATCTCATAAGGATAAATGTTAACTCTTCTTCAAATGTTGATGGAATTTGTCTGTGAAGCCATCTGGTTCTGGACATTTATTTGTTGGGAATTTTTAAAATCACAGTTCCAATTTCAGTACTTGTGATTGGCTTGTTCTTATTTTCTATTTCTGTCTGGTGTAGTGTTGGAATGTTGTATCTTTCTAAGAATTTGTCCATTTCTTCTAACTTGTCCATTTTATTGGCATACAGTTGCTTATAGTAGTCTTTTATGGTCCTTTGTATTTCTGTGATGTTCATGGTAATTTCTCCATTTTAGATTATAATTTTATTGATTTGAGTTCACTCCTTTTTTCCCCCTCAGAAGAAAGGCTCACTTTGTGGCCCAGGATGTGATCAATTTTGTAAAATGATCTACACACATTTGAAAAGAATGTGTAATCTACTGATTTTGACTGGAATGCTTTATAAATCACAGTTAAGTGCATCCAATCTAATATGTCATTGAAGGCCTGCTTTGCTTTATTGATTTTCTGTCTGGATGATCTGTCTATTGATGAAAGTAGGGTTTTAAAGGCCACCACTATTATCATATTACTGTTGATGTCTCCACTTATTATTGTTAGTATTCACCTTATATATTGAGGTGCTCAAATGTTGAGTGCATACATATTTACAATTGTTATATCTTCTTCTTGATTGATCCCTTGATAATTACATAGTGTCATTTTTCTGTAATTGTCTTTATTTTAAAATCTATCTTGAATATTGCTACTCCGTGTTTTTTTTTTCTTTTTTTTTTGTATTTGCACAGAATATCACTTTCCATTTCCTCACTTTCAGTCTGTATCCATAGATATGAAATGGGTCTTTTATAGACAGCATATATATGAATCTTGATTTTGTAAACATTTAGGCAGTCTAAGTCTTTTGGTCAGAGCATTTAATCCATTAGATTTTCCCCAGTGGCTCAGAGGTTAAAGTGTCTGCCTCCAATGTGGGAGACCTGGGTTTGATCCCTGGGTCAGGAAGATTCCCTGGAGAAGGAAATGGCAACCCACTCCAGTATTCTTACCTGTAGAATCCCATGGATGGAGGAGCCTGGTAGGCTATAGTCTATGGGTTCGCAAAGAGTCGGACATGACTGAGTGACTTCACTTTCACTTTAATTCATTTACATATATGATAATTATCACTATGTATGTTTTTAATGTCACTTTGTCAATTGTTTTGTATTTATCTTTGTAAGTTTTTTTTCTTCCCTTCCTCTTTTGTTTTCTTCACTTGTGACTTTTTTAGTAACTTCATTATCAAGTTCAGATTCTGTTTTATTTTTTTTTTTGGTGTATGTATCTATTGTACATTTTTGGTTTGTGGTTATGATTAGATTTTGATATGGCATTCTATAAATAAACAAGCTATTTTTTTAAGTTGCTGGCCTTTTAATTTCAAATACATTTCCATTATCCTGCACTTGCACTCTCCTCACAATTGCTACTTTTGATACTATATTTTTGTTCAGATGAATTCCTATCTTTATCATGTGTTTGCCTTTACCAAAGAAGTTTTCCATCTGCAGTTATCTTGTTTCTATATTTGGTCTTTTCATTTGGTCCTTTTTTTTTTTTTTTTGGTCTTTTCTTTACAAATCTGATCTAGTTGTGCTGAATTATCTTTTGTTTTTCTGTAAAGTTTTTTATTTCTCCATCAAATCTGCATGAGAGTTTTTCTGGTTAGAGTATTCTTGGTTGTAGGTTCTTCCATAGCATTACTTTAAATATATCATACCATTCCCCACTAGCCTGCAGTGTTTCTGCTGAGAAATCAGCTGATAGTCTTATGGGAGTTCCCTTTTATATTATTTGTAGCTTTTAGTCTTCCATTTTTGTCAATATGATTATTCTGTCTTGGCATGTTCTTCCATGGATTTAGGCTGTGAGGAACTCTGTGCTTCTTGAACTAGTCCTATGTTAAGAAATTTTTCAGCTACTTTGTCTTCACATATTTTCTCAAGCCCTTTCTTTCTCTGTCCTCCTTCTGGAACACCCTATAATGCAAATATGATTGCATTTAATGATCTACCAGAAGTTACTTAGATTTTACTATCTTCTTTTCCTGTTTTATTTTCCCTTTATTCTGTTCCCCAGTAGTGATTTCCATCACTCTATATTCTAATTCACTTATCTGTTCTGCCTCAGTTATTCTCATTTTGAGTATTTTTACTTTCAGAGTATTTTTCATTTCAGTTATTTTATTGTTCAGCTCTGGTTTTTGCAATTTAGTTCTTCTAGATCTTTTTTTGCACACTTCTTGTAGCTTCTAAATCCTTAACTCCATTCTTTACTGCAAGATCTTGGATCATCTTTATTATCATTACTCTGAACCCTTTTAGTACATTGCCTATCTGAAACACAGTTAGTTTCTCTTCTGGGGTTTTATCTTATACCTTCACCTGTGACATATTCCTCTATCATTTCATTTTGTATAACTTTCTGTAACTGCAGTTTCTATTTTGCAGGATACAGTATTGTAGTTTTTCTTGCTTCTGCTATCTGTCCTCTGGAAAGGCTTCACAAGAGGCTATGCAGAATTTCTGATAGGAGGGACTGATTTACATCCACTGGTGGGTAGAATTAGGTCTTGTTCTTTTATTGGGTAGGGTTGTGTCAAGGGGTATGGCTAGAGAGCTGTGGGCTCAGAAAGGCTTTAAGAAGCCTGTCTGCTGATTGGCAGGACTGTGTTCCTCTCCTGTTTGTTGACTGTCCTTTGGCATCTGAGCATGGAAGTCTGTAGGATGTTTGGTGGGCTAGGTCTTAAGAAAATAGTAGCTGCAAATGTCCTCACAATGAGCCATAGCTGACCCTGTCTATGCTTGATTCTCCAATTCTAGCAGGTAGGTCCAGCCAGGTTTGTTATGAGGTCCCTGGTTTTTTTTCCCCATGTCATGGTGCACACAAGACCTTATGTACTCCCTCTAAGAGCAGAATTTCTATTTCCTCTAACCCTGTGAATAAATCCCTCTGGACTCAAAGCCAAAATTTGGGGGGCTTATCCTCTTATTGCCCAAACCCCAAGATGGAGAACCTGATGTGAGGCTCAGAACTTTCAGTCTTATGGGCGAACTTTTGCAGTATAAGTGTTTTCCAGTTTTGGGTCACCTTCCTGGTGGATATGGAATTTAATTTTATTGTGATTGTACTTCTCCTACCATTTCATTGTGACTTTTTACTTGAATTTTAATCTAAGGGATAGTTTTGGTAGCTTTCAGTATTTTTTGTCCTTGATTATTCAATTAGTTATGATTATGGTGTTTTTTGTAAAAAGAGGTGAGCTCACATCCTTATACTCTGCCATTTTGTCTCTGTCTCCCTTGATATATGTTAGTAGATACAGGTCAAAGAGTATTTGAAAGTTACTATAACACTTTCATCTTCTAGAAGCAGAATATGAGGATTTTTGATATTCTGGTAACTTTCATATTGTCTCTCATTTTGCTTTTAGTCAGTTATTGAGTTTTTTCTATTGTAGTTTTAGTCAACGTTCCCTCAATTACCAATAATATTGAGAATCTTATCACACATTTATTGTATACATATGCATACAACAAGACTGTATTTTGTCATAATGCTTATTTAACTTATTTGGAAATTACATCATGTGAAATGCAGGATGATTCAATAGCTGGTATCAAGATTTCCAGGAGAAATATCAATGACGTCATATATGCAGGTAATACCACTGTAATGGGAGAAAGTGAAGAAGAAATAAAAGGAAAATTGGCTTGAAACTCCACCTTCCAAAAACTAAGATCATGACAACTTGACCTATCATTTCATGGCAAATAGAAGGGGGGAAGTGCAGAGAATGACATATTTTATTTTCTTGAGCTCCAAAATCACTATGGATAGTGACTGCAGCATTGAAATGAAAAGACATTGATACTTTGATGAAAAGCTATGACAAAACTAGACAATGCTTTAAAAAGCAAAGATATCACTTTGCTGACAAAAGTCCAATATACTGTGATTACCAATAGTCATGTAGAGATATGAGAGTTTGACTATAAGTAAAGTTGAGTGCCAGTAAACTGATGCTTTTGAACTGTGGTGCTGGAGACGACTCTTGAGAGTCTCTTGGACTGCAAGATCAGACCATTCAGCCCTAAAGGAAATCAGTCCTGAATGACCATTGGAAAGACTGATGATGGAGCTGAAGCTCCAATACTTTGGCCACCTGATGCGAAGAATTGACTTAGTGGAAACGACCCTGATGATGGGACAGATTGAAGGCAGGAGGAGAAAGAATAATAGAGGATGAGATGGTTGGATGGCATCACTGACTCAATGGAAATGAATCTGAGCAGACTACATTAAAGGACAGCGAAGCCTGATATGCTTCAATCCATGAATTCAAAAGTAGCTGGACATTACTTAATAATCAAACAACTACAACAAATGCCCTAAGAAGTCCTCTAATATCATTAAGAACTTGACTCTAACTGGTCAGAGTCTCTCTGCCATTATCATTTTTTTTTCCTTTACTTTATTGTGTTGGTTTTGCCATACATTGACATGAATCCGCCATGGGTTCATATGCTCCCCCTCCAGAACCCTCCTCCCTCCTCCCTCCCGATTCCCTCTCCCTGGGTCATCCCGGTGCACCAGCCCCGAGCATCAAACCTGGGCTGGCGATTGATTTCACATATGATAATTAACATGTTTCAATGCCATTCTCCCGTATCTTTTTTAGCTAAATTTTCCCCAGAGACTGACAGTAGATCATTACTAAGTGTAACCAACTAAGTTCTAAAATTTAAAGTTTAGTCACTCAGTCATGTCCGACTCTTTGCAACTTCTTGGACTGTAGCCTACCAGGATCCTCTGTCCAAGGAATTTTTCCAGGCAGGAGTACTGGAGCAGGTTGCCATTTCCTTCTCCAGAGGATCTTCCTGACCCAGGGATTGAACTCAGGTCTCCCATATTGTAGGCAGGTGCTTTACCATCTGAGCCACCACGGAAGTCCTACTAAGTTCTAAGCCTTTCCTTTATTACATTTTTTTTTTAAATTAAGGATAGAAGATACTGAGAGGAACAAACCTGAGAATGCTTAAAACAACAACAAAATATACCTATGCATATATATATATAAATTGATATTTTTGCTCAATCACTCAGTCGTGTCCAATTCTTTGTGACCTCATGGACTGCAGCATGCCAGACTTCTCTGTCCTTTGCTAACTCCCAGAGATTGTGCAACCTCAAGTCCACTGAGTTGGTATTGCCATCCAAAGATCTCTTCCTTTGTCACCCTCTTTCCCTGCTGCCCTCAGTGTTTCCCAGCATCACTTGTTTGTAGTGTGTCTTTTCTATTTCTTATTCATTTCCATCGGGTTTCTTTATAATGGATTTTTAGGAGCGTTTTTAATTTTTAATTTAGGATGCAAGTTTTTGTGAGTTATATGTGTTACAATTTTCTGGTCTACTTTGCAGATTGTCTTTTCACTCTTATTTTGAATTATAGAAGTTTTAACTGTAATCTAGTTAAATTTATCAAAAAATTTATAGACAATGCTTTATTTGTTTTCATGTTTAAAATGTTCCTATCTATCTCTAATTCATGTCAACAATCAAATAATTTTCTAAAACTTCTGCTCATTTTCCTTCCATACAAATATTTATAAATTCTTTGGGAATAATTTTTGTGAAAAGTGTAAAGTAAAAGTCAAATTTCACATTAAAATAATATGGATAGTCCATTAACCTAACATTTTAATACAGAGATGTCTTACCACTTCTGCTACTTATTTCCACTTTTGTTATAAGCCATGTACCCCTTTAAGACTGGAACTTTACCTGCACTATCAATGGTATTCTGTTGTTTATTGATCTATATCATGGTTGGTATTTTGTACTTTTAAGAATCTTTATAAACATTAAAATCGGATTGTGGTCAAATACAGGAATATGACCACTAGAATTTTTACTGAAATTGCAATAACCCTATATTTCAATTTGGGGAGAATCTGTGCCTTTATAATATGGGTTATTTCAAATATTTTGTGTAATGTATCTAATTAATAAGTTTTTCTGTAAAATTTCTTAATATTTATATTTATATTTAAAACTTTTTGTACAGATATCTTAAATATATTCAGTTTATTAGTTGGTATTTTATAGTATTGACATTACTTTAAATGAGTATTTTCATCATTACATTTTCTGTCCTTTTTCTTGAATATTACAATTATTATGTATTGAGACTGTATGCAGCAATCTTCTAAATTAAATTGCTATACCAATTATTAATCTGTAGATTCTTCTGAATGTTTCTACAAATATGATAATATTATCTCTAGATGTTTCTACTTAACAAATTTTATAATGAATAAAATTACGATTCCTTAAAAATTATTCAGATCTTTCATAAAAAAGAAACTCTAGTATGAAATGGTTTTAATGGTGATTGCTACACAAAATTAACTCAGAAATTTAGAAGTTGGAACACTTCAATTCGTTCTGTGAGAACAACTTAACCTTGATAATGAAACATGACTACTAGTAGTAGTGGAGTGTTATGCACTTAGTCATGTCTGACTCTTTGCAATGCTGCAGACTGTGGCCCATCAGGCTCATCTGTCTATGGGATTCTCAACATGACTGGAAAGTTACAAAAAGAAAATCATAGACTAATATTATGAACATAGATGTAAAAATCTTGAAAAAAATACAAGCAAAAACACGAAATTCAGAAAAAATAGTCATATAATACTACTTAGTTGGGGTTATTCAAGAAATGTAAAGGTTCCCAAATTGCACTAATGGTAAAGAAAGCACCTGCTAATGCAGTAGATGCAAGAGACACAGGTTGATTCCTGGGTTGGGAAGATCCCCTGGAGAAGTAAATGGCAACCCATTCCAGTAATCCTGCCTGGAGAATTCAATGGGCAGAGAAGCCTGGTGCGATACAGCCCATGGATCATGAAGAGTTGGAGAGAACTGAAGTGACAACACACAGCACATACAAGGGGATTATTACATTTTAAAGTTAATCAACATATTCAACATTATAGTAGATATTTTAGACAGTGGATTAAACAGGAAAGAAAAGATATACGTGTGTGTGGGTATTGTTGTTGTTCAGTGACTGAGTAATATCCAACTCTTTCTGACCCCATTGACTGAAGTGTGTCAGGCTTCCCTGTCCTTCACTATCTCCTGGTGTTTGCTCAAATTCATGTTCATTGAGAGGGTGATGTCATCCATTCTCTCATTCTTTCCCCACCCCCTGCCCCGTCCTCCTGTCTTCAATGTTTCCCAACATCAGGATCTTTCCCAGTGATTTGGCACTTTGCATCAGGTGGCCAAAATATTGGAGCTTCAGCTTTAGCATCAGTTCTTCCAATTAATATTCAGAGTTGCTTTCCTTTAGGATTGATTCTCAAGAATTTTCTCCAGCACCACAATTGGAAAGAATCAATTCTTCACTTTTCAGTCTTCTTTATGGTCCAACTCTCACATCCATACATGACTACTGGAAAACCCATAGTTTTGACTATAGGGATGTATGTGAGTGTCACTGCTTTTTAGTACAATGTCTAGGTTTGTCATAATTTCTTCCAACAAGTAAGTGTCTTCTAATTTAGTGGCTGCAGTCACTGAGGGCAGTGATTTTGGAGCCCCTCCCCCCCGAAAAAATCTGTCACTGTCTCCACTTTTCCTCCATCAGTTTGCCATGAAGTGATGGGACCGAACGCCATAATCTTAGTTGTTTGAATGTTGAGTTTTAAGCCAGTATTTTCACCTTCATCAAAAGGCTCTTTAGTTTCTCTCCTCTTTCTGCCATTAGAGTGGTATCTTCTGGGTACAGGAAGTTGCTGATGTTTCTCCAGTAAAGTTGACTCCAGGCTGTGTGTGTGTGTGTGTGTGTGTGCGCGCGCGCGCGTATCAGTTCAGTTCTGTTGGTCAGTCATGGCCAACTCTTTGCAGCCCCATGGATGGCACCATGCCAGGCCTCTCTGTCCATCACCAATTTCCATACTCATGTCTATTAAGTTGGTGATGCCATCAAACCATCTAATCATCTGTCATCTCCTTCTCCTCATGTCTTCAATCTTTCCACCATCAGAGTCTTTTCCAATGAGTCAGTTCTTTGCATCAGGTGGCCAAAATATTGAGGTACAGCATCAGGCCTTCCCATAAATATTCAAGACTGATTTCCCTTAGGATTGACTGGTTCTATCTCCTTGCAGTCCAAGGCACTCTCAAGAATCTTCTCCAACACCAAAGTTCGAAAGTATCAATTATTTGGCACTCAGCTTTCTTTATAAGCCAACTCTCATAGCCATACATGACTACTGGAAAAACCATAAGTTTGACTAGATGCACCATTGTTGGAAAAATAATGTCTGCTTTTGAAACTGATGTCTAGATTGGTCATAGCTTTTCTTCCAAGAAGAAAGTGTCTTTTAATTTCATGGGTGCGGTCACCATCTTCAGTGATGTTGGAGCCCAAGAAAATAAAGTCTCTCACTGTTTTCATTATTTCTCCATCTATTTGCCATGAAATGATGGACCAGATTCCATAATCTTAGTTTTTTGAATGTTGAGTTCTAAGCCAGCTCTTTCACTCTCCTCTTTCACTTTCATCAAGAAGCTCTTCAGTTCCTCTTCACTTTCTGCTATAAGGGTGGTGTGATCTGCATATCTGAGGTCATTTATATATGTGTTTGCAATCTTTATTCCAGCTTGTGCTTCATTCAGCCCAGCATTTCACACAATGTAATCTGTATATAAGTTAAATAAGCAGCATGATAATATACAGCCTTGATATACTCCTTTTCTGATTTGGAACCAGTCCATTTTCCCATGTCTAGTTCTAACTGTTGCTTCTTGACCTGCATACAGATTTCTCAGGAGGCAGGTCAGGTGGTCTGGTATTTCCATTTCTTTAAGGATTTTCCACATTGTGTTGTGATCCATACAATCAAAGTCTTTGGTGTGGTTAATAAAGCAGAAGTAGATGTTTTTCTGAAACTCTCTTGCTTTTTCTATGATCCAACAGATGTCGGCAATTTGATGTCTGGTTCCTCTGCCTTTTCTAAATCCAGCTTGAATGTGTAGAAATTCTTGGTTCACGTACTGTTGAAACCTCAGTTGGAGAATTTTGACAATTACTGAGAGAGTCAATTCCTAGGCAGGTTGATAAGAAGTCTAGAGTCCCTGAGGAGAAAAAAGGGGTCTGGGGCTCTCAAGGAGGAGACAGAGTTTGGAATTCTCAAGGAGGAAAGGACAAGCTTTTTTTCCTACATTTTGTAGTAAGGATTATACAACAATTATGCATGCTGCTTGAGAACATATTTCAACTTCCTGGAATCATTTTGACTAATTCTGTTATCTCTAAAATGTTTATTGTGGGAGTGGGCCTAGTACGATCTTTATAACCTTGAGATATTCTTTTGATTTATTTTAATAACCAATTAAAAATGTATATATATCCCTTGCTAACACTAGCAAGGGGGGGAACTTTCCATCTCCTTTCTGATATCTATGTCAGAAGCTTTATATGTCTTTTGTCATACTTTAGTAAAATTCTGCTACAGAAAATCTCTTGAGTGAGCAATCCTGGTCCCTGGTCCCTGGTCCCAAAGCTAAATCTTCTTTGAAGATTATGAATCCAACACCGTTCACTTGTAAGCTATCATTACTTTGCTAGCGTGCCAGATGGGTGCAATTGTACGGTAGTTTGAACATTCTTTGGCATTGCCTTTCTTTGGGAATGGAATAAATACTGACCTTTTCAGCCCAGTGGCCACTACTGAGTTTTCCAAATTTGCTGGCATATTGAGTGCAGCACTTTAGCAGCAGCATCTTTTGAGACTTGAAATAGCTCAGCTGGAATTCCATCACCTCCACTAGCTTTGCTTGTAGTGATGCTTCCTAAGGCCACTTGACTTTGCATACCAGGATGTCTGGCTCTAAGTAAGTGATCACACCATCATGGTTATTTGGTTCATGAAGATCTCTTTGGTATAGCTCTTTTGTGTATTGTTGCCACCTCTTCTTAATATCTTCTGGTTTTGTTAGGTCCATAACATTTCTGTCCTTTATCGAGCCCATCTTTGCATGAAATGTTCCTTTGTTATTTCTATTTTTCTTGAAGTCTTTTCTCTAGTCTTTCCCATTCTATTGTTTTCCTCTGTTTCTTTACATTGATCACTGAGGAAGACTTTCTTATCTCTCCTTGCTATACTTTGGAACATTTTGCATTCAGATGAGTATTATCTTTCCTTTTCTCTTTGGCTTTTAGTTTCTCTTCTTTTCTCAGCTATTTGTAAGGCCTCCTCAGACAACCGTTTTGCCTTTTTGCATTTATTTTTTATTAGGAATATCTTGATCACTGCCTCCTTTACAATATCATGAACCTCTGTCCACAGTTCTTCAGGCACTCTGGCTATCAGATCTAATCCTTTGAATCTGTCGTTTCCACTGTATAATCGTAAGGGATTTGATTTAAGTCATTCCTGAATGTGTTTTTCCCTACTTTCTTCAATTTAAGCCTGAAATTGGCAATAAGCAGTTCATGATCTGAGCCACATTCAGCTCCTTGTCTTGTTTCTGCTGACTATATAGAGCTTCTCCATCTTCGGCTGCAAAAAATATAATCTCTTTGATTTTGATGTTGACCATCTGGTGATGTCCATGTGTAGAGTCGTCTCTTTTGTCTTTGCAAGAGGGTGTTTGCTATGACCAGTGCATCCTCTTGGCAAAACTCTATTAGCGTTTGTGCTGCTTTATTTTGTACTCCAAGGCCAAACTTACCTGTTACTCCAGGTAGCTCTTGACTTCCTACTTTTGCATTCCAGTTCCCTATGACGAAAAGGGCATCGTTTTGGGGGTGTTAAATCTAGAAGATATTGTAGATCATCACAGAACTGTTCAACTTCAGCTTCTTCAGCATTAGTGTTTGGGGGCACAGACTTGGATTACTGTAGTTTTAAATGGTTTGCCTTGGAAACAAACAGAGATCATTCTGTCATTTTCGACATTGCACTCAAGCACTGCATTTTAGACTCCTTTGTTAACTAGGAGGGTTACTCCATTTCTTCTAAAGAATTCTTGCCCACAATAATAGACATAATGGTCATTTGAATTAAATTCGCCCATTCCAGTCCATTTTATTTAACTGATTCCTTAAATGTCTATGTTCAGTCTTGCCATCTCCTGTTTGACCACTTCCAATTTACCTCGAGTCATGGACATAACATTACAGGTTTCTTCACAATATTGTTCTTTACAGGATCAGACTTTATGTCCATCACCAGTCACATCCGCAACTGAGAATTACTTTTGCTTTGGTTCCATTTCTTCATTATTTCTGGAGTTATTTCTCCATTCTTCTCCAGTAGCACACTGGGCACCTATTGACCTGCAGAGTTCATCTCTCAATGTCATATCTTTTTGCCTGTTCATACTGTTCAGGGTTTCTCAAGGCAAGAGTACTGAAATGGTTTGCCATTCCCTTCTCCAATGGACCACGTTTTGTCAGAACTCTCCACCATGACTCATCTGTCTTGGGTGGCCCTACACAGCATGGCTCATAGCTTCATTGAGTTGTGCAAGGTTGTGGTCCATATGGTTGATTTAGTTAGTTTACTGTTACTGTGGTTTTTGCCAGTCTGCCCTCTGATGAATAAGGATAAGAGGCTTATGGAATCTTCCTGATGGAAGGAACTGACTGTGGGGGATACTGGGTCTTGTTCTGATGGGCGGTGTCATGTTTAGTAATTCTTTGATCCAAATTTCTGTTGATGGTCAGGGCTACATTCTTGCCATGTTGTTTGACCTGAGGCCAAATTGTCAACCCATGCGTCCACTGGAGACACCTGGACACTCACAGGCAAATCTTGCTCAGTCTCCCACTGGCCTCCAAAGTCAAATTCCCTGGGGGTTCTCTTTCCCTTTGCCAGATCCCAGTGGGGATCCTTAGATTCCCCATGCTGGATTTTTTGTGGGTCCTAGAAGTTTCTTAACAGTGTGAGAATTTCTTTGGTGTAATTTTTCTGCAGTTTGTGGGTCATCTCCCCAGCAGCTCTGTGGTGGGGCTAATGGCCACCTACTCCAAGAGGGCTTATGCCACATGCTGGGTGACCCAAGTCTGCTGCATCCAGAGTCCCTGTCCCTGCAGCAGGCCAGTGCTGACCCATGACTTCACAGGAAATACTCAAACACTCAAAGATATGTCTGCTTAGTCTCTGTGGGGTGTCTGTGTCCAGATGCATGCATATCTATACATATGTGTATATATGTATATATGTGTGCATACATATAAACATAATCTTGCATACACATATATGTGTATATATATATATATATAATTCATCTGACAATTAGTTTACATTGATGTCTCATAATATTTGGACATTTTAACAAAAATCAATTAGTAAGCATGTGTACAGGAATACTACATATTGCTTCACATAAAAAAAATCTTAATATATGAATTCTACAAAATTCCCTTTATTAGCTGTGTGGTAAAATATATAGATGAAACAGACTTCACTCCTACCTTAAAGAAATATACAAACTAGTCATAAGGATGAACAATGGGTTATTTAAAATACAATGCAATGCACTATATATCACCTCTTTCTTGGTAACTAACAGAAAATGTATATCCTTAATTTAACCTATTCAGCTTAGAGGCTCAAAACACATAAGGAAAATCCATATGTTTTGAATACTCTAGAATATGACTCTCTCTGAAAATATTCTTTCCCATGTTTTCTAATATTTTTTCATTTTATTTTTTGGAGGGGAAACTATTTATATGTTCTTTGGTTTGCTGAAATCTAATGAAACAACTTTTTTGTTTTTTACTTTTTAAATACAGTTTTAAAGATTAATTGCATTTACAGTTATTACAAAATATTGGTCATATTTCCAATGCTTTTCAGTTTATTTTGTTTGTTAAAATTTTGCTGTTTAAAGCTTTCAGAATGGCTTAACCACACAATTAGCCTTTCAAGATTTAGTGCAAATTTCTTCAATCATATTACTATCTTCTAGTAACTAATTAATCCACCTGCTCTAAAGAAAGATTAACACTGTTCTGGGGAAATACATGTACATGGCTTTGTGGAGAATATAGTGTAAGTAAGTACGGAATATTCCTACAGAAATAGCAAGTCTGACTGCTATGTATACGTTCATGAACAGGAACTCTTTTGGTACATAAAAAACACTCAATACTTCATTACTTAAAACCACAAAATTTTTTTTCTTAAATTATTCTGACATTTGTGCAGGTGTTGGTATGAGGATCTCATCACTTGCTCCTTTACTCCAGCTTGACTGGAGCCAGGAGATGGTTTTTGAAGATGAGCTCACTCATATAGCTGGAAAATTGGCATTGACTGTCAGCTGGGACTATAACATACTTCAGTTCCTTCCTATAAGAATCTCTCTTAAGGACTAGTTAAGCTTCCTCAGAGAATGGCAGCTGGGAATCAAGATGAGTATTCAATGGACAGGCAATAGAAGTCACCTAAATTTCTTAAATGTAGTAATGGAAACTAGTGACATCATTTTCACAGTATTCTGTTGGGCATGTAGTCTACACCTTTGCCCAGATTCAAGAGGAGAGAATTAGACTCCACCTAGAGGGCTTCCTTGGTGCCTTAGAGGGTAAAAAATCCACCTGCACTGCAGGAAACATGGATTCCATCCCCTGGTGGGGAAGACCCCTTGGAAGAGGACACGGCAACCCACTCCAGTATTCTTGCCTGGAGAATCCCCAGGTAGGGATATAGCCTATGGGATCACAAAGAATCTGACACGACTGGGCAACTAAGAACAGCAAGCACAGAACATTAATGGGATGAGTGTAAAATAATTTGTTACTGTCAGTGAAACCTCTGTCCCCTAGGTAAAGGACTCTCAGGGGAAAAAGGAGAGCAAATGTGTAAACAAAACAAGATAGATTTTACTGCTATGGCAATTGCAGTGTCATTTCTAAAACTAAGAATTGGGAAGAAAACAAATTCATTCTTCACAATGTCTCTCCCATTTGCTTATGTATTTCGCTTTCTACAGAAAATGTCTTTACCTTTAGGACTGAACTCTCAGAATTGACTCTTACTTAATATTATACTTAAACTTTATTATGAGTCTTTTTGTTTTGTTTTATTTATTTATTTTAGGTAGGATAAGGGAAGAAGCTATTACCATTTATTGCTTCTTTTTCTTTAAGAATATTTACAAATTTTTATAACAAAACATGCTTGAAAACACTCAAAAAAATGCAAAAATGCAAATATATCTGAAGGCTATAGATAGACTGTCATTAGCAGAAATACAGTGATTAACTTCAGACAGTAATGTCCATGCCAAGATCACTTACTGTTGATGATATATTGACAGATACACATTAATATTTTCTGGAATAGCAGAGCTAGGAGAGTGATAGGCTGTGAGCTTTACAGGGGTCACAAAACAATGTCAGCAGCAATATCCTGGCCCAGGTGTAGTAGCTGAAGAATGAGGCAATAATAATGGACTTTTATGAGGTGTAAATGATTCAGAGAACCCTGCTGAGAAAAGATGGCTTGTAGAAAATTCACAAAGTCCAAATAAAAACTAAAGGAATAGAAGATGGCAAATTGATTCATATTCCAAAAAACTCAAAAATAAGCAAAAACGTCAGCTTTAGTTATTTTAAGTGATCTTGGAGAGCTGAAGTGAGCCTATCAGGCATTTTGAAGCTAGCTGAGTTCCTTCCAAAAGTGATACCCAAATTTCCCTAGTTTTAAAAAATGTTTTTATGCTACTTCTATTGGAAGCCTAAGGATAAAGCAGTTTTACTGTATAAAAATTGACTTTTCTGTTTTCAATAAGTTACAGCTAATATTTCATGGAGAAAATGACAAGAAGGTTCTGTATTTTCATGTCACTTTGAAGAAAGTAATGAATCATGCAGCTTACTGTATTCAGTACTAAGCTAGATGCTCTAGCAAGACAACCCCTGAGAGTTAACTTTGTGTGTGTCCGCAGGGATAATAGGAAAAGAACAATGATAGATCCCTTCTATCATTGAAGGGATCTAATTTCTAGTCCCAGCCCCATTCTGCCAATAATTTTGTTTCTCTGTATGCAGTTTTGTCATCTGCAACTTAAAGTGGTTGGACCAAGTCCTCATTGCAATATTCTTTGGCTTTAATGTCTAGGATCTTTTTCATTGAAGATTTTTTCTCTGGGAAGGAAATAGTTTTTGAAATGTATGCATATTAATATGGATTTTTAGGATTATTTCATCTTAACTTAGTTGCCCTCCTGATGTTGAGCCCTGGGTTTTATGTGGACCCTTAAAAATCTGATCTCTTTCAGTACCAATGCATTTGTTTTTCCCTATGCTCAGGCAATAGTACTATCAGATACCTGCAGGGCTCCATTACCTTCTGGAGGTCCTTATTCAAATGTCAGAGAGAGACTGTTTCCTGACATATAACCCAATATCCCCTAAATGCTGACCCAATTATTTTTCTTCATAAATTTTATTATTATCTGATACTGTAATTATTCATTTATTATATCCATTTTCTCACTTCAATGTAGCATCCATAAGGGCAAGAAATATACCCTAATTCTTTGTTGTATGTAAGAACGCCTGGCACATTACTAATTATTTCAACTTGTATCTGATCTCAGTGTTTTTATTTTTCATGACATTCCTGTGTTCTTTTAAATTTGTTTCAACTTGCAAGCTTATTCAAAATGCTTATATGACTTTTCATCAAATATTCTACCAAATTGCCATTGAGTGATCTTTCCCCACAAATCAATATTTAAACTGAGCACCAAAAAATTTGAGCAGTGTTGTTACTTCCTTTTCCATCTTTTACTAATGCAATTGCCCCTTTGGATGACTTGTTTATAAACTTATCTCACCTTTCAGACTTTGTACTTTATGTAATTAATGTTTTAATCCGTGTAACTCTAGTAACAAGCACAAATTCTCCCCTCGCCCACCACAGAAGGCAGTTAATAAGTGTTTTTAGTTAAACAGGTATTAAAGAAAGCTGTCAGAATTAAAATTCTCCATTCTTACAAACTATATATATTGGCTCAAGTTTTAGGTTGAATATAGCAAGGAAAGGATAATATAAATTTTATTAGGTAGAGTAAATTACCCAGGAAGCAACAGTTAGAACTGGACATGGAACAACAAACTAGTTCTAAATAGGGAAAGGAGTATGTCAGGCTGTATATTGTCACTCTACTCATTTAATTTATATGTAGAGTACATGATGAGAAATGCTGGGTTGAATGAAGCACAAGCTGGAATCAAGACTGCAGACAGATATATAAATAACTTCAGATATTCAGTATGCAGATGACACCACCTTTAAGGCAGAAAGTGAAGAACTAAAGAGCCTCTTGATGAAAATGAAAGAGTGTGAAAATACTGGCTAAAAACTCAAAATTCACACAGCTAAGATCATGGCATGCCATCACTTCACGCCTAATAGATGGGGAAACAGTGCCAGACTATTTTGGGGGGTCTCCAAAATCACTGCAGATGATGACTGCAGCCATGTAATGAAAAGACGCTTACTCCTTGGAAGGAAAGTTATAACCAACCTAGACGGCATATTAAAAAAGCAGAGACATTACTTTGCCAACAAAGGTCTGTCTAGGCAAGGCTATGGTTTTTCCAGTAGTCATGTATGGATGTGAAAGTTGGACTATAAAAAAAGCTGAGTTCTGAAGAATTGATGCTTTTGAACCGTGGTGCTGGAGAAGACTATTGAGAGTCCCTTGGATTGCAAGGAGATTCAACTAGTCCATCCTAAAGGAAATCAGTCCTGGGTATTCATTGGAAGGGCTGATGCTGAAGCTGAAACTCCAATGCTTTGGCCACCTGATGTGAAGAAATGACTCATTTGTAAAGACCCTGATGCTGGGAAAGATTGAAGGCAGGAGGAGAAGAGGATGAAAGAGGATGAGATGGTTGGATGGCATCACTGACTCAATGGACATGAGTTTGTAAACCCCACTAGTTTGTGATGGACAGGGAGGCCTGGCATGCTGCAGTCCTTTGGGTTGCAAAGAGTCAGAAACAACTGAGCGACTGAACTGACTGAACTGAAATTACCCAATAAAGTTTTTTTTTTTTAATAATAACTTCTTTGTACAGAGAGAAAGATTTTGGAAATAATTCTTTCTGTGGTTAGCACTTAATATTTTTCTATCATGTGGGAAAGTGCTTATTATTTTGGCCATGAAACCTTCAAGCCTTGGCACTTGGCTACTGATTTCTAGACCCATTTTTTCCAGCTTCATTGGAAGACACAACTTATGTCTTTCAGTTTCCATACTGTACCATGTCCTTAGTCTCTCAGTTGTACCCAATTCTTTGTGACAATTTGGATTGTTATCCTCCGGGCTACTCTGTCCGTAGGATTTTTCAGGTAAGAATACTGTGGGTTGCCATTTCTTCCTCCAGATCTTCCCAACCCAGGGACTGAATCCTTGTCTCCTGTGTCTCCTGAATTGCAGGCAGATTCTCTACACTGAGCCATCAGAGGAACCCATATAATGGGTTCATCAATGTTGCATATTCTCTCATATTGTACTTTAGTCTGGAACACTCTTATCTCCCCTGTCCAAATATTGACCTTTGCTTGATTAATATCTATTCATTTCTCAAGCCAACATTGATCTCTGGTCTGTGTGATAACTCCATACCAAGCCTGGTATTTGCTTTTGGACCCATTACTACTGTTGTACATCTTAAAGAGGACTTTGATCATTTCCTGTCATTCCATCTGCTGAACGGCATATTCATGTGTTTACTGTTGCTTTTCCTAAGCACCTCCATTCTATGCTTTAATATTTGAAGCTCTGATTTGCAACAAATATAAAGCATCCCTAAAGTGATGTGTAATGTTACCTTACAGACAAGTTTCAGGTCTTCTCCCCAAAGCCATGTTTATATAACTTTGCCTTCCATCCTATGGTTAATTAAAAGGGGTGTGATATAAACAGTGTCTTCCTCCAGTCCCAACAGATGATTTAAAATTTGTAACTGAGTTTAATTTTTTTTTCATTTCCACACAAGAGACTGAAATACTGCCCATTTTTTACTCCATATTCTCACTTTGGAATCAGCTATTCTTTTTTGATGTAAAAGCTTATGCAATGTTCACTTGCTTGTTTTTCTAGAAGCAAAAGCAGTGCTTGTCAAGTTGAATTTTCTTTTCTTTTCTTTTCTTTTTTTTTGGTATTAGCTACCTGCAAAGACCTAAAACCAATAAAAGGTGCTTATCATTTAAAGATAAATCTCAAAATTCTTTCACTATTATTAACACATCCTTTACATAGTCCTACACTGGTTTTATTTTAGCTTTATGTCATATTTCTTCCAATCATGACCACTTTGTTCCACCAGATTTTATCTATTACTCACAATTTTACTGTTTACATTGTCCATGTCATCTCTGTTCCTAATGGGAATAGGTAATTCTCATCTAATCTAACCCTATATTTGAGCTTCAACTCATAACCCATCACTGCCCTGAAGTCACTCTTCATTAACTGGATTATAATCCAATTTTCTTACTTAGGTATTTTACTGTCAGATTTTATCTCTGTGTTGACTTCCTTGTAGCTTTAGGTTATTATCTTCTCTTTGCTTATCTACCTATATGAAGGCGTAAATGATCAAAGCTATATCCTTATTATTTTAGAGACATGACTTTAAAATAAAGTCTGGCATCAAATCGCATATCTAAGGATTACCATGAAAATTTTGCAGCTATATGTTAATCCATGGCAAAAATCCAAGGTGGACTAATCAGTGAAAGCTAGAGATTATGTCTGTATTAAGCTCTCAATCAGCAGTCTGGCTTATACCTCTGGAAACACAAATGGATTTCTCTGCCTAAAAACCAATTCAGGAAGTGAATTATTTGTTAGAGAATAAATACATTGTTCTTCAATTAATCCAAGTGAGAGACCACAATGCATCCCTAAAATGCATTTTAACTTTTTCTTCTCAACTGATTTCAGACAAAGAAGCAAACATGTCAAGCCTTATTTCCTCAGATGGCATTCGTTAGATATGCACAGTTTTAGAGGTCAGAGACATACTGAGATCAGTCATCACAGAATTAGTTCTTCTACTAAGGAGCCAAGAATAACATTTGCACCTTGATGTCCCTGGGGATCATCAAAGGAAATTGTCCATGACATGAAAGACTCTTCAGTATGTGCCTAATGCTGTGAATATAGCATTTCAAAATTCTGGTGACTTAACAAATGTTGAGCAGAAAATTAGAATATTTAGCTAACCGAACAAAATAATAAAACATAATATTAAATATTTTCATAAATATTTCAGCTATCAAGAATCTTCTCCAACACCACAGTTCAGAAGCATCAATTCTTCGGAGCTCAGCTTTCTTCACCATCCAATTCTCACATCCATACATGACTACTGGAAAAACCATAGCCTTGACGAGAAGTAGTGTCTCTGCTTTTTAAGATGCTGTCTAGGTTGGTCATAACTTTCCTTCCAAGGAGTAAGCATCTTTTAATTGCATGTCTGAAGTCACCATCTGCAGTGATTTTGGAGCCCCCCAACATAAAGTCTGACACTGTTTCCACTCTTTCCCCACCTATTTGCCTTGAAGTGATGGGACCAGATTCCATGATCTTAGTTTTCCCAATGTGAAGTTTAAAGCCAACTTTTTCACTCTCCTCTTTCACTTTCATCAAGAGACTCTTTAGTTCTTCTTCACTTTCTGCCATAAGAATTGTGTCATTTGCATATGTGAGGTTATTGATATTTCTCCCTACAATCTTGATTCCAGCTTGTACTTCTTCCATCCCAGCATTTCTCATAATGTACACTGCGTATAAGTTAAATAAGCAGGGTGACAGTATACAGCCTTGAAGTGCTCCTTTTCCTATTTGCAATCAGTCTATTGTTTCATGTCCAGTTTGAACTGTTGCTTCCTGATCTGCATACAGGTTTTACAAGAGGCAGGTCAGGTGGTCTGGTATTCCCATCTCTTGAAGAATTTTCCACAGTTTATTGTGATCCACACAGTCAAACACTTTGGCATAGTCAATAAAGTAGAAATATATGTTTTTCTGAAACTCTCTTGCTTTTTCAATGATCCAGTGGATGTTGGAAATTTGATCTCTGGTTCCTCTGCCTTTTCTAAAACCAGCTTGAATATCTGGAAGTTCATGGTTCATGTATTGCTGAAGCCTGTCTTGGAGAATTTTGAGCATTATTTTACTAGCGTGTGAGATGAGTACAATTGTGCCATAGTCTGAGCATTCTTTGGCATTGCCTTTCTTTGGGATTGAAATGAAATCTGACGTTTTACAGTCCTGTGGCTACTGCTGAGTTTTCCAAACATGCATATAAAACATATATAAAACCTGTCTTTTATCATTAATTAAAATGTTAAGTTGGACACTAAAAATACTCATTATAACAGGGAGCAATTTTTCTTTTCAATACAGGCTTGACTAAGAAAAATATATTAATACATGGAATTTAATGTAAAAATTTTTCCAACTTCCAGCAAGATAAGAAGTCTTTACTAGATAGCTCCAGCCAAATACTGCTGCAGTATGGGAGCCGTAGTATCTAGTCTACATATTATTGACCTTATTCCCTAAAATAGTCAACCAATATAATATTGATAACAGAAACGGAGACTTAATATCCTTAAAGGAAGAGAAGTGCTCAGGTGCATGGAAAAGAGAGGATATTAAATAAATAAAAAGCACAGAAAGAGGAAATGAAACTGCTTATAATCAATAATCATATCATTCATTATCAACACATTCTGCACACCTCTAAACTTTATTATCTGTAACTTGAAACTAAAATATTCCTTTATTTTTAAGTGTCTTGCCATTTCTGAGTGCTAGCTAATTATAGCTGAACAATAATTCAAAAATTATTATGTACTATTGTTGACATAAAAAATAAAGCAATAAACAGTCACATATCTGCCCCCAGCCAAGGAAACAAAACATCACCAACAGGAATGCAAGCTCCTCTGTATTTCTTTCTGACTTTGTCTTCCTCCTTCTTTAAAAATGAAAGAAAACAAACAAAAACTTTGTAAATCAAGTTGCTATAAAATATTTGTGAAGAAAACATTTTAAGGATTATGCAAATGAATTATTTCAAATGATAGATTCACTATAACTGTAGTCACTCCAACCAGGCATTTATATATGTATAAGTAGACATGAAGGAAAATTGAGATAAATACATGAACATTTAATTTATCTATGAGGTAAATATTATTGTATCCATTTGAAACATGAGGGAAATTAAAGATCAGTCAATGCAACTTCCAAAATTTACACAAAAAGAATATGCAAAGTTGAAATTTGACTTTGGCTCTATTGACCCAAACCAAAGACCTAAACCATATTATTTCTGTTTGTTTCTTTGTTTATTTCTCAGTCACAGGTTATTTCTTTTAATTGTCCACACAAGCCTTCAACATCACTAAATATTTCCTCTATACTCTTCTCTGAAAATAATTTATTTTATATGATTGTTTTGACACCAGCTGTCACTGTTATCACTCCGTAGGAATTGTACATTTCTCTGGCAGCTTTCATGCTTAAAATTTTTTAAATTAAAATTTTAAAAATTAAAAATATGAAAAATTAAAAATAATTTTAAAATTAAATCAAACAATAATAAAAGAAACTTCTGTTTTCAGCAATTTAAGTATTATGTACTTATGTATAGTTTTACATACCTGGAAGTTGAGACCAAAAACATCAAAAACCTTGTCCAATGTTAAACTGTTAATAGAATCAAGATTCTAATTCATGTGTCTGTGATGCACATATTTTTTTTAGTAACAGGCTCTTCCAGACAATCCTTCGACATCCTAGGCACTTCCTCTGTATTCTTTTTCTTTGTTGTTTGCATCCTAGGAAAAATATTATGGTGATAGGTATCTTAGGCAATTGTTTTTCTATTATCAATGGGCAATTAGAAAAAAATCTGCCTGTGTGAGAATTTTCCACAACTTATTTCTTAATCTTCTCAACAAAAACAACAATGACAGTAAAAAGAGACTGCAGGAGAGACATGTGATTGTAGGGTGCTCAGGGCTGGTGCACCGGGATGACCCAGAGGGAAGGAATCAGGAGGGAGGTGGGAGGAGGTTCTGGAAGGGGGACACATGTATACCCATGGAGGATTCATGTCATTGTATGGCAAAACCAACACGATAATGTAAAGAAAATAAATTAAATAAATAAATATATACATATATATATTTTAAAGGAGAAAGATTTAAGCTGCATTTCAACCAGTTGCAATATATGGATTTTATTTGACTTTTCAAATATTACAAATATATATGTGATAATTTCAAAAATGTAAACTGACTACATATTTTAGTTTATTTTAAAGAAGAAATTATTCTGCATAGCATTAAATTTAATAATATTATCACTATTAATACATTATTACTAATATTCAGCACTTAAAGGTGATAATCATCATGCCATGAGATGACATACAGGAAACAAGTAAACACCACTAAGTAAAAGAGACCAGTGTGAAAAGGCTACATACTGTATGATTCTAACTGTCACATTCTGGAAAAACTAAAACTATGGAGACAGTGAAAAGGTCAGTGGTTGCCAGGGATGGTAAGATGGGAGGAATAAATAGGTGAAAACAGGGCAATTTTAGATCAGTGACACTATTGTGTATGACAGCATAATTATGCTTGCATATCATTATACATTTGTCCAAAGCCATAAAAGGTAACAACACCAAGAGTGAAGCACAGTATAAACTTTGAATGATCATGATATATTATGGTGGGTTCATCAGTTGTACTAAATGTATCACTCTGGTGGGAAATATTGTGCATGAATGGGACATGATATCTCTGTACATTGTTTTTGATTTTGCTGTAAACATAAAATTTTTCTAGCAATATATCTATTAAAAAGAGAGATTATTTTTTATTTACAGGAACATGTTAATACTGTTGCAGTTATATTCATTAAAGCTGTTATATTTTAGAATTACATACTGAAATATTTATTTCTAAAAGTTTTAATGCCTGGGACTCACTTCTGAATAATCAAATGGCAAAGAGTGTGAGTATGATTAAGAACAAAAAAAATTGTCATGATTGAATAATTGTTGAGGCAATAATAGGTACATGACAGATAACTAATACTATTGTCTCTATTTGTGTAGTAATGTGACTAAAAAGTGAGATTTAAAAATAGCTTTTCTTAAGCCTATGAAGATTCCCACTATATTCACTGGAGCTTTAACTTAGGCTCATGCTTACTCATCATATCTTTATTTAAATGATAACATTCTAATCATGGTCACCAGGAAGAACATGAAAATTATGTCATCTGTTCTTTCCTTCACAGTAAAATTTAGGGGCAGAAATAAAGTACAGGGCTGAAATAGTGGAGAAAAATATTTCAGATACATGAAGAATGGTTCATCTATGATTACATAGATTAATAAAGAATTGTTAAGTGAAATTATACTCTGAGTTTCTAATCACCAATTTTTACCTTCAGTCTGGATTTGCGTTTTGCATTCCATTATTTTGTAATTTTTTGATAACCATAATGTGTTACAAATTTATTATCCAGTTGTTTATATTGTAGATTGGTAAGACTGAAAGGCCTTGAGCAATGCCTTTCAGAAAATATGTTAACTGTAACCTTATCTACTACTAGGTGAAAAACAAAAGGCTTATTACATTTTCATAAAAATGACAACAAAGCCAGGCATCCTGTTTTTTTGTATGTGTATAGTGTGAACATTCTTTGATTCCAAAAGATATAGAGACTAAAATCTGAATGTGTGAAACTTTCCTCTTTTCCATCCCCCATCAAAGACATGAAATGCTACATGAGAAGGAAACTCTACCTCACTTTTGGGTATCTGACTCATTTGTAGACTATGTTGAACAAAGTTTAGAAATTACTTCTTTCAGTTTGAGTCGTCTAGTGGACTGTAGTAGCATGCAGGGTTAGGTGACAATGTAAAATAATTGTTATCATGTGGACTGTAGAATACATTTTTATTCCACTATTAATGTATTATGGCTCAACACCCCAGACTTCCTGCATTGAAGTTCTAGCCTCCAGTACCTCAAAGTGTGATTCTGTTTGAAGATAATCGTGACTATTTAGAGAGGGGTGTCCTTATAAGAAGAGGGAATTTGAATACACATAAGAGAAGACCAAATGAAGACACAAGGAGAAGACAACCATTTACAGGAGTGACATCTCGGAAGCAACTAACCCTGCCAACACCTTGATCTCAGTCTTCCAGCCTCCAGAATCATGAGAAAATGTATTTCTGTTTAAAGGCCCACTGTTGGTGGCACTTTGTTATTGCAGCTGACATACAAAATTTTAGAAAAAAAATTTTTTTTGAGGGGGAGAGGAGAGGAAAGCCCCTTACATTTAAAAATAGAATTTCTATGTGTGTGACCATAAGACAGTGGAAGAATCATGTTAATTCTTTTTTTTAATATATTTATTTATTTTCTTTACATTATTATGTTGATTTTGCGATACATTGACATGAATCTGCCATGGGTATACATGTGCTCCCCTTCCAGAACCCCCCTCCCACCTCCCTCCCGATTCCATTCCTCTGGGTCATTTCGGTGCACCAGCCCTGAGCACCCTGAGCATCAATCCTGGACTGGCAATTCATTTCAAATATGATAATTTACATGTTTCAATGCCATTCTCTCATATCATGCCACCCTTGTCCTCTCCCATAGAGTCCAAAAGACTGTTCTATACATCTGCGTCATGTTAATTCTTATAAAGGGATCCTACTGTTACTTACCAGTGGCTGCCAATTCAATGCTTTTGATAGTTGGTTCATTAGACTACTTTGATTGTGGTACTCTTATTTCTCATCAATTGATTCTAATAATTATGTGATAAGCCACCAACCATAAGGTACTATGCATGCAATCACAGTTCCCATGTTTCCCATTGGCCAAGTAAACCATTCAGGACTTGGAAAGAGTAGCAGTTCAGTTCAATTCAGTTCAGTCACTCAATTCTGTCTGACTCTTTGTGATCCCAGGGACTGCAGCATGGCAGGCTTCCCTGGAGCTTGCTGAAGCTCATTTCTATTGAGTCAGTGATATCATCCAAGCATCTCATCCTCTGTTGTCCCCTTCTTCTGCTGCCCTCAATCTTTCCCAGCATCAGAGTCTTTTCCAATGAGTCAGTTCTTCATATCAGGTAGCCAAAGTATTGGAACTTTAGCTTCATCATCAGTCCTTCCAATGAATATTCAGGACCGATTTCCTTTATGACAGAAAATCTGAAACACTACTTAATTTTCACCCTTTATTAACCTTACCAAGAGGTAGAACTGTAAATACTGTTTTATAAGTAGTGATAGTCTAGTAGTACTGAAGAATCACTAAAAATCAGAGAATTTTATCCTCTTGAATTGATTTCATGAATAATAGGCTTACTCACTAATGATTTATACTGCTTCCAGCACACACATGAAAGTAGATACACTATAGTACAGTGTAATATTTAAGGTCATAATTTCTACAGTCAATGTATCTAGGATTATATTTTGACTTGCCGATTTAATTTTATTCAAGTTACTAGAAACACTCATCATATTCTCTTTCACTTGAAATAGGATTTCAATGTACCTGATTAAAAAAAAAAATTGGAGGAAAAGTTAGTTGAATCTAAATATGTAAAGTGCCAAGAACAGCAGCAGAAACATAGTAGACAATTAATAAATATTTACTGTTAGTATAGTCAAATGTAAAGAACCATAAAGGCCACCAAATCATTAATCCATAAAACTACTGAAAATATGTATGTATACCAGTGAACTTCCTCAAAATAATGCTATAAACTAATTTCTAGGAGTAAATAATCCATATTTCTTCCTTTCTCATGTCTCAAGTAACTGTTTTACTAAACCTCATTGATTCTACTCAGTAAACTCTCACTCTTGCTCCTTAACCGCATTTATTTTTCTAAGACATTTTTATTCTAAGGAAGTTTGTTAACACTTCTGCTCACCACAAAAATTAATAATAATAACAATAATAGCTGTCATTCATGGAATAATTACAATGTACTAGACACTATAACAAGCTCCGTAATTACAAAGAATATTTCCATTTTACATATTTGGAAACTAAGTCTAGAGTTCAAATAACTGTTTGAATTCACCTAGTAAGTGGCAAATGTGGAATCTGAACCCAGACATCCAGACTTTGGAGTAAAAAAAAATGTAACTATTTTACCATATGGTATGTACTCTACAGCATTTTCCCTCTACCAAGTATTCATGGAATTTTCTTTGCTCTTAAAATTTGTAAGATGCAGTTACCTTCACATGACTCAATCTGTAAAAGACTTAAATCTTGGTATTAAATATAAATTCAGATGTGTATAATTATGTAACTTTATAAAACAGAGCAGTCTGCTGTAATTCCACATGAAAATGTATCCCAATAAACATGTTTCACAGTATTTATGTGCATTTGTAAAGACATCAACCTCTCATCTAGATGTGTGAATTTAATTAGGGGTTGTTGAGCTAAATCATTTTCTAGAGAACATTTTTGGCAATATCTGTTTCTTTAGAAGTATCTGCTATTTTTCTTAGAAATGCTACCTTTCCCATAGGTCTTGTTTGTTCCTTTATTCTTTGGCCTCCAAGAATTTTTTCCTTTCATTTTGAATTACACCAAATACTTTTAAAACACACACAAACACACACACACCTCTCTCCTTGTAGGTTTATTATTATCTGATGATTTTCAAAGCTTTTTTTAAGCTATGAAACTGAATTCTCATTGCTTGCTCCTGGCTTTCCAGTATTAAGTGGAATAAAGGCAGATTCCCATGGACTGAATACATTTTAATTGTATCTTCTGTAATTTATGTGCTGCACCTCAGAAAGT
Source organism: Antilocapra americana (assembly GCA_007570785.1). Classification (NCBI taxonomy): domain Eukaryota; kingdom Metazoa; phylum Chordata; class Mammalia; order Artiodactyla; family Antilocapridae; genus Antilocapra; species Antilocapra americana. The sequence goes on along the minus strand of ML663009.1, from coordinate 45,539,127 downwards.
TGGTTTAGGAGGAAAAAAAAAAAAAAAAAAGCAGGCCTCTCCCATTTGGCCCCTCTGACACACTCAGTTCAGTTCAGTCACTCAGTCATGTTTGACTCGTTGCAACCCCATGAACTGCAGCATGCCAGGCCTCCCTGTCCATCACCAACTCCTGGAGTCTACCCAAACCCATGTCCATTTAGTTGGTGATGCCATCCAGCCTTCTCATCCTCTGTTGTCCCCTTCTCTTCCTGCCCCCAATCCTTCCCAGCATTATGGTCTTTTCGAATGAGTCCACTCTTCACATGAGGTAGCCAAAGTATTGGAGTTTCAGCTTCAACATCAGTCCTTCCAATGAACACCCAAGACTGATCTCTTTTAGGATGGATGAGTTGTATCTCCTTGTAGTCCAAGGGACTCTCAAGAGTCTTCTCCAACACCATAGTTCAAAAGCATCAATTCTTCAGCGCTCAGCCTTTTTCACTGTCCAACTGTCACATCCATACATGACTACTGGAAAAACCATAGCCTTGACTAGATGGACCTTTGTTAGCAAAGTAATGTTTCTGCTTTTCAATATGCTATCCAGATTGGCCATAACTTTCCTTCCAAGGAGTAAGTGTCTTTTGATTTCATGGCTACAAACACCATCTGCAGTGATTTTGGAGCCCCCAAAAATAAAGTCTGCCATTGTTTCCACTGTTTCCCCATCTATTTGCCATGAAGTGATGGGACCATATGCCATGATCTTAGTTTTCTTAATGTTGAATCTTAAGCCTACTTTTTCACTCTCCTCTTTCACTTTCATCAAGAGGCTCAGCTCTTTAATTCCTCTTTCTGCCATAAGGGTGGTATTATCTGCATATCTGAGGTTATTGATATTTCTCCTGGCAATCTTGATTCCAGCTTGTGCTTCTTCCAGCCCAGCATTTCTTATGATGTACTCTGCATATAAGTTAAAAAACTTTACACTATTCTGTTTTCTGTGATCAAAACTCTTCTTTTTAGAATCTCTCACATTCCTTTTGCCATTCATCTTCTGAACTACCTCCAAATGCTTGTCAATTACAAACTCTATACTTTAGTTTTTTGTTGAATTTTTAGAGACTGAGTTGAGGAGTTATGCCTCTTTAAAAGGCTTCCCAGGTGGCTCAGTGAGTAAAGAATCCAACTGCAATGCAGCAGATGTGAGTTTGATCCTCAGGTTAGGAAGATACCCTGGAAGAGGTCATGGTAACTTCTAGTATTCTTGCCTAGCAAATCCCATGGACAGAGGATCCTGATGGACTACAGTCTATAGCTTTGCAAGGAGTCCCTCGAACACTGGTGACTGAGCCTGCTTGCATTACCCTTTAAGGCTTTTAAGTACTCTGTTTAAAGAGGCAAATTCTGGGAGTGTTGAATGATAATCTAGTGAGTGGGATTCATCTAGATGTTTGTGGTGGATGCTGTGATGCCCAGGCCAGATTTCCCTTTCTTTACATCCACTTCCTATTCCCTGCTAACTGCCCACAGGTGTGTGAGTCCCTTAAAATTGCTTTAGTTGAAGAAACTTCCCTCACTAAGGTTACACCATTTTCCTAAAGGGAGTCCATATCCAACAACTGTTTAATGGAGCCAGGGGCAAAGTTTGGGCCCCTTTCTTTCAACTTATTTCTATTCTAAGGCGCTATCATAGCCCCTAAACCTAATGTGAGATCAACTGAGGGCTCTATGATAACTGGATTGCAGAAATGTAGTTCAAATTCTTCCTCCACCCAGATGATTTTTCCTCACCTCCTCAAGCACCTTTGTTGACTGTACTCACTGACAAACCCCCTTTCAAATTGCCAGTTCAGAGTCTGTCTCCAGAAAACTGGCCTAAGACAGTGTTGAAATGAATCCTAGCAGACTGCATTTAATTATGTAAAACCTCACCACTATGTTTAACTAAGCTATTTATATAATTGTCTTCCTTTTCCAAATTCTATTTCCCCTATCTTCTAAAAGGCAAATCAGCTACAATGAAGGAATGAGAATTCTGCTTATTGAAGTTACCTTATTGAATAGTGATTAATGCTATTACAAGCTAATTCCATTTTAAAAAGTAATTAACAAGCCAGTCTCCATCTCTCTTGTCTCTCATTCCTTCTAGTTCCATCCCTATATCTTTATCACTCTCTCTATGAGACATACATGCTTTTTTCTCTCTTCATGATCCAGGTCACTGAAGAAGCTGCTGCTGCTACTACTAAGTCGCTTCAGTCTTGTCCGACTCTGTGCAACCCCATAGATGGCAGCCCACCAGACTCCCCCGTCCCTGGGATTCTCCAGGCAAGAACACTGGAGTGGGTTGCCATTGCCTTCTCAAATTCATGAAAGTGAAAAGGGAAAGTGAAGTCATTCAGTCGTGTCCGACTCTTAGAGACCCCATGGACTGCAGCCTACCAGGCTCCTCCGTCCATGGGATTTTCCAGGCAAGAGTACTGGAGTAGGTTGCCATTGCCTTCTCCAACTGAAGAAACTAGGGATGTTGTTAATTACAATTTATTGCTGGTATATCTTCATTGAAGATACACTTCCTTCTCTTTTCCCATTAGACTCGCGACTCTAAGCAGTTAATGAATTAAAATAATATTCTAGTCCCAAGTATATATTAGATACCCAAATAATTTGGTATGGATAGATGAACATTCTAAAATTTTAACTTTCATTCTGACAGATTGAAGTAGCAATTATAGCCCCATTATACTACTGAGAAGTATGCTTTATTTATAATTTATTATACTAATAATATTTATATAACTTATATTTGATAAATTATGCACCAATAAATCATGTTTCTAAACACCATATCTTTTATAATAATAATAATGCTATTATTTTAAAGTATATGAAACTGACCCCCCTACCAAGCACCATTTAGGGCCTAACTTTGTTGTCATATTCTAGGCCACTTGTTGGTTCTTAATCATTTTAATTAAACCATACTTGTTTGCCTTTCTCAGGATCTAGCTCTTATCATCCTATGCAAAGTTTTCTTACACATTGTACTCCATTAAAATAAAAAATAGCCACAATAAATATTCTGGTAACTTTGAATGGAGTGAGAAATAAGTATTCCCTGCATTTACTGAAGTATTCAGAGGCAGGTTTCCTCCCCACCTACTTCAGCACCTTATCATGTTAATCCGCTGTGATCCATTTCCCAGGCCCCTATCAGCAAAGGTGATCTTATTCTCAAGCTCAGCTTGCAGCAAGAGAGTCATAATTCACAGAAAGACATCCTGTTTTAGAGAATGTACAGCTCCCGTAGACACATACATGGGAACTTAACAGGGATGGGACCCGCAACAGTCTGTGAGACACAGAGATTTTCACAGAGGGGTAATTATTAGAGAGGAAACTCACATGCTAGAAATTCCTCTCAGGTTCCAACATTTTTTAAACTTTATTTTTCCTTATGACTCTCAAGCCTATTTGCTTATTAATTCTATGTCCTTTAAGGTGATAAGGACAGGCTGTTCCTCTCCCTTTCTCAAGCAAGATTTTCTCTTTTTTTTTTGATCAGATATTTCAGATAATCTTCCTGATTTTAATGTCCTCTTGCAGGTGGTCCTGTGACAGTCCTTTCATCTCTCCACCCCTCTGATCTAGAAGCAATCACTAACACAAAATTCTTTCTAAAATAGATCACTGAAAACAGTTTAGTATATATTGATTGAGATGAGCCCTAATACCTCTCAACAATTTACTTTCCTGAATTAATAAAGCCATTTAGGACAACAGCTTTCTTGGTCAAGCTAGGACTCTTAGAAATTGCTGAGTGTTAAAGATGATTATGTACTGCATGGTTGATCATAAGTATGAGAATAACTGACATGTAAGAGAAAAACCATGAATTTTGAGTTAAGACAACCTCTTTGGATGGATTCTATTAGCTCTGTTGATTCTGTATGAGGTAATTTCCTACAGCCATGAGTGAGACACACAGGCATACACACATATTTTCACAAATACCTGTACCATTGAATTTACATACAACACACATTTATTTAACTTTCCTGACAGTCATAGCTGATTGATTTTGGCAGTCAACTAAATCCTGACATCTTTTCCATACAAACTGCGGTTGAGAATTTTTTCAAATATTGATTTATATGCAGTATATTAACCATTTCTCTCAGCTTTTTGTCACCTGAAAATTTCATGAGCATACATTTTTGTCTTTATCCAAGTCAATGATAAAAGCGTTACATAGGATAAGGCTTAGGACAGAGTCTAAATGATCACTCTTTTTTTTTTTTTTTTTTAAGTTATCAGTGGAGGAGATGTAATTCAACTGTCTAAATGTACTATCATCCAACTCTGATCAAATTTGATTTTTCTCTCATCTGGCCTACATTTCTCCAACTGGTAAACAAAAAAATCATAAGAAATTTTAACACTTTTCTGAAATCCAGATCATCTTGTGAGTTTCCTCTGCTTGACCATTCTTACTAGATACCACTTTACTTAAAATACTAATGGAGTGAAATTATGCTTCCACGTTGATTCTGTAACTATGCTAATCCCTTGTATGATGACTTCTTTTTTAGGTTATTAGAACTCATTTAGTTTTACAAACAATTATTGAGAATTTATATGTATCATGTGCTATGTTAGGTTCTTCAGTTATAAAGATATCTATTCTATAATACCTGCTCCCACTATGCTCACTGTCTGCTTTATAATATGCTATAAAGTATTTCCAGAATCTGATTGTAAGCTCATGCATCTATAGTTTTTATCATTGACAGCAAAATTGGTATCATATTTGATAATAACAAGTATTCCAGTACCTTTTTTATGTGACATCACAAAAAGTATCAAGAGCAATATTGATGCCAAAAACTCCACCTCTATGTACTAGTGCTGAATTGAATCTCAAAGACAGAGTTTTGGGTGAAGTAAAAGAGAAAATCTTTATTACTTTGCCAGGCAAAGGGAGACACAGGGGGACTCAAGCCTTGAAAAACTGTGTGTCCTAAGCCAGGAGAATTTTGTGGATTTTATATCAATGATTCAAGGGCAAGGTTGCTGATAAGGATGAGGGGATGTGCAGGGCCTAGATTCTTTTAATCTGGCCTCAAGTGGTCTCCTGATGAGCTTCTTGAGGTTATCAAACTGATCTCTGAAATGAAGAAAGCTTACATTTTCCATCTGTGGGAGTTTGGGTTCTACAGAAGAACTCAAAGATGTTGTTGTTTGTACTGCTTGAAGTGGAACCAGGACCCTGCTCCAAGGCTGCACTACTGTTCCTTGGATGCTCCTCCCTTGCCCCTCCCTTCTCTGCTTGTGCTTATACTTATGTGCTTAGTCACTCAGTCATGTCCGACTCTTTGTGACTCCATTGGACTGTGGCCCAACAAGCTTCTCTGTCCATGTGATTTTCCACGCAACAATACTGGAGTGAGTTGTCATTTCCTTCTCCAGAGAATCTTCCCAACCCAGGGATTGAAACTGAATCTCCTGTGTCTGCCACATTGCAAGCAGATTCTTTATCTGCTGAGCCATTGAGGAAGCCCTCCTTTTCCTGATTAACATCTGTTAGATTCTGCCCTTTCAAACTCAAGGAAGGTCATGGAGGCTGAAGTCTATTCCCTACAAACAAGAAACAGAGGATATGGAAAGGTTTCCACACACAGGAGCCCCACAGGGTCTTGCTCCATTCAATACTGATAATATAAATACTTTTTACTGTAGTAGTTAAATGCGTAATTCATCTGAAACTATGTGCATTTATAATAGTTATTACAATTTTTCTCCATTATGGATCATAAAGGCCATTTTCAGGCTTGAAGATTCACTAGAATTCATATAATTCATTCAGAAGAGCTGTTATGTTCATATTTACAATTACAGTCAAAGGATTCAGAGTAAACTCAGAAAAAGGAAAAGGCACATGAGATAAAGTATAGGAAAAAGCAGACACAAGCTTTCAGGTGTCCCTCTCCCAGTGGACTCCTACAAAGAAATGATTCTTCTAGAAACAAAGAAATGATTTTCTTGAAACAATGTATAACAACACAGGAGAAGTATTGCCAACTAGGAAAGCTAACCTGAGCCTTGAACTGTAGAGTTTTAACTGGCTGTCAGCCATTTAAGCATTCTTAACTTGTATGACAGACTTTAGCTACTCAGACTCTAGCTTCCCGCAGAGAAAAAACAGATATTCATATACATTATACTATTAGGATAAACTTATCTGGTCATTCTGGAACAGCAAGTCCCAAGACCTCAGGCATACAAAAACATTCTTATTGGGCAGAAATAATATATTAAGGGATCAGAGGTTATCTCCCAGGAGAAAACTAAGAGCCTGTCTTAAAGACAGATATCTACTGGGAATATGCAATCCAGGCCTGCTGAGTCAAACCTGCCTAGCTATTTCTATGTCTTTACTTCTGTTTAGTCATGTGTTTTTTTCAACCTTTTATCACTCAGAAATCATTTTCTTTTTTGATAATATGAAAACAAAATGGACATGAAGCAATTCTTCATTCTCTCTATGATAAGCATTTTATATTTACACTAGCTCTGTGGAAAATTCTGAAAGAGATGGGACTACCAGACCACCTGACCAGCCTCTTGAGAAAGATGTATGAAAGTCAGAAAGCAATAGTTAGAACCAGACTGGTTCTAAACAACAGACTGGTTCCAAATAGGAAAAGGAGTGTGTCAAGGCTGTTTATTGTTACCCTGCTTATTTAACTTATATGCAGAGTACATCATGAGAAACACTGGTCTGGAGGAAGCACAAGCTGGAGTCAAGATTGCCGGGAGAAATATCTATAACCTCAGAAATGCAGATGACACCACCCTATGGCCAAAAGTGAAGAGAAATTAAAAAGCCTCTTGATGGAAGTGAAAGAGGAGAGTGAAAAAGCTTGCTTAAAGCTCAACATTCAGAAAACTAAGATCATGGCATGTGGTCCCATCACTTCATGGCAAAGAGATGGGGCAACAGTGAAAACAGTGGCAGACTTTATTTTTGGGGGCTCCAAAATCTGGAGCAATATCAATTCTTGAAGTACATCAAAATAATTCCTTTTAATTTAAAATTTAGATTTTGTAGTTATATTGAAGCAACATACTCAAAAGACTAAAGCATACTAAAACATTACTAAAAATAATTATCTCCTGATATTTTGTTATTATGCATACCAGTCTTTTTCTGTTTTTCACAAATACTTTCTTTTCCCTGTACATTTCCTCCATCTAGTAGTGGATGTGTGTCTTGTGAAGTGTAAATTAGAGATTTTAGACAAATTATAAAAAGGAAATAAAAACTGAAGAAGAAAAAAAAAAAACATGACAGCTGAGCACTAGATGATTCGGAGCCCTGGAATTTTCCTTATATAAAGATGAAAGAAAATCAAGAAGTCTAAAAATTCTTAATAAATTATATTTAACTAAATGAAATACCACATTATTAATTATCCATAACTGCATATCAAGCTGCCTCAAAACCTAGAAGCTTAAAATCAGACTTTTATTATCCTACAGTTTCTGAGATCAACATGCAGACAGAGTGTAACTGAACCTTATGGCTTAGGGTCTCTATAACAGAGCAGATAAAATGTCACTGGAATCTGCAGTCATTTCAAAGCACAAATGAAGGAGGATCCCCTTCCAAGCTCACTGTATGGTTTTTACCAGTGGTTTTACCTACGGACTGTTGGTTGAAGTCATCCCTCAGTTTCTCTCCACCTGGGTTGCTTTATAGGGCAGCTGTCTTTCATTTGAGGGAGCAAGAGCAAGAACAAGAGAAGATGAACAAGATAGAATCTATTGTAAGTTTATTTCTGAAGTGACATTTCATCACTTTTGTCATAGACAATTGGTTAAAGCAAATCATTAAGTCCATCTGATTCTCAAGGGAAGAAATTTATTCAAAAGGATAAACAAGGCAGTGACAGAAGATGAGATGGTTGGAGGGTGTCATCGACTTGATGGACATAAGTTTGGGCAAACTCTGGGAGATAATAAAGGACAAAGAAGCCTGGTGTGTGCTGCAGTCTTGGGGGTCGCAAAGAGTGAGACACAACTGACCAACAGAACAACAACAGGGAGCTAAGAATTATCAGCAGCCAACTTCAAAGCTCCCTACCATAGTTATTTATATGATAATACCATTAAATACCTTGTGTATATATATGTATGTATATATATATATATATATATATATATATAATTTCTGAATAAATGTCACTGGTTCTTAATTTATATTTTCTCATGATATCTGGAGCCAGTTTTGATTGTTATGACTGCAGGAGCACTCTTGGCATCTAGTAGGTAGAAAACTGAGAGTGCTGCTAACTAATTAAAATTGCACAAAACAATTCCTTTTGAAACAAATGACTTCCCGATTTACCATGACATTATTTCTGAGGTTGAGAAAACTTGGTAAATATTAGTAAATATTAAAATTTGTTAGGTTAGTACAAAGCCTGGGGTGTTCTTTGGGCAAAATATGCTGATGTCTTACAAAATAACATATATATAGTCACTGACTTGGTTTAGTTAATTGGAAATACAGTGTTATATGAAATAATCATTATAGATCCATCTATTCAGAAGCCAAGGCAGCTCTTTTTAGTAAAATTAAACTTCCTAGTGATTTCTGCCTCATAGATATATTTAATAATCTTCCCAATATTGACAACCGCTAGAACAGAATTTCTTCAGAAATTAGTGAAATAATCTGAAGAGCTATTCATCCAGTTGTGTCTTTCTCCTTGCAATCCCATGAACTGTAGCCTTCAGGCTTCTCTGTACATGAAACTCCCCAGGCAAGAATACTGGAGTGCATTGCCATTTCCTTCTCCAGGGGATCTTCCCAACCCAGGGATCAAACCTGAGTCTCCCATGTTACAGGCAGATTCTTTACCAACTAAGCCACCAGGGATAATCTAATGATGTGCTAATATTGTGCTAATATTACAAAATTAAATGTGGGGCTGTTGAAATATTCTTTATTCATCTCTAGGTAGATTAGCACTATAATGGAAAAATAGGTATTCTAAAAATTTATTTTTAAATTTGTAAGAATTTATTCCTGGTGGACATCTGAGTTAATCTGGATCATCATCTGTTTTTATAAATATATAGTTTTATCAAAATATTGCCATAGACATTTGTTTGTTTGTTTTCTATGACTGTTTTTGAGTATAATAAATTTAATAATTTGCAGCAGAGATTGTATGGCTGACAAAGCCTTGAATATTTAATATAATCTGTTCCATTAAAGAAAATGCTTTTCAAGTTCTGATCTATTACAATACTAACAAAATTTTTTTCATTGGATTTTGGGTGTTTATTATTATTTATTTCTGGTCCCTATCTTAATGGTGTATTTCAACATGAAGAGCTTAGAATGTGGTAGGACAGAATAAGTGTAAATTCTAAAATAAGCAATATTTCTTTGTTTCCATATATGCTTCCAAACATATATGTCTCCAAAATCACTCTAGATGGTTACTTACTCCCTGGAAGGAAAGTTATGATCAATGTAGACAGCATATTAAAAAGCAAAGTCATTACTTTGTCAACAAAGGTCTGTCTAGTCAAGGCTATGGTTTTTCCAGTAGTCATTTATGGATGTGAGAGATGGACTACAAAGAAAGCTGAACACCAGAGAATTGATGCTTTTGAACTGTAATGTTGGAGAAGATTCTTGAGAGTCCCTTAGACTGCAAGGAGATCCAACCAGTCCATCCTAAAGAGATCAGTCCTGAATATTCATTGGAAGGGCTGATGCTGAAGCTGAAATTCCAATACTTGGTCACCTGATTCAAAAAGCTGAGTCATTTGAAAAGACCCTGATGCTGGAAAAGATTGAAGGCAGGAGGAGAAGGGGATGACATGGGATGAGATGGTTGCATGGCATCACCGACTCAATGGACATGAGTTTGAGTGAACTCCAGGAGTTGGTGTTGGACAGGGAGGCCTGGTGTGCTGAAGCCCATGGGGTCTCAAGGAGTCAGGCACGACTGAGCGACTGAATTGAAATGATGCTAGATTTATTATACACTACCTTTTATTGTGTAAGCACAATGTCTTGGATCAACTTTTATTTACTTACAGTAGGACAGATACTTTTAGACTATGGTTTTCTCCCTTCAAGTCAACTGAAAGAGTTAATCATTACTCTACAGATAATAAAAGCAAACATTTATTGTAACTTACTTAAGGTTACATAGTAATATGATGACTCCGATACAGAAGGCAATCTTGGGAGTCTGGGCTTTTATCCATAAAATAAAACCTGTTTATGTATAAAGGGCAGTCAGTTTCTGTCAGGTAGTTATAATAGGAAAAAGGAGTCCAGAATGGCATGGCTAAAAGAGAAGGAAGGGAAAAGCCAGAGAAAATAGAACAAAGGAAGGTTAGAGGGCAGAGTGAGGACCTCAGGTAAAGCAAACAGGACTCCTGGCTAGCCCAATTTACATAGGGCAGGCCCAGGGGAGCAGGAAAAAAAAAAAAAAACATAAAAAGAGGAACCAAAATTGGACCAGGGCTTCTCTTTTCTTTGTGTCTTTTGGGTCAGCCAGCCCTCACACCTAAGAATGTATTTTCCTTTATCTTCTAAATAACATTGATCAGTAACATGGGGCTGTAACACTGGTCAGTCTGCGGTCACTTCAAATTTTTGTTGTGATGAGACAGAACCAAGGAAATTACACACTCCCCTGACACTTTAACACTGCATATTCCAAAACTCCTGAAAATTTAAATTAGATCATTTGTATTCTTCAAGGTAGCTACTTAACTTTTAAATATAATTGCAAGTTTTAAAAATATATTTTAATGCCACATGTTATGTTTGCTTACAAAAATAGACAGGTTATGTGTCTTATTAAAGGTACTTTATATTTCAAGTACAGTCAGTTCTTCCATCACACTTATTTTGAAACACATGTATGTCCCAATGCAATCTATTAGGAAGCAATTTAAGAACAATGCAAAACTTCCATTTGCTTATATGCAAGTTTGCTTATGTGCAAGAAATACTAGGTGGATACAAAAAATGTACCCAGCTGAATTGAGCCACAAAGGAATGCACAAAATGAGTACATGGGCATGTTACTGAGTCTAAGTTCTCTCTCTCACTGTGTGACAGGCCAAAGAATTCAAGACATGAGGTGTTGAGGCAAGGAAGAGATTTTAATTGGGGAGATAGCTGACTGAGAAGATGACAGGCTAGCACCTCAAAATAACCGTCTTGTCAGGGCCTAGTTGCCAGGTTCTTTTGTGGATCAGAGATGAGGGGAGGTGAGAAAATCAAGTAAAACACTATTCAGTCCTTGCAAATGTGCCCTAGAATGGCAAGCCTCAGGCTGGGGAATGTTTGTTTCACTTCCTTCTGGTTCTTTAGAGGTAGGCTGCACAGGTTGTAGGGCATTATGTATGCTCACAATAACAACAACAACAAAAAAAGGGTTAAAGTCACAGATGCAGATCCAGTGTAAATTAAAATTAACCCGTCCAAGTTACAGGCATACCTCAAACATTCTGTTTTATTGGCTCACTGTTCATTACATGTGTTATGCTAAAGGATCATTTTAATATCACTTATTTATTTGTGCATTTTTGGAGACTCATTCAACATACCAAACATATCTCAGTGTACTAATCAGGAAACACAGTGCAATTTATTTAAAAGTAAAAAAGAAAAGAAAAAGCCTAAGTATTGGAAAGCAGATGGAAATAATTAAACGTTTTGAAATAAGTGAACTTGTGATAGCTTTCAAACAACAAGCATGCAGGGAATGTACACTAGGGACCGTCAGATACAACGCCATAAAACAAAAGAACCATGGTGATTATGTTGTAGCCACGCGCTCTGGGAAGCAAACTCACTCAGCAGGACAACGCAGACAGTGAAGTGCAGTTTATTACACCGGCGGGCCCAAGGCAGAGTCTCCTCTTAGCCAAGGACCCCGACCAGCATTTGTGAGGATCTTTTATACCCATGTGTACGTGACTAAACCCACCACCCCAAATCACCCGAAACTTACATCAACAAAGGAAAGGTAAATACAATCACAATAATGCCATCATTCAAGTATCATGTGTTTGAACAGTCAATAATCAATAAGCCCGAGGTTACATTCCAAATGCTTAATAGTCAATAAGCCCAAGGTTACTATCAGAAAGTTTATGACCTGTCAGGAGCCAGGGTTTATGCCCTGAGCCAGGGGTGATTAGTGCATGTTCTCTTAGGTGTTGAGTATCCTGGATCTAATCTTCAAGATTCCACTGTCCAAGGGGTCTAATCCCTCCATTGTAATTTCCACAGGCGCTAAGCACAGAGTTCAGAGTCCTTTAGAGAGGTGCCCGAGCATGATCAGCATGAACAGGCCTGAAATGGAGATCGGGCCCTATGAATTCCTTCTTCAATTAGAAAGACGCCAAGCACTGCGAAGTCAGTAAGAACAAGACATAAAGAAGCAGAAATAATAGAAAGACCATTGCACTTATACTGAAGACCAAACATTAAAAAGTAAAAAAGCATTTTCCATAGTCAAATATAAAGAGTTATCTATAAAATAAGATTTTAAACAGAAATTGCCAAATCCTGCAGAAGTGGCTTCTATTAATTCCAGTTTATGATTTTAAAAATCAATGAAATTTCCAGTTTTCAGCTGTTGAACAAAGCCATGATTTAAGATTAAAAGCTGTAAAAGAAATTTCAGAATTTATAGAGAAAGCTGTTGAAAATGGCTATGAATCATATACATTTGTTTTTTAATTTTTATGGAACAGGTTGTCTCCTATAAATAAAATCCTTGAAAGACCTGTCTCTCACAGGCAAAAGAAAGAAAGAAAGAAAGAAACTTCAGGCTTTAAGTCTGCAAAACATTACACTTTGTATATTGTTTATGTCATTTAACAATAAATTGCAAGATTTAATCCATCTTATGTCCCTTTACAGAAAAGTATTTTTTTCCACAAGATAATTGCAGTATCTATTATAATATGAATATTTTCTTGACTATTTAACATGTATAACACTGGGAATTTTTTTTTTTTTTTTAGTTCCTACTTTTCTCTTTGTGTCTTTGATGAAGTTTTTGAGGAGTTTTGCTTCTGATTTCACGCTTACTGTCAGTTCTTTTTTTGTATTGATGATTTTGCATACTGCACTTATTTTTAATTATGCATTTGTTGCATTATAGTGAAGTAGCTGTAACAGGAAGTCATTCAAGTGAGACTATACAAGGAAGAAAGGAATTACCTGTTTCTCACACAACCAAAACCAGGAAGTGTAAGAAGGACTCATGAGGCATCTTAACTGGATTCTAAAGAACTCTAAGACACAAAGAGAGGTACTACTCTCATTTCTGCAGGGCCAAATTATCTCTTTTCTCTTCTTCCTATAAGCCTGTTCATTGTTTTGTTTGTGTGTTTATTTCTATTGATGAACATTTTGTTCCTAACAAGGACATGAAAAAGATAACCTCCCTTCAGCCTCTCAGAGTAGGTAAGCAGAACAGATTGACTATTGTAGAGACTAATTTCTCCAAATTTCTGTGAGAGATAATTTGATAAAACAATTTTGAACTAGAAAATAATCCAAAATTGCCTAGATCTTATTTTTATTCTCATTAGCACAACACTGAGTTCAATTATTAAATGAGATAAATTATGGCTTATGAAATGTGTTATAAAAAATGGTTTAAGCTTTGTGTGAATGAAATATGTTGCCTGTCACATCAATAAGCAAAGGCTGTTGCAACCATCCAGCCATCACATTATAGTCACCCTACAATGAGCCCCAAGGGAACAAGATAGAAACAATCAATCCTGGAGCCCCACCTTGACAGGAAACTCAAAATTAGGAATAGGATACTGGTCACAGATAGCTGAAATGCATAGCAGAAGAATGATTTAAATGAACCCAAGCTGTTACATCGTCCCATACATAGAAAAGCACTACATTTCTTACATCATAATATCTGGTTTTCTTTAACAGTAATTATTTTATGTCCTAACCACCTGGTCTTTGTTGCAAAAGCTACTATATAGCCTGGCCCCTCCCTTATCACTTTGGAGCAGTCTCTCAGAGTTATCTGAGATGATACGTCTGAGGCTTATGTCCTCAGTTTGGCCCACTGAATAAAATATAACTCTCAACTTTTATGTTGTGCTTTTTTTTTTTTTTTTCAGTTGATACCACTGTACTGAAAATGTGAATATTTTTGTTCTCCATAGTAATAATGCTAGGAATAGTGGATGGACCATTTGTTTTGTTTTATCTTGTTTGTTGTAAAAGATCCTGCCTTTATGTTTAACAATACATAAAATGTTAATTAGAAAGGATTTGAGGGTTCCCAAAGCAAGAATGACAAAGTGGTTTCCCATTCCTTCCTTCAATGGGTCACATTTTGTCAGAACTCTTCACTAGGACCAGTCTGTCTTGGTGTCCCTGCATGGTGTGGCTGATAGCTTCATTGAGTTAAACAAACCACTTCACCACAGAAAGGCTGTGATCCAGGAAGGGGAATTTCAACACTTAAAAAAAAAAAAAACTAAGATATTGGCATCCAGACCGATCACTTCACGGGAAACAGATGAAGAAAAAGTGGAAACGGTAAAAGATTTTATTCTCTTGGGCTCCAAAACCACTGCTAATGGTGACTGCAGCCATGAAATTATAAGGTGATTGCTCCTTGAAAGAAGAGCTATGTGGTAAACCAAGTTCAGTTAAGTTCAGATCAGTACAGTCATTTAGTCGTGTCCGACGCTTCAAGACCCCATGAACTGCAGCACACCAGGTCTTCCTATCCATCACCAACTCCCAGAGTCCACCAAAACCCATGTCTATTGAATCGTTGATGCTATCCAACCATCTCATCTTCTGTCGTCCCCTTCTCCTCCTGCCCTCAAACTTTCCCAGCATGAGGGTCTTTTCAAATGAGTCAGCCCTTCGCATCAAGTGGCCAAAGTATTGGAGTTTCAGCTTCAACATTAGTCCTTCTAGTGAACACCCAGGACTGATCTCTTTTAGGATGAACTGGATCTCCTTGTAGTCCAAGGGACTCTCAAGAATCTTCTCCAACACCACGGTTCAAAAGCATCAATTCTTCAATGTTCAGCTTTCTTTATAGTCCAACTCTGACATCCATACATGACCACTGGAAAAATCATAGCCTTGACTAGATGGACGTTTGTTGGCAAAGTAATGTCTCTGCTTTTTAATATGCTATCTAGGTTAGCCATAGCTTTCATTCCAAGAAGTAGGTGTCTTTTAATTTCATGGCTGCAGTCACCATGTGCAGTGATTTTGGAGTGCAGAAAAATGCAGTCAGCCACTGTTTACCCATCTATTTGCCATGAAGTGATGGGACCAGATGCCATGATCTAACTTTTCTGAAAATTGAGTTTAAAGCAAACTTTTTCACTTTCCTCTTTCACTTTCATCAAGAGCCTCTTTAGTTCTTCTTCACTCTCTGCCATAAGGGTGGTGCCATCTGCATATCTGAGGTTATTGATATTTCTCCCAGCAATCTTGATTCCAGCTTGTACTTCCTCCAGCCCAGGATTTCTCATAGTGTACTATACATGTAAGTTAAATAAGCAGGGTGACAATATACAGAATTGACATACTCCTTTTCTTATTTGGAACCAGTCTGTTGTTCCATGTCAAGTCCTAACTGTTGCTTCCTTACCTGCAAACAGGTTTCTCAAGAGGCAGGTCAGGTGGTCTGGTATTCCCATCTCTTTCAGAATTTTCAAGTTTATTGTGATTCACACAGTCAAAGGCTTTGGCATAGTCGATAAAGCAGAAATATACGTTTTCCTGGAGCTCTCTTGCTTTTTTGATGATCCAGTGGATGTTGGTAATTAGATCTCTGGTTCCTCTGCCTTTTCTAAAACCAGCTTGAACATCTGGAAGCTTATGGTTCACATATTGCTGAAGCCTGGCTTGGAGAATTTTAAGCATTACTTTACTAGCATGTGAGATGAGTGCAATTGTGTGGTAGTTCGAGCATTCTTTGACATTTCCTTTCTTTGGAACTGGAATCAAAATTGACCTTTTCCAGTCCTATGGCCAACGTTGAGTTTTCCAAATTTGCTGGCATATTGAGTGCAGCTCTTTCACAGCATCATCTTTCAGGATTTGAAATAGCTCAACTGGAATTCCATTGCCTCCACTATCTTTGTTCATAGTGATGTTTCCTAAGGCCCATTTGACTTCACATTCCAGGGTATCTGGCTCTAAATGAGTAATCACACCATTGTGGTTATGTGGTTTGTGAGGATCTTTTTTGTACAGTTCTTCAATGTATTCTTGCCACCTCTTCTTAATCTCTTCTGCTTCTATTAGGTTCCTACCATTTCTGTCCTTTATTGAGCCCATCTTTGCATAAAATGTTCCCTTGGTATCTCTAATTTTCTTGAAGAGATCTCTAGTCTTTCACATTCTATTGTTTTCCTCTTTTTCTTTTCATTAATTGCTGAGGAAGGCTTTCTTATCTCTCCTTGCTATTCTTTGGAACTCTGCATTCAAATGGGTATAGTTTTCCTTTTCTCCTTTGCTTTTCGCTCTGTCTTTCGCAGCTATTTGTAAAGCCTCCTCAGACAACCATTTTGCTTTTTTGCATTTCTTTTCTTGGGATGGTCTTAATCCATGTCTCCTGTACAATGTCATGAATCTCCATCCATAGTTCATCAGGCCCTCTTTCTATCAGATCTAGTGCCCTAAATCTATTTCTCACTTCCACTGCATAGTCATAAGGGATTTGATTTAGGTCATATCTGAATGGTCTAGTGGCTTTCTCCACTTTCTTAAATTTCAGTCTTAAATTGACAATAAGGAGTTCATGATGTGAGCCGCAGTCATCTCCCACTCTTGTTTTTTCTGACTGTATAGTGCTTCCTCATCTTTGGCTGCAAATAATATAATCAATCTGATTTCGGTGTCAACTATCTGGTGATGTCCATGTGTAGTCTTCTCTTCTGTTCTTGGAAGAGGGTGTTTGGTATGACTAGTGTGTTCTCTTGGCAGAACTCTATTAGCCTTTTCCCTGCTTCATTCTGTACGTCAAGGCCAAATTTGCCTGTTACTCCCGTTGTTTCCTGACTTCCTACTTTTGCATTCCTGTCCCCTATAATGAAAAGGACATATTTTTTGTGTGTTAGTTCTAGAAGGTCTCATTGGTCTTCATAGAACTGTTCAATGTTAGCTTCTTCAGCGTTTCTGGTCAGGGCAAAGACTTGGATTGCCATGATATTAAATGGGTTGCCTTGGAAATGAACAGAGATCATTCTGCCATTTTTGAGATTGCATCCAAGTACTGCATTTTGGACTCTTTTGTTGATTATGATGGCTACTACCTTTCTTCTAAGGGATTCCTGCCCACAGTTGTAGATATAATGGTCTTCTGAGTTACATTCACCCATTCTAGTACATCTTAGTTCACTGATTCCTAAAATGTTGATGTTCATTTTTGTCATGTACTGTTTTACCACTTCCAATATGCCTTGATTCATGGAGCTAACATTCCACGTTCCTATGCAATATTGCTCGTTACAGCATCAGACTTTGCTTCTATCACCAGTCACATACGCAACTGGGTGTTGTTTTTGCTTTGGCTTTGTCTCTTCATTATTTCTAGAGTTATTTTTCCACTGATCTCCAGTAGCACATTGGGCATCTACCGACCTGGTGAGTTCTTCTTTCAGTGTCTTATCTTTTTGCCTTTTCATACTGTTCTTGGGGTTCTCAAGGCAAGAATACTGAAGTGATTTGCCATTCCCTTCTCCAGTGGACAGCATTCTGTCAGACCTCTCCATCATGACCCATCCATCTTGGTTGGCCCCACAAGGTATGGCTTAGTTTCACTGAGTTAGACAAGGCTGTGGTTCCTGTAATCAGATTGGCCAGTTGTCTGTGATTGTGTGGTAAACCAAGACAGCACATTAAAAAGAAAGACATCACTTTGCCAATAAAGGTCTGTATAGTCAAAGTTATGATTTTTCCAGTAGCCATGTACTGATGTGAGAGTTAGACTATAAAGAAAGCTAAGCATCAAATAATTAATGCATTTGAATTTTGTTGCTCACGAAGACTCCTCAGAGTCTCTTGGACTGCAAAGAGATCAAGCCTGTCAATCTTAAAGGAAAACAATCCCCGATATTCTTTGGAAAGACTGAGGCTGAAGCTGAAGTTCCAATACTTTGGCCACCTGATGAAAAGAGCTGACTCATTGGAAAAGATGCTGACGCTGGGAAAGACTGAAAGTGAAAGAAGAACGGGCAGCAGAGGATTAATGATTACATAGCATCACCAACTCAATGGACATAAATCTGAGCAATTTCCAGGAAATAGTGAAGAACAGGGAAGCCTGGTATGCTGCAGTCCACAAGGCTGCAAAGAGTCGGGCATGACTTAGAGACAAAAAAACAAAAACAGAGAATTTTGATGATCCAGACAGACATCTAACTCCCAAGGAAAGACTCTGAGTTCCTGAGGGATTTTGAGTTCCCCAAGATAATGTTTGGAAAATTCAAAACAGTTTGGCAACCTCATGTGAAGAGCTGACTCACTGGAAAAGACCCTGATGCTGGGAAAGATTGACAGCAGGAGAAGAAGAGGGGAGACAGAGACTGAGATGGTTGACTGGTATCACTGACTCAGTGGACATGAGTTTGAGCGAACTCCAGGACATAGTGATGGACATGGAAGCTTGGCTTGCTACAGTCCATGGGGACACAAAGAGCCAGACACAACTTAGCAACTGAACAACAACTGCAGAGCCTAAGTGACTCCACCTTAAGAAAAGGAGCCACCATCTTGTAACAAAGG
The DNA here is from genome assembly GCA_007570785.1 of Antilocapra americana. Taxonomy (NCBI): domain Eukaryota; kingdom Metazoa; phylum Chordata; class Mammalia; order Artiodactyla; family Antilocapridae; genus Antilocapra; species Antilocapra americana. The sequence goes on along the minus strand of ML663009.1, from coordinate 45,520,313 downwards.
GCAACACCTAGGTTCCTGAAAAAACCTGCAGTGTGTTCCAGCCCTCACCCCCTGGCACCACCCCAGACACGACCAATCCCCGTGCGTCGGGGAAGCGCCACAAAATACACCAGTCAGGGGGCTGTTTGCACATGAATATACCTATCAGGGGCTAGCGCGCGAAAAACCCCTGACCTCCCTTCCCGTCCTGGCCAGTCACAGGACACTGAGGCACATTACTCCATTCGCGCCATCCTGCCCTTTGTCCTCTCCCTTTAAAAGCCTTGTACCATGCGGCTCGGGGCCGCTGCCCCCACTCCGCTGCATCGGTGTGTGTGTGTGCGGTCCAGACCTGGGTCTGCAATAAACTACCTCTTGCGCTTGCATCGGTGAATGGCCTCCTGGTGGTTTGTGGAGATTGGGATCTGGGCATAACATTTTTGGGGGCTCGTCTGGGATCTCCATGGCACCAGGACGCCTTGACAGGAGGAAATTTTCGGCCGGCTGGTGAGTGTGTGTCTGTGTTTGTCCTTTGTGGTCCAACTCGTCTGACTGCTTTATTCTGATTCTAATTTCTTTAAATTCGGAAGCAGTCAAAAGTGGCTAAGGTGGACGCGCTGGGGGCCACGACTGCTGGGGCCCGGGAGACGTTCTGGGAAAGGACTTCGGTCCGTTGGGTGAAGGCGAAAGCCCTCACGTCCGGTTACTTTTGGAGGAGGTGGTCGGAGTACTTCCAAGACACCGCTCCTCACCAGTTTTTGTTTTCACCTCTTGTCTGCAAACCCTGTCTGGGGTGATAATCTGTGCTCTTGGTTCGTCTTTGTTTGTGTGTCTGTGTCTCTATTTGACTTTGATGGACATTATGGGACAGTCAATCTCCACTCCCCTGGACCTGGTAACAGGACATTTTAAGGAGGTAAAGGAGCGAGCCCACAATTTGTCTATGGAGGTTAGGAAGGGCAAAATGATTACCTTCTGCAGTGCAGAATGGCCCTCCTTCAATGTAGGATGACCATCAGAGGGAACCTTCGACTTACCTATCATCTTGGCTGTGGAAGATATTGTCTTCCGACCATGGGTCAGGCACCTTGATCAGATTCCCTATATTGTTGTTTGGAGAGATCTGGTTACTAACCCTCCCTCCTCCTTTGGTTGAAGTCTTTTCTCCCTCCACAGAAGGTGACCCTCCTGGCTACTACAACGGAAAAAACTCAAAAGAAAACCGCTGCATCACCCACGGCTCCCCTTTACCCCATCCTTCAGGGAGGAACAGAAGAAGAGGTCATCTTCCCTTCGTTTCCACCTCCGTACCAGCCGGCACCCCAGCCAGCACCCCAGCCGGCGCCCCAGCCAGCCTCGCTGGAGCAGGCCTTTGGCCCAGCCCGGAACACTAGGGGAGCTCTCCAGAGGGGACCTCCCCCTGAGGCAGATTCTACGATCCTTCCCCTGCATGCGGCTGGCCCTATAAAACCAAATGGGGACCAATTACATCACTATTGGCCCTTTGCTACAAGTGGCCTGTATAATTGGTAGTCCCAGAGTGCCCCTTTCTCTGACAATCCCAAACAACTAATTAACCTTCTTGAAACCGTCCTGTTTACTCATCAGCCCACTTGGGATGATTGTCAGCAATTGTTACAGGTGCTGTTTACCACAGAAGAGAGAGAGAGGATTCTCCAAGAAGCCCGGACGTTTATTCCAGGCCCTACGGGTGTCCCGACTACCATCCAGGCGGCTATTGACGCTGCCTTCCCTCTCACTCGTCCTGAGTGGAACTTCAATACTGCTGAAGGTAAGGAGAGGCTCCGGGTCTATCGCCAGGCTCTATTGGCAGGTCTCCGAGCAGCCGCGAGGCGTCCTACTAATTTGGCTAAGGTTTACAATTTGAGACAGGGCCAGGATGAGAGTCCAGCTGCCTTTCTAGAGCGGGTGATGGATGCATTTCGCCAATTCACCCACATAGATCCTGAAAAACCTGAACACCTTGGAACAGTGGCGCTGGTTTTCATTAATCAGGCAGCACCTGACATTAAAAAGAAACTGCAAAAAGTTGAAAGGTTAGAAGAAAAACAGCTTAGAGATCTAGTAGAAATAGCGGAGAAGGTTTATAACAATAGAGACATGGCAGAAGACAGGCAAATCAAAGCTGAAAAGAGGCAGAACAGAGACCTGGCGCAGATCCTACTGGCAGCCACTACCGCTGAGCCGGAAGAGCGTCAGCGACAGCTAAAGCAGCTTGCCTCCAGAAGAGACAGACACGACCCCAAAGGTAGGCCACCCCTGAACAAAAACCAATGTGCATACTGCAAAGAGGAAGGACATTGTGTCAGAGAATGCCCCAGGAAAAGGCCTAAAGTTAAGGTCCTGGTGGAAGGAGGAGAAGATTGAAGGGGATGGGGTTCGGTTCCCCTCCCCTAGCCCAGGGTAACCCTTAAAGTGGAGGGGAAACCTACTGAGTTCCTAGTAGATACTGGGGCCCAGCACTCTGTCCTAAAAGCAGGGGGACCCATTTCCAACAAGACCTCCTGGGTACAGGGAGCAACGGGCACTAGACGCTATCCATGGACTACCCAGAGAACAGTTGATCTGGGTACTGGCCAAGTGTCCCATTCGTTCATGATTATCCCTGAGTGCCCATACCCCCTGCTAGGAAGAGACTTACTCACCAAAATGGGGGCACAAATCAGTTTCCAACCGGAAGGGGAAACAAAGGTCCTAGATAAAACAGGACGCCCCCTCCATGTTTTGACCCTCAAATTAGAAGATGAATACAGGTTACACCAACAACTTTCATCCCCGACTAAGGATATGACTGCTTGGCTACGGGATTTGCCCCAAGCCTGGGCTGAGACTGGGGGAATCCGGCTGGCACAGCATCGGACACCAGTATTTGTCGAACTCAAACCAGGGGCAAACCCTGTGAGAATTCACCAATACCCCATGTCCCGTGAAGCCCAGGAAGGGATTACTCCTCATATCCGGAGACTGTTGGACCTGGGAGTCTTATGCCCCTGCCAATCTGCCTGGAACACTCCTCTCCTGCCAGTCCAAAAGCCCCACTCCACAGACTATAGGCCTGTGCAGGACTTGAGGGAAGTCAATAAAAGGGTGATTGACATCCACCCAACCGTCCCCAACCCATACACTCTTCTGAGTTTGCTGTCCCCTGGCTGGCGCTGGTACACTATGTTGGACTTAAAAGATGCTTTTTTCAGCCTACCTCTAGACCCCAAAAGCCAGGAGTTCTTCGCTTTTGAATGGGCTGACCCTGAAAATGGTATCCATGGACAACTGACATGGACGAGACTGCCACAAGGATTCAAAAATTCCCTGACCATCTTTGATGAGGCATTGCATGAGGATCTAGGTGAGTTTCGCCAGGATCACCCCAGACTGACTCTTTTGCAGTATGTAGATGACCTCCTCATCACAGAAAATGACCAGGAGACCTGCCTACAAGGGACTAGAGATCTACTTGAGGCCCTCAGCAATCTCGGGTATCGGGCCTCTGCCAAAAAGGCCCAAATCTGCAAGCCTCAGGTAAGCTATTTAGGCTACCTGCTGAGAGATGGACAGAGATGGTTGTCTGATGCTAGGAAAGAGACGGTCCTCAAGATCCCTGGGCCACATACCCAATGCAAGATACGAGAATTCTTGGGGTCAGCTGGCTTCTGCCGATTATGGATCCCAGGGTTTGCTGAACTAGTGAGTCCCTTATACGAGGCCACCAGGCCCGGGCAGGACTTCCAATGGACAGAGAGCATGGATCAATCGTTTAACCAGATCAAACGGGCCCTGCTGTCAGCCCCAGCACTAGGGCTCCCTGACATCACGAAGCCCTTCCACCTTTTCATAGATGAGAATAGAGGTATAGCCAAAGGAGTCTTACTCCAAAACCTGGGCCCCTGGAAGAGACAGGTTGCCTATTTCTCAAAAAAGCTGGATACAGTGGCTGCCGGGTGGCTGGCCTGCTTGCGAATAATTGCCGCCACAGCGTCATTAGTAAAAGACGCAGATAAATTGACTTTGGGACAGACTTTATATGTGACTACCCCTCATGCCATAGAAGGGGTCCTGAAGCAGCCCCCAGACCACTGGCTCAGCAATGCAAGACTCACCCATTATCAGAGTCTATTGCTAAACCCAACTAGAATCATTTATAGGGCCCCAGCCACCTTAAATCCAGCTACTTTACTGCCTGAATCTGAACTGGATGCTCCCCTTCATGATTGTACTGAGATCTTAATACAGACGCAAGGAATACGTGCTGATCTGCAGGACCAGCCTCTGCCGGATGCAGACTGTACCTGGTTCACAGATGGGAGCAGTTTCATCAGAAATGGACTGAGGTATGCAGGCGCAGCGGTTGTAACAGAAACTGAGGTTATCTGGGCTGAGCCCCTACCCCCAGGGACATCAGCTCAACGCGCTGAGCTAACCGCATTAGCCAAAGCATTAACCCTGGGCAAAGATAAAAAGCTGAATGTTTACACCGACAGCTGATATGCGTTTGCCACAGCGCATATCCATGGGGCAATTTATAAAGAAAGGGGCTTGCTGACAGCGGAGGGAAGGACAATCAAAAATAGGGAGGAAGTCCTGGCCCTATTGGCAGCTATATGGTTACCAAAAAAGCTGGCTATTATACATTGCCCTGGACATCAAAAGACTGATAATCCAGTCGCGAAGGGCAACCACTTCGCTGACCAGATAGCCAGGGAGATTGCCCTCCAGACAGAGGTTGTAACGACCACCACACTCGCCCTCCCAGATCCAGGGAATCCCAGCCTGCCTAAAGACCCCGAATACACTCTGGAAGACTTGGACTGGATAGCTGGGCTGCCCACATCCCACTGTGTACAGGGGTGGTGGCAGACTGCCGACTGTAAAGTCATCCTGCCTGAAAGACTGGGAAACCAATTTTTGTCAAAAATACATCGGGCCACCCATATGGGCACCAGGAAGATGCAGGACCTCCTGAGACAGACTGAGATCAAAATCAAGGATGCTCCTTCTAAGATTGAACAAATTGTGGCTAATTGCAAAGCCTGTCAATTAACAAATGCAACGTGGAGCCCATCCAACCCTGGATCCAGACAGCTTGGAGACAGACCGGGAGCTTACTGGGAAGTGGATTTCACTGAGGTAGAACCAGGGTGATATGGATATAAATACCTGTTAGTTTTTATAGACACCTTTTCAGGATGGGTGGAAGCCTTTCCCACCAAGCAAGAAACAGCCCAGATGGTTGCTAAGAAGCTGCTGGAAGATATCCTGCCAAGGTATGGTTTCCCCACGTTGCTAGGGTCAGACAACGGACCGGCATTCATATCTAAGGTAACTCAAGGGTTAGCTACTGCACTTGGGGCAGATTGGAAATTACATTGTGCATACAGGCCCCAGAGTTCAGGACAGGTAGAGAATGAATAGAACCCTAAAGGAGACCTTGACTAAATTGACCGGGGAGACTGGCGGGGACTGGGTGGCTCTCCTTCCCTACGCGTTGTTCAGGGTCCGAAATACCCCCTATAAGCTTGGCTTAACTCCTTTTGAAATTGTATTCGGAAGCCCCCCCCCCCCCCCATTGTGCCCAGCCTTCAGTCTAAGATGATAAATGATTTAGATGCTGATGATACTGACCTTATCCATTCTCTTCAGTCTTTACAACATATCCACAAAGATATCTGGACCAGATTGAAAGCCCTGTATGAGGCAAACCTCCCCTTGAAACCTCACCGATATCAACCAGGCGGCTGGGTGTTCATCAAAAGGCATCGGCTGGAAAATCTTGAGCCCCGCTGGAAAGGACCATATGTCGTCATCCTCGTGACACCCACCGCACTCAAAGTAGACGGTGTCTCTACTTGGATCCATCACTCCCACGCACGCCCAGCTGACCGCTTTGTACTTCAAGAAGAATTTCTCTCACCAAAATGGACTGTCTCAAGAGATTCAGACAACCCACTCAAAATCAGGCTTCGGCAGCACCCAATCCCCTGAAGTCTTTGGTTCTACTCCTGTTCCTGCCCCTTGCCACAACTGTAGCAGCTTCTCCTCACCAGCCTATGAACTTAGCCTGGATAGTCATCAATGCAAATACTGGAGAGATCGTCAATGCCACTTCTTCGATTCAGCCTTGGAATACCTGGTGGCCTGATTTAGACTTTGACTTGTGCCTCCTGGCTGCGGGGACTTGGGACATCAGAGATTGGGAGGGAAAACAGATGGGAAAACCTGAGTGTGGCCAAGGGGTCAACAAGTGTAATATGCGGGCCCCGACCTCGTCGTCTCCCGGGTGCAGCCATCCTTTCCAGCGGGCTGCCCTCCCAGAAACCCCTTTCTACATCTGCCCGGGGGAAGGCCGTAACCGTGCCCAGGCAAATCGTTGTGGGGGACCAGACAAGTTCTATTGTGATGAATGGGGATGTGCATCGACAGGTACTGTACCTTGGGAACTCCCTGTTAAAGATGACTTAATAGATGTAAAAAGGATCCCTGGGGGTACAGGACTAACAATAGAGAGAGAAGGGAGGACGGCAACTCTCCGGGGGCCCTTGCTCAGGGTTTCTTTGTAATCCTATATGATTGTCATTTACTAATACTGGCAAAAGCCACTCTAGCTGGGAAGCTGGGCTCTCATGGGGCCTCAGGTTATATCAGTCCGGGTATGATAATGGACTGCTGTTCACCCTCAGGTTAAGAGTGGAGGCAGTAAGAACAGGACCCTCTCAGGAGTTGGGCCCCAGTAAAATCCTGGCCGGGGGTAGACAACCCGTATCTCTGCCCCGACCCACGCCCCCACTCCCCCAACCGACTAGTGCCCCTGCCACCCAGGTGACAGGGATAAGGCTTCCCAGTACAGGTGACCCCCACACACCTATGGCAAGGGCCAAGGGTGCCCAAGAAGACCCCCTGTTTGACATGATAATCCGGACTTTCCAAGTTTTAAACTCCTCTAGGCCTGACCTGACCAAAAGCTGTTGGCTCTGCTATGATATCACACCCCCTTACTACGAGGGGGTGGCCTTCTCAAAAAATTACGATGAAGCCATTGAGCAACAGGCCTGTAGGTGGCAACAAAAAGGGAACATCAAACTGACCTTACAGCTAGTCACAGGCCAAGGTCTATGCATAGGAAAAGTTCCCTCAGCATACCAACATCTCTGTAAGACCACTACATTAGTTAACACTTCCAAGTATTTGATACCCCCTTCTGATGGGTGGTGGGCATGTAATTCGGGACTCACCCCTTGCATACATGGGAACGTTCTCACTAACACTAAAGATTTCTGTGTCTTAGTACAATTGATCCCTAGGCTGTTTTACCACTCAGACGATGACATCTATCGACGCCTAGGAGACTTTACTAGATCCAGGCCAGAACCAATCACAGCTCTCACAGTAACTGTACTGCTGGGACTGGGGGTAGCAGGCGTGGGGACGGGCATTTCCTCCTTAGTCCTCCAGGACAAACATTACAATAACCTCCGAGCAGCCATTGATTTATATCTTGAGAGGCTTGAGAGCTCCATCTCCCATCTGCAAGATTCCCTTAGCTCACTGGCTGAGGTGGTCTTGCAGAATAGGAGGGGACTAGACCTAGTGTTCTTGCAGCAAGGAGGTTTATGTGCTGCCCTGGGAGAGGAATGTCATTTTTACGTTGATCACTCTGGGGTGGTGAGAGAATCACTGGCTAAAGTCAGAGATGGCCTTGTCCAGAGAAAAAGAGAGCGAGAACAGGCCCAAGGCTGGTTCGAGTCTTGGTTTAACTCCTCTCCCTGGCTCACCACATTAATATCCGCTTTGTTAGGGCCCCTGGTGATTCTGCTTATGCTTTTAACCTTAGGACCTTGCATACTAAACAAATTGATTGTCTTTATTCAAGATTGATTCAATACGGTCCAGCTCATGGTTCTCCAGTCCCAATATGAGCGATGTGCTCCCCTAACTAATAGAGATGATAACATAGAGCTCATTGAAGGCCTATGATTAGGCCTCCTTTGGGACTAGAGAAGGGGGGAATGTAGAGCCTAAGTGACTCCACCTTAAGAAAAGGAGCCACCATCTTATAACAAAGGGCAACACCTAGGTTCCTGAAAAAACCTGCAGTGTGGTCCAGCCCTCACCCCCTGGCACCACCCTAGACATGACCAATCCCTGTGCGTCGGGGAAGCGCCACAAAATACACCAGTCAGGGGGCTGTTTGCACATGAATATACCTATCAGGGGCTAGCGCGCGAAAAACCCCTGACCTCCCCTCCCGTCCTGGCCAGTCACAGGACACTGAGGCACATTACTCCATTCGCGCCATCCTGCCCTTTGTCCTCTCCCTTTAAAAGCCTTGTACCATGCGGCTCGGGGCCGCTGCCCCCACTCCGCTGCGTCGGTGTGTGTGTGTGCGGTCCAGACCCGGGTCTGCAATAAACTACCTCTTGTGCTTGCATCGGTGAATGGCCTCCTGGTGGTGTGTGGAGATTGGGATCTGGGCATAACACAACAAAGATAACATTATGGATAATGTTATAGAATGATATTGGAGTAATGATTCCTGGTAGCTAGGAACCAAGTAGAACAATAAAAAGCAAAATGAAGAAGTTTCATCCTGATTGTATCTAAATGTATTCCTGGAACTCACAGTAATAATCAGTAAAATAAGCATATATTACTGGCTATTAGAAGCAATATCAATAGTTTCTGCATGGTGAGAATTTTTGAGCAGTGAAAACTAAAACCTGGGGTGAAAGGCAAACTTTGAATGTTAAGAAAATGACTGAATAGAAAGAGAACTCCAGAGAGATTTCCCTCTATGTATTTACATTTACATTTCAAAGAGGGATAAAGGCCAGAACACTGGGGCATTCCAGTGATTGCAAACCAGAGACAAATGTCTTATCTTCCCTACTAAAGAGATTTATTTTCATTCCAAAGGGCAAAAACTAAGGGGCCTTAATTTTTACTTTCTATGGAGACTTTGTTTTTTTTTTTAGGTAAGCTATTCTAATTCTATTCCTCTCTCAGTATAGAGGACAGCTGTGCAAGCCATATTATATAAGCACATAGATACATAATTGTGAGGTTCTTTTCCAGTGTTAATACCCCTGTAACTGCAGGCCTAAACTTTTGGCTCTTAGCACTTCAGTAAGGTGGATAAAGTGGAATGTGCTGATATGACATGATTATTGTTTTGGGTAATAATAATATCCTCTGATCCAGATACTTCATGTTTGCATTCAAGAAAATATGAACAAATGTAGGTATTAAAAATGCATCTTTGAGTGATGATGTTATAAAAAGTTCCGTGTATATACTTTCCAATGAATCACCCATAACTGGTGAAAGTCATAGAAAACAAAACCATGAACAAAAATTGAGAGAATTTATTGCTATCAGGTGCTTTATGAAAAGAGATGTAAAGAAACCCTTCAGACTGAAAGCAAGTGACATCAGAAAATAACTTGAATCCACATGAAAGAAAAAAAATGATAAAAGCAAATATCATTATAAAATATAGTATTAACATCTACGTCTTGTTTCTTTCACTAATTTATACAGTAAGTATATATGATGACATGTATACATATATATTATTGGAAATAGAAATGTAGACTGTGTAACAATAATAGTACAAAAAGGGAGAGGAGGAAATAGAGCTCTATGAAATTAAAATTTCATTATTTCTCTGGAATTGAGTGTAAATTTGAAGGAAATCCTGATAAGTTGAGATGTATATGGTAAGTCCTAGAGCAACCACTACAGAAATAATCAAAGGAGTGAAAAATTGGTAAAGAAATTAAAAGATTATGCTAGCAAACACTCACTTTATCAAAAACCAAATGGAAACAGAAAAGAAAAAGGTAAAATGTCACATATAAAGTACATATACTATTAATATCAAGCATGAATGGATTAAATAAGTTATTAAAAGTAAAAGATTGACAGTCTAGATAAAAGCCAAGATCCAACTCGATGCTAACAATAGGGGACATATTTTAAATTCAAACATGTAAAGAGCTTGAAAGGGAAGCTTAAAAAGGATGAAAAAGATATATCACACAAATGGCAGGCATAAGACAGATGAAATGTCTGTACTAATACTAGGAAAATAGATTTTAAACGAAAAAATTTGACTATAGGTAAGAGGGATGTTTTATAATGATAAAATGATCAATTCATCAAAGAGATACAACAATTATAAACATGTATGCATTTAAAAGGGCTTTCCCTGGTCAAAAATTCATCTGCAATGCAGGAGGCATAGGAGACATAGGTTCATTCCTTGGGTAAGGAAGGTTCCCAAAGGAGGAAATGGCAACCCTCTCCAGTATTCTTTCCTGAAAAATCCCATGAACAGAGGAAACTGGTGGGCTATAGTCCATAGGGTCTCGAAGAGTTGGACATGACTGAGCACACATGCATGCCATAAGGATGCATTTAAAAACAACTTGAAAAAGATCAAAATTTGAGGAAGAAAAACAATTCAACAATGATAGTCAAAGACAACAATATTCAATTCAATAATGGACAGAAAAGCTAAAAGGATGATCAGCAAGGAAATGGTAGACTTGAACAACACTATTAATCAACTAAACCTAATTGACATCTATAAAACAATCCACCCACTAACAGCAGAATATATATTCTTAAGTGCATATGAAACACATAGAAAAACTCAATAGCAGAAAGAAGCCTCATGTACATTTGGAAATTTAAAACATACTCCTAAATTATCAATGGATCAAAGAAGTAATCACAAGAAGAAATAAAAAAGATGCTTTAAGATGAATAGAACTGAAAACTAGCAACATATCAAAATATAGGATGCAACTAAGACAGTGTGAATGGAAAATTTAAAGGTTGATGTGCTGCAGTTCATGGGGTCACAATGAGTCAGCCACAGCTTAGTGACTGAACCACAACCAAGCAGTTAAGGAAAAATTAATACAAATCTTTTATAATCACATCCAAAACCCATAGCATGAGGAGATAACTCTTCATAACTCATTTTATGAAGATTTTATTACCCTAAAACCAGACAGATAAATGCTTAACAAGAAAGCTATAGACCAATTATGTATTATGAATATAGACATGAAAGACTTCAGCAAAGTATTAACAGCAACAACAACAACAAATCCAGTAACATAAAAAAGGGATTATGTACCACAATCAAATAGAATTTATTCCAGAAATTTTATATTGAGTTAATATAAAATCAACTGATGTAGTCACCATGTCAATAGAAAAAGGACAAACTTCATGATTATTTAAATAGACACACAAAAAAACTCTTTGACTGACTCCAACGTCTTTTAAAGATAAAATCATTTTAAAAATTAGAATGGAATCTATTTCCACAACTTGATAAAATACATAAAAAATCATGCTACTGTCAAATAATTTTGAAAGACTTACTGTCTAAGAATGTGAACAAGACAAGGATGCCTGTTCTCACCTTGACTATGTAACCTTGTACTAGAAGTTCTAGCCAAGACAATGGGACAATAAGTGAAATAAATCCATACGGGTTGGAAAGAGAAGAAAAGTTGTCTATGTAGATGATATGGTCAGGTTGGAAAGAGAAGAAAAGCTATGTCTATTTGCAAATGGCATGGAATTGTATATAGACAGCCTAATGAATTTTCTAAAATCTATTAAATCAGGTGAGTGAGATTGGAATGCCCAATACCAATTTTTTTTAAAAAACTGCATTTCTATTAGCGATCAGTGAATCATGTAAAAATGCAATTAAGTAAGCAATTCTATTTATAGCAGTATAAATTTAATATACATAGCATTTAATGTAAGATTTTAAATTTATACCCTGAAAATTGTAAAACACTTTTGAAAGAAATTACAGAAGACCTTATAGATAGAAAGACAGTCCATGTTTATGAATGAGAAGATTTAATACTATTATTTCTCCAAAGAGGACATACAGGTGGCTAAAAGGCACATGAAAAGATGCTTAACACCACAAATGGTTAGAAAAATGCAAATCGAACTGCAATGAGTTATCACCTTACACCTCTCAGAATGGCCATCACCAAAATATCCACAAAGAATAAATGCCAGAGAGGGTGTGGAGAAAAGGGAACCCCCTACAAGGTTAATGGGAATGTAAACTGGTACAGCCACTATGGAGAACAGTGTCTAATCTAATGTCTGAGTAACATTTCATTGTATATATTTGTCACATCTTCTTTATCCAGTCCTCTATGTATGGACATTTATGTTGACCCATAACATCCTGACTACTGTAAATAGTGCTCCAATGAACATTGAAGTGCATGTATATTTTTTGAAATTATTGTTTTCTTTGGATATAAACTCAGGAGTGGGATTGCAGGATCATGTGATAGATCTATTTTTATTTATTTATATTTTTTGAGAACCCTTACAAATAGTATATCTGTAATTCACATATATGATGAGAGATTTTTATCTAGAATATATAAAAAACACTTAAATATAATAAAAATAAATTAAATTTCAGAAATTAAATTAAATTAAAAAATTGAAAATAGACAAATGATCTGAATAGAAACTTTTTCAAAGAATTGCTACAAATATTTAATAGGCACACAAAAAGATGTTCAGCATCATTAGTCGTTAGAGAAATGCCAGTCAAACCCAAAAGATTTCAATTTGTACTCACTAGAATGGCAATAATAATAATAAAAGAGAGATAATAGCAAATGCTAACAAGAAATCAGAAAGAGATATGGGGAAATTAAAACCCTTATAACATAGTTAGTGAGAATATTAAATGGTAAAGTACTTTGGGAAACCGAGTTTGGATCTCTCTTAAAAACTTAAACTTGGGGAATTTCCAGATGGTACAGTGGTTAGGATTCCATGTGCTTTCACTGCTGAAGACCTGAGTTCAATCCCTAGTCAGTGAGCTGAGAGTCCACAAGCTGCAAGGTGCAGCCAATAATAATAATAATAATAATAAATATAGGATTATTATATAAACCAGTATACTCAAGAGAAAGACCAAATATATACACAAAAAGTCATGTGTGACTGTACATTGCAGAATTATTCAGAATAGCTAAGCACTGGAAGCAACTCAAATGGCCATGGGTAAATGTTGTCTATGCATATTTGGTTGACCAAAACACTAAGCAGGAATTAGTTAGACACATGGAGGTAAAAGGAGAAAAGTAATAGAAAAAAATCAGCAGTCTATTTTATGCACAACTTGGTCAGGTACATTAATTGGTTTACGTTTTATCTTAGGAAGCACTGTCTGTAAATAGTTGGAAAGATGAAGAGAAAGTATTCAGATTTGTATTTCAGAATATTTATTTTGACTGCAGTATTCAGATTTTATTTCATAAAGTTCAATATCTTTTAACTATTAGATTTCCAGCTTCCCCTAGAGCTTCTCAAAGCATCTCACACCAACAACACTAAAATCTCCTAATAACAACAGCTTATGAACCTTTGATAACATAGTCTGAGTTAAGGTTAAAGATCAGAAGGAGACAAATCAGGGAGAAAAAATAGAAGAGAGTGAATCAGGGACACCTGCACTTTCAAAGATACCTTCCTAAAATATAGCATGTTTTCTCCACACAGTAACATCATTTTACCGATGGTCTATCAACTATATTCCAAATATCATGCAAAGTGCTATAACGATGCAAAATAAATAAGACACTCTTCCTGATTTTGAGCAGTTGCAGGAGAAAAAGACTTTGCTACACTTTAGTATATGAAAACTACCAGTTGACACCATGTGTTCTGTAAAGTCAGCGAGATATCAACTTATTTAGCACTGGTTCCTAGTCCTTGGGATTTCATAATAGCTCAATTGGTAAAGAATCCACCAGTAATGAAGGTGACCAGGTTGGATTCCTGGGTCAGGAAGATCCCCTGGAGAAGGGATAGTCTCTCCATGACAGTATTCTTAGGCTTCCCTTGTGGCTCAGCTGGTAAAGAATCCACCTGCAATTTGGGAGACCTTGGTTCAATCCCTGGGTTGAGAAGATCCCCTGGAGAAGAGAAAGGCTACCCACTCCAGCATTCTAGACTGGAGAATTTCTTAGTATATTTTCCAAATATAACTGTCATTCAGCAATTACACAGTGAATAACTATGTGAAAATGTAATATAAATTTGGTGCAATTATGGTTTAGACATAGTCATTTCTGGCTGTGGAGGTAATAGCATACAGGAATTGGTAACATTTACCTAAGAAAGATAGGTTAATATCATTGAGAGACTTCCAATGAACATTCTGGGCTGATTTCCTGTAGTATTGACTAGTTTGATCTCCTTGAAATCCAAGGGACTCTCAAGAGTCTTCTCCAGCACCACAATTTGGAAGCATTAACTCTTTGGCACTCAGCCTTCTTTATGGTCCAAGACTCACATGCATATATGACTACTGGAAAAACCATAGCTTTGACTAGATGGGCCTTTGTTGGCAAAGTGATACGTCTGCTTTTTTAAAACACTATCTTGTTTTGTTATAGCTTTTCCTCCATGGAGCAAATGTATTTTAACTTCATAACAGCATTAAAACTCTCCAGTGATTTTGGAGCCCAAGAATAAGTCTCTCATTGTTTCCATTGTTCCCCCATCTATTTGTCATGAAGTTATGGGACTGGATGTCATGATTTTTGTTTTTAGAATGTTGACATTTAAAAATTAATTAATTAATTTTATTTTATTTTATTTATTTTTTTATGGTCATTATTTTTTTAAATTAATTTTGCCAAACAATGACATGATATCACCATGGGTTTACATATGCTCCCACTCCAGAACCCCCCTCCCTCTTCCCTCCCCCTGGGAAATCTTGTTGCACCAGTCCCAAGCATCAATCCTGGGCCAGATATTGCTTATACATATGATAATTAACATGTTTCAATGCCATTCTCCCATATCATCCCACCCTTTCCCTCATCCACAGAGGCCACGAGTCTATTCTATACATCTGCGTTACTTTTGCTGTCTCTCATGCTGGGTTCTCGTTGCCGTCTTTCTAAATTCCATATATATGCATTAATATACTGTATTGTTGTTTTTGCTTCTGGCTTACTTCATTCTGGATAATGGGCTCCAGTTTCGTCCATCTGAGTAGAACTGATTCAAGTGAATTTTTCCTTAATGCTGAGTAATATTCCATTGTGCATATGTACCACAGCTTTCTTATCCATTCGTCAGTTGATGGGCATCTAGGTTGCTTCCATGTCCTGGCTATTGTAAATAAAGCAGCGATGAACATTGGGGTACACGTGTCTCTTTCAATTCTGGTTTCCTCGGTGTATATGCCCAACAGTGGGATTGCTGGGTCATATGGCAGGACTATTTGCAGTTTTTGAAGGAACTTCCACACTGTTTTCCATAGTGGCTGTACTAGTTTACAATCCCACCAACAGTGTGAGAGAGTTCCCTTTTCTCCACATCCTCTCCAGCATTTATTACTTGTGGATTTTTGGATTGCAGCCATTCTGACTGGTGTAAAGTAATATCTCATTGTGGTTTTGACTTGCATTTCTCTGATAATGAGTGATGTTGAGCATCTTTTCATGTGTTTGTTAGCCATTTTTATGTCTTCTTTGGAGAAATGACTGTTAAGTTCTTTGGCCCACTTTTTGATTGGGTCGTTTATTTTCCTAGAATGGAGGTGCAGGGGTTGCTTGTATATTTTTGAGATTAATTGTTTGTCCGTTGCTTCGTTGGCTATTATTTTCTCCCATTCTGAAGGCTGTCCTTTCACCTTGCTTATAGTTTCCTTTGCAGTGCAGAAGCTTTTAATTTTAATTAGGTCCCATTTGTTTATTCGTGCTTTTATTTCCAGTATTCTGGGAGGTGGGTCATAGAGGATCCTGCTTTGGTTTATGTCAGAGAGTGTTTTCCCAATGTTATCCTCTAGGAGTTTTATAGTTTCTGGTCTTATGCTTAGATCTTTGATCCATTTTGAATTTATCTTTGTGTATGGTGTTAGAAAGTGTTCTAGTTTCATTCTTTTACAAGTGGCTATCCAGTTTTCCCAGCACCACTTGTTAAAGAGGTTGTCTTTTCTCCACTGTATATTCTTGCCGCCTTTGTCAAAGATAAGGTGTCCATAGATGCGTGGATTTATCTCTGGGGTATCTATTTTGTTCCATTGATCTATATTTCTGTCTTTGTGCCAGTACCATACTGTCTTAATGACTGTGGATTTGTAGTATAGCTTAAAGTCAGGTAGGTTGATTCCTCCAGTTCCAATCTTCTTTCTCAAGATTGCTTTGGCTATACGAGGTTTTTTGTATTTCCATACAAATTGTGAAATTATTTGTTCTAATTCTCTGAAAAAGACCTCTGGTAGCTTGATAGGAATTGCATTGAATCTATAGATTGCTTTGGGGCGTATACTCATTTTCACTATATTGATTCTTCCAATCCACGAACACAGCACATTTCTCCATCTGTTTGTGTCCTCTTTGATTTCTTTCATCAGTGTTTTATAGTTTTCTATATACAAGTCTTCTGTTTCTTTACGTAGAAATACTCCTAAGTATTTTATTCTTTTTGTTTCAATGGTGAATGGAATTGTTTCCTTAATTTCTTTTTCTGTTTTTTCATTGTTAGTGTATAGAAATGCCAGGGATTTCTGTGTGTTGATTTTGTATCCTGAAACTTTGCTATATTCACTGATTAGCTCTAGTAATTTTCTAGTAGAATCTTTAGGGTTTTCAATATAGAGGATCATGTCATCTGCAAACAGAGAGACTTTTACTTCTTCTTTTCCAATCTGTATTCCTTTGATTTCTTTATCTGCTCTGATTGCTGTGGCCAAGACTTCCAAAACTATGTTGAAAAGCAGTGGTGAGAGTGGGCACCCTTGTCTTGTTCCTGACTTCAGGGGGCATGATTTCAGTTTTTCACCATTGAGGATAATGTTTGCTGTGGGTTTGTCATATATAGCTTTTATTATGTTGAGGAATGTTCCTTCTATTCCTGCTTTTTGGAGGGTTTTTATCATAAACGGATGTTGAATTTTGTCAAAGGCTTTCTCTGCATCTATTGAGATAATCATGTGATTTTTATTTTTTCAATTTGTTAATGTGGTGTATTACATTGATTGATTTGCGAATATTGAAGAATCCTTGCATCCCTGGGATAAAGCCTACTTGATCATGATGTATGATTTTTTTAATGTGTTGTTGGATTCTATTTGCTAGAATTTTGTTAAGGATTTTTGCATCTAAGTTCATCAGTGATATTGGCCTGTAGTTTTCTTTTTTTGTGGCATCTTTGTCGGGTTTTGGAATTAGGGTGATGGTGGCCTCATAGAATGAGTTTGGAAGTTTACCTTCCTCTGCAATTTTCTGGAAGAGTTTGAGTAGAATAGGTGTTAGCTCTTCTCTAAGTTTTTGATAGAATTCGGCTGTGAAGCCATCTGTTCCTGGACTTTTGTTTTTTGGAAGATTTCTAATTACAGTTTCAATTTCCGTGCTTGTGATGGGTCTACTAAGATTATCTATCTCTTCCTGGTTTAGTCTTGGAAAGTTGTACTTTTCTAGGAATCTGTCCATTTCATCCAGGTTGCCCAGTTTATTTGCATATAGCTGCTGATAATAGTCTCTTATGATCCTTTGTATTTCTGTGTTTTCTGTTGTGATCTCTCCGTTTTCATTTCTAATTCTGTTGATTTGGTTCTTCTCCCTTTGTTTCTTGATGAGTCTGACTAATGGTTTGTCAATTTCATTTATCTTCTCAAAGAACCAGCTTTTGGATTGGTTGATTTTTGCTATGGTCTCTTTTGTTTGCTTTGCGTTTATTTCTGCCCTGATCTTTAAGATTTCTTTCCTTCTACTAGACTTGGGCTTCTGCATTTCTTCCATTTCTAGTTGCTTTAGGTGTAAAGTAAGGTTATTTATTTGATTTTTTTCTTGTTTCCTGAGGTGAGCTTGAATTGCTATGAATCTTCCCCTTAGCACTGCTTTCACAGTGTCCCATAGGTTTTGGGCTGTTGTGTTTTCATTTTCATTCGTTTCCATGCATAACTGAATTTCATTTTTGATTTCTTCTATGATTTGTTGGTTATTCAGCAGTGCGTTGTTGAGCCTCCATATGTTGGAGGTTTTGAATTGTTTTCTCCTGTAATTGATATCTAATCTCACTGTATTGTGATCAGAAAAGATGCTTGGGATGATTTCAATATTTTTGGATTTACCAAGGCTAGATTTATGGCCCAGGATATGATCTATTCTGGAGAAGGTCCCATGTGCGCTTGAGAAAAAAGTGAAATTCCTTGTTTTGGGGTGGAGTGACCTATAGATATCAATTAGGTCTAGTTGGTCTATTGTATCATTGAAAGTTTGAATTTCCTTGTTACTTTTCTGTTTAGTTGATTTATCCATTGGTGTGAGTGGTGTATTAAAGTCTCCCACTATTATTGTGTTGTTGTTAATTTCCTCTTTCATACTTGTTAGCATTTGCCTTACATATTGTGGTGCTCCTATGTTGGGTGCATAAATATTTATAATTGTTATTTCTTCTTCTTGGATTGATCCTTTGATCATTATGTAATGTCCATCTTTATCTCTTTTCACAGCGTTTATTTTACAGTCTACTTTATCTGATATGAGTATTGCCACTCCTGCTTTCTTTTGGTCTTTAGTTGCATCTAATATCTTTTTCCAGCCTTTAACTTTCAGTCTATATGTGTCCCTAGGTTTGAGGTGGGTCTCTTGTAGGCAACATATATAGGGTTCTTGTTTCTGTATCCAATCGGCCAGTCTTTGTCTTTTGGTTGGGGCATTCAGCCCGTTTACATTTAAGGTAATTATTGATAAATATGATCCTGTTGCCATTTCTTCTATTTTATTGTTTTGGGATCGAGATTATCTATCCCATCCGTGTTTCCTATCTAGGAAAGATCCTTTAGCATTCATTGGAGGGCTGGTTTGGTGTTGCTGAATTCTCTCAGTTTCTGCTTGTCTGAAAAACTTTTGAATTCTTCTTCAAATTTGAATGAAATTTTTGCTGGGTACAGTAATCGGGGTTGTAGCTTGTTTTCTTCCATGACTTTAAGAATGCTCTGCCATTCCCTTCTGGCCTGAAGCATTTCTATTGAAAGATCAGCTGTTATGCTTATGGGATTCCCCTTGTGGGTTATTTTTTGCTTCTCCCTCGCTGCTTTTAATATTTGGTCTTTGTATTTGATATTTGTTAATTTGATTAATATGTGTCTTGGGGTGTTCCGCTTGGGGTTGATTCTATTTGGGACCCTCTGTGTTTCTTGGACCTGAGATGTTATTTGCTTTCCCAATTTAGGGAAATTTTCAACAATGATTTCTTCAAGAATTTTTTGATGGTCTTTCTTTTTGTCTTCTTCTTCTGGGATTCCTATGATTCAAATATTGGTGTGTTTAATACTGTCCCAGACGTCTCTGAGATTATCCTCATTTATTTTAATTCTTTTTTCATTATTCCTTTCTGTTTCATTTATTTCTGCCATTCTATCTTCTATTTCACTTATCCTGTCTTCTATTTCTGTTATTCTACTGTTGGTTCTCTCCAGGGTGTTTTTGATCTCATTTATTGCATTATTTATTGTATTTTGACTCTTTTTCATTTCTTCTAAGTCCTTGTTAAAGCGTACCTGCATCTTCTCAATCCTTGCCTGCAGGTTATTGAACTGTAACTTCAATGTATTTTCCAGGTTTTGGATCATTTTCACTATCATTATTTGGAATTCTTTGTTAGGTAGACAACCTATCTCTTCATCTTTTGTTTGGTCTAGGGGATATTTATCCTGTTCCCTTTCCTGCTGGGTATTTCTCTGCCTTTTCATCTTGTTTATCTTGGTGTGTTGTCCCTTTATTGTGGGGGTTCCTCACTATGGGAGGGGTTGGATGTGTGTTTTATCAAAGTTTCCTGGTTGGGATCTTAAGCGGTCTGTCCTGCTTGATTTGGCGACCTCTGCTGGCCCCTTCAGTGTCTATTCAGTGCTCTGGGGTTTGCCCCACTCGCGGTGCCTGCGCTTTTCCCGCCCCCTCTGCTCAGGCTCTCGGCTGGCGGCGCACTCTGATGACGCAATTGGAGGCTGTGGCTTCTCCCCTCCCCAGGCCCAGCCGCTCGGCTCTTTCTTTCTGCAGCTGGGCGTGTCTTCTCAGATGTGCAGCGACAGACTCTGGCGGCGCACTCTGATGACGCAGTTGGGGGCTGCGGCTTCTCCCCTCCCCCGGCCCAGCTGCTCGGTTTTTTGAGTGTGCAGCTGGGGGCATTTTCTCAGATATGAGAAGCACCGAATTCTGGTGGCGACTGTCCAGAGTCCCCAGAGGTCTTGGCTAGCACCCAATTGTGCCTGCGGTTTGGGGGCAGAAGCCTCGCCGGGGCACTCTCCTGCGGGGGCTGGGCCGGTCCGTAGCCCGCAGCCTCCCTGTTCCACCCGGCTGTCTCGCGCCACGGTCTGAGGCCCCGCTCCCCTTTGTTCTGTTTGCGAGCCTGGCGGGGGTCTTCCTCGGGAAGGCTACATGCGAGCCTGGCAGGGGGGGGTCTTCCTCGGGAAGGCTACCCAGTGGTCTATCTCTGGTTAGCACCCTCGGTTAGGACCCTCAGTCTGCCCCAGGCGTTCAATCTCAGTCCTCCCCCTAAGCGCGTGCCCCGCCCCTCCCTGAGCAGTCTGCTGGCTCGTGGGGGATGGGGCGCCCGGCCGACGCTCTGCTGAAGTTTGCGGTTAGAGACGTTCTCTAAGGGGTTAACTATTTATCGGCTTCTAGTACCGACTTTTATGCTCTCTGAGATTCGCCTCAGATCTCTCAGATCCACCAGTGAGAATGTTTCCTGACGTTCGAAAACCTTTATCTCTTTCGAGGCTCCCCTTCCGAGATGAATCTCAGTCCCTGCCTCTTTGCCTCTTTTTACTTTTTTTTTTCCTTTGGTCCTACCTTCTTTCGTTGGCAATGGGCTGTCTTTCCAGATGCCTGAAGACCTCTGCCAGCATTCAGATGTTGATTTATGGAGTTTGTTCAGTATTTAAATGTTCCTTTGGTGTATTTGTTGGGGAGAGTGTGGACTCACCGTCCTATTCCTCCGCCATCTTAGTCCGTCCATTTTATTTATTTTAATTGGAGACTAATTACGTTACAATATTGTGGTGGTTGTTGCCATACATAGACATGAATCAGCCATGGGTATACATGTGTCCCACATTCCGAAATCCCCACCCACCTACCTCCCAATATCATCCCTCAGGATTGGCTCAGTGTACCGGCTTTGAGTACCCTGTTTCATGCATTGAACTTGGATCTTACATTGATTTCACATATGGTGATACACATATTTCAACACTATTCTCTCAAATCATCCCGCCCTCGCCTGCTCCCACAGAGTCCAAAAGTATGTTTTTTATATCTGTGTCTCTCTTGCTGTCTCACGTATAGGGTCATCGTTACCATCTTTCTAAATTCCATATATATGAATTAGTATACTCTATTGGTGTTTTTCTTTCTGACTTCCTTCACTCTGTATAATAGGCCCCAGTTTCATCCACATGAATAGAACTGATTTAAATGTGTTATTTTTAATAGCTGAGAAATATTCCATTGTGTATATGTACCACAACTTGCTTAATCATTTGTCTGCCAATGGACATCTAGGTTGCTTCCATGGCTAGCTACTGTAAACAGTGTTGTGATGAACATTGGAGCACATGTGTCTCTTTCAATTCTGGTTTCCTCCATGTATATGCCCAGCAGCCGAATTTCTGGGTTGTATGGCAATTCTATTTCCAGTTTTTTAAGGAATCTCCACACTGTTCTTCATAGTGGCTGTTCTAGTTCACATTCCCACCAACAGTGTAAGAGGGTTCTCTTTTCTCCATACCCTTTCCAGTATTTATTGTTTGTAGATTTTTTGATAGCAACCATTCTGACCCACATGAAATGGTATCTCATTGCGGTTTTGATTTGCATTTCTCTGATAATGAGTGATATTGAGCATTTTCTCATGTGTTTGTTAGCCATTTGTATGTCGTCTTTGGTGAAATGTCTGTTTAGTTCTTTGGCCCATTTTTTTATTTTCTGGTATTGAGCTGCACAAGCTGTTTGTATATTTTCTAGATTAATTATTTGTCAGTTGCTTCACTTATGCTTACATCTTCCCATTCTGAAGGCTGTCTTTTCACCTTGCTTATAGTTTCTTTTGTTTTGCAATAGCTTTTAACTTTATTTAGGTCCCACTTATTTATTTTTACTTCTATTTCCATTACTCTATGAGATGGGTCATAGAGGATCTTGATGTGATTCATATCAGAGAGTGTTTTGCCTATGTTTTCCTCTATGAGTTTTATAGTTTCTGGTCTTACATTTAGATCTTTAATCCATATTTAGTTTATTTTTATGTATGGTGTTAGAAAGTGTTCTAGTTTCATTCTTTTACATGTGGTTGATCATTTTTCCAAGCACCACTTGTTAAAAAGATTCTTTTCTCCATTGTATATTTTTGCTTCCTTTGTCAAAGATGAGATGTCCAAAGGTGCAAGGGTTTATCTCTGGGCTTTCTATGTTGATCCATTGATCTATGTGTCTGTCTTTGTGCCACTGCCATAGTGTGTTGGTGACTGTAGCTTTGTAATATAGTCTGAAGTCAGACAGGTTGATTCCTCCAATTCCATTCTTCTTTCTCAAGATTGCTCTTTCTATTCAAGGTTTTCTTTTGGATTTCCATACAAATCATGCAATTATTTGTTCTAGTTCTGTGAAAAATTCCATTGGTAGCTTGAGAGGGATTGCATTGAATCTATAGGTTGCTTTGGGTAGTATATTCATTTTCACTATATTGATTCTTCTGATCCATGAACATGAAATTTCTCTATCTGTTTGTGTCATCTTTGATTTCTTTCATCAGTGTTATATTGTTTTCTAAATAAAGATCTTTTGTTTCTTTAGGTAGACTTATTCCTAAGTAGTTTATTCTTTTTATCATAATGGTGAATGGGATTGTTTACTTTATTTCTCTTTCTGTTTTCTCATTGTTAGTATATAGGAATGCAATGGAATTCTGAGTTTTAATTTTGTATCCTGCAAATTTACTTTATTTATTGTTTAACTTTAGTAATTTTCTGGTGGTGTCTTTATGGTTTTCTATATAGAGGATCATGTCATCTGTAAACAGTGAGAGTTTTACTTGTATTCTGATCTACATCCCTTGTATTTAATTTTCTTGTCTGATTTCTAGGAAAAAAATAAAGAAGATATAGATAATGAATAATGCAATAACTGAGATCAAAAGCACTCTGAAGGGAACCAACAGAAGAATAACTGGGGCAGAAGATAGGATAAGTGAGGTGGAAGACAAAATGGTAGAAATAAATGAAGCAGAGAGGGAAAAAAAATGAAAAGAAAAGAGGACAACCTCAGAGACCTCTGGGACAATATTAAGTGCCCCAACATTCAAATTGTGGGAGTCCCAGGAGAAGGAGACCAAAAGAAAGGGCATGAGAAAATACTTGAGGAGATACCAGTTAAAAACTTCTCTAAAATGGGGAGCCACCCAAATCCAAGAAACATAGAGAGTCCCAAACAGGATAAATCCAAGACAAAACACTCCAAGACACATATTGATCAAACTAACAAAGATCAAACACAAAGAGCAAAATATTAAATGCAGCAAGGGAAAAGCAACAAATAACACACAAGAGAATCCCCATAAAAATAATAGTTGATCTTTAAATAGAAATTCTTCAGGCCAGAAAGGAATGGCAGGACATATTTAAAGTGATGAAAGATAAAAACCTACAATCCAGATTACTATATCCAGCAAGGATCTCATTCAGATATAAAGGAGAAATCAAAAGCTTTACAGACAAGCAAAAGCTGAGAGAATTCAGCACTACCAAACCAGCTCTTCAACAAATGCTAAAGGATCTTCTCTAGACAGGATACACAGAAAAGATTTATAAACTTGAACCCAAAACAACAAAGTAAAAGGCAATGGGATCATACTTACCAATAATTACCTTAAATGTAAATGGGCTGAATGCCCCAACCAAAAAACAAAGACTGGCTGTATGTATACAAAAACAAGACCCCTATATACGCTGTCTACAAGAGACCCACCTCAAACCAAGGCACACATACAGACTGAAAGTGAAGGATTGGAAAAGACATTTGGAGACAAATAGAGACCAAAAGGGAACAGGAGTAGCAATACTCATATCAGATAAAATAGACTTTGAAATAAAGCCTGTGAAAAGAGACAAAGAAGGATACTACATAATCAACAAAGGATCAATCCAAGAAGAAGATATAACAAGTATAAATATATATGCACTCAACATAGGAGCTCCTCAATGCATAAGGAAAATGCTAACAAGTATGAAAGGGGAAATTGCCAGTAACACAATAGTAGTGGGAGACTTTAATACCCCATTCACACCTATGGATAGATCAACCAAACAGAAAATTAGCGACGAAACACAAATTTTAAAAGATCCAAGGAACCAGTTAAGCCTAATTGATATCTAGGACATTTTACCCCAAAATAGTGAATTTCACCTTTTTCTCAGGTGCACATGGAACATTCTCCAGGATAGGTCACATTCTGGGCCACAAATCTAGCCTTAAATAATTAAAAAAAAAAAAAAAGAAAGATAACAGAAACAATTTAAAGTATTTTTTCTGATCACAGTGCAGTAAGATTAGATATCAATTGCAGAAAAAAAAAGCTATTAAAATTGCAAACATATGGAGGCTAATATTCACTTCTGAATAACCAACAAAACGTGGAAGAAATCAAAAAGGAAAACAAAATATATGATAGAAACATACGAAAATGAAAACACAACAACCCAAAACCTATAGGATTCAGTAAAAGCAGTGCTAAGGGGAAGGTTCAGAGCATTACAAGCTTACCTCAAGAAACAAGAGAAAAATCAAATAAATAATCTAATTTTACACCTAAAGCAACTAGAAAAAGTACAAATGAAGAACCCCAAGGTTAGTAGAAGGAAAGAAATTATAAAAATTAGGGCAGAAATAAAGGAAAAAGAAACAAAGGAGATTATGGCAAAAATCAATGAAACTAAAAGCTGATACTTAGAAAAGATAAATAAAATAGAACTATTATCCTCAGTGGTGAAAAATTGAAAGCATTTCCCCCAAAGTCAGGAAAAAGACAAGGGTACACACTCTCACCACTACTTTTCAACTAGTTTTGGAAGTTTTAGCCACAGTAGTCAGATAAGAAAAAGAAATAAAAGGAATCCAGATTGGAATAGAAGTAAAACTCTCACTTTGCGGATGATATGATCTTCCACATAGAATGCTGAGTTTTAAGCCAGGTTTTTCATTCTCCTCTTTCACCTTTATCAAGAGACTCTTTAGTTTGTCTTCGCTTTCTGCCTTAAGGGTGATATCATCTGCATATCTGAGGTTATTACTGTTTCTCTCGACAATCTTGACTCCGGCTTGCCGTTCATCCAGACCTGCATTTTGCATGATGTACTCTGCATATAAGTTAAGTAAGCAGAGGGACAATATACAGCCTTGACATACTCCATTCACAATTTTGAACCAGTCTGTTGTTCTACGTCCAGTTCTAATTGTTACTTATTGATCTGCATACACGTTTCTCAGGAGACAAAGAGGTCTTATATTTCATCTCTTTAAGAATTTTTCACACCTTGTTGTGATTCACACTGTCAAAGGCTTTAGTGTAGTCAATGAAGCAGCAGAAGATTTTTTTTTTTAATTCCCTTGTTTTTTCTATGATACAACCAGGTCCTCAATTGCTGGATCAGAAGCCCGAGTGTTGGGCCCAAACTGGCTCCTTTCCATTTAAATGTGTGCTCTCTCCCCACTCTCAGCCCTTGCACCCTCACCCCCAAAGGGGAGTGATAGTGGAGCAAGAGGAACTGGTGTTGTCACTGGGCATGAGTCTGAGCATGAACTATTTCCAGCCTAGCTGGAGTCAGAGACCTGGACTCCTGATATGATACCTGTGAAACATGAGTTATAAATGTCCCTGCCCTGCTCAGATGCCCCCTGAGGTCTGAGCTTCCTTTGCCCCTAATAGTTGAGATTTCCCCCTCAGCCTCTGTCACACTTCCTGATGTGGAGGTACACCACAGGGCATGTGGGACCTG
The DNA here is from genome assembly GCA_007570785.1 of Antilocapra americana. Lineage (NCBI taxonomy): Eukaryota > Metazoa > Chordata > Mammalia > Artiodactyla > Antilocapridae > Antilocapra > Antilocapra americana. The sequence goes on along the minus strand of ML663009.1, from coordinate 45,494,242 downwards.
TGCTGGCCTCAGCATAGGTTGAGACATGGACTGCGGTAGTCCAGCCCCAGACAGAGACTGGTACCTTTTCTGATTTGCTTTCTGTATAAGCAGCAGTGTATAAGCTGCCCCTGCCCTGCTCAGATGCCATGTTGGTCAGACCTTTTCTCAGTGTGGAGTTGCATCTTGAAATAGATGGTGCTGGAGCAGTTGCTTGTCTCAGGCTGGGTCACACACCAGGTAAATTATGGGAAACTGACCAGCCACTGTGCCATCTCAATTTACCCTCTCTTCTCTGCTTCAGGATCAAGCAAATTAGCATGCATTCTTCACAGGAGAAGTCCAGGCTTCCCACAACCCTTCTGTTAGTCCTGTTGTCTTTCCCATTTAGCCAAGGGAAGTAGTGTCCCCTGTGTTGAATAGGGCTGGGATGCCCAATATTTGCCTTAAACAGCTCACCTTCTCAGGTTGGATGTCTACCTGTGTAGTCTCCTTTACTTCTGAGTCCCTTCCCAAGGGCATGGGTCCCAACCTGATTTCTTTGCTTCCCTTTCTACACAATTCTGTATGAATCTTTCTTACAGCCTTGGTTGTATAGAAGTCTTTCTGCCCATCTCCAGTTAGTTTTCAGGGAGAATTCTCCCACATATAGATGCATTTTTGTTGTGTTCAAGGGGTGAGGTGAGTTCCATGTCCTCCTACTCCAACATCTTGCTATTTTCTAAATGAACTTTTTAACCATAATTGTGCCTTACAACATGTCTACTCTAAAACAATTTCCATTTTTTTTCAATAATTTGAAAATTTAAAGTTATACTGAGATAGATTAAGTGATGGGTACTTATCAAAAACCTAGATTACTTCCAAATAAGATAAAATACTGAAACATAAATTATTAAATGCAAATTTATCTATTTTTTTCTTATCATAAAGGAGCTAAAGATATTTGGGTTTATTAATTAGCATATCTTGTGTCACATTTCAAAACTTACCATGAGAAATAATAGACAGCTAGAAATTATAAAAGTATATTAAAAATTTTGCCATTCAAGAGAATAGTAGTTTTAATGGACATTCCACAATTGCTCACTTTTTTAGTCTTCACTAGGAATAAAAGATTCTAAAAGTTAAAGATTCCACTTGATATATGTAATGAAAATGAAATAATTAGTTAAAGAAATATTTAGTTAAAGAAAACAATTGTATATGAAAGTATTTGAAATAATAAAAAATACAATAAAACTAGGATAAAATCTTACATAAAAGGCTGTAGAAGACTTGTGAAAATGAAATTTATGTATGGTCAAGCTGGATAAGATAGAAATGAATATTTGTTTTTAAAGAATACATTTTAGGATTAGTTTTCTCTTTATTTAAAGGACAAGGTATTATTTGACTATTAATCTTCTCCTGATAAGAGATTGTGAAGTAATTTTTGTTTGTTTGTTTTTGTTTTTAATCTTTTTGGAAACTTGTAAGCAAAGATTTTGTCTTATCAAAATAATTTTCTCTGCCTCATTTGTCATGATCAGGTTTTTGATTACTTATAAGAACCAATTCTTCCCAATACTAAAAAAGCTAAGTTTTGTTCACACCTGTGTAACCTTCTGTATTTGCCTTTAACGTCTTCTTTTGTCACTTTAGTAAAATAGATTATTAAGTATTATTTACTAATAATCTATGATCTCATTTAATCAAATGTTCAAGCTTTTTGATGCCTTGACAGCTTCCTAAAATCAGTATTTTTTTACTTTCAAGTAATTTTGAGTTTTCCCAGAAAGCTTGTGGAAAGTTTCAAAGTATTTGTCTCTCACCTTATAAAAGAGAAATATTAAACTAATTAGACTTACTGTATGTTAAATTACATGGGGAGCATTGTCAAATATGTGATAACAAGCATGCTTAGGTTATATTTAAATATATAAATATTATTAATATAAGGATTCTAGAAGTTTTATGAAATTCCTAAAAATCTAATATGTCTTGAAATTTTATCACTCCTAAGTCCAGTTATCATCTTTAAAAATGTTACACGTCACAGCAATAACCCAATTTCCTTGTCAAGTATATTTTAACAAACTCTCATTAGATTTTTCACTACTTGCATCTGGTCTGTGCAAATGCTAGAGACCTTAAAGTTAAACTGACAAAGAATAGCAGCAGCTCACAACGAGGTATGCTGCTTCTTTTCAGGATGTTGTATTAAGAACATTTCTTTCTAGTCTTCCTTCCCTCTCTGAATAATTTTTCCTGACTCTTACACCATGAAAATCTTTATGATTCTTTGGTTCACTTTTTGCCTTGCTCTGGTTTGGAAAAATAATGCCACCATTTATATATTTCAGGACATTGTGTGTGGTGGAGAGTTATTCAACCTCCAAATGACTTTTGAATTTGCCATGATTCTATAATTCTGCCTGTCACAAAAGTCTCCCTGATTCCCAATGTCTCAGTTTCTCTGGAAGATAACTCAGCCCTGTCTCTATTGTGTCAACCTCCCTAACCCTGGGACTCCATTTCTCTACCTCTGCCTAACAATTCCAAATGTAGGGAACCTCATATCCAGCCTCTATACAAAGAAAGGAACATAAGGCATGGGTAATTGCAATAAAACCACCTGTGTGTCTATAGACAGCTAAATTTCATTAGTCTCATGTAAGTAATAACATATAGTATTTGTATTACTCTGACTTATTTCACTATGAACCTCTAGGTTCATAGATGTTGTTGTAAATGGAAATTTTCATTTTTTTATGATTAGTTTTCCACTGCTATGTATCTTCTTTATCTATTCATATGTTGATGGATACTTAAGTTGCTTTCATATCTTGTCTATTATAAGTAATATGAACATTGGAAAACATGTATCTTTTTTGAAGTAGTATTTTCTTTTTTGTAAATACATACCCATGAGTGAAATTGCTGCACCAGTTTTTTGAGGAAATTCCATATTTTATTCATAGTGGCTGCATCAACTTATTATCTGACCAATACTGTACAATGGTTACCTTTTCTTCACACCCTTTCTAATATTTGTTATTTGTAGACTTTTTGATGCTAGCCATTGTGATAAGTGTGAGGTGATGTCTCAAAATTAATGTATACAACAAAAGAGAAACAGACTCACAAATAGAAAATGAACTAGAGACTACCACTGAGAAGAAGGGGAGGGACAGAATGGGGTATGGAATTAAGAGATACAAGCTACCATACATAAAATAGATAAGTAATATGGACACATTGTATGGTAGAGGAAAATACATCCATTAATACATTATTTCATAATAGCTTTAAATAAGTATAATCTATTAAAGAGTTGAATCACTATTCTATACACCTGAAAATAATATAATATTCTAAATCAACTATACCTCAATTAAAAAAAAAAAAAAGAATCCTGGTGTCTACTGTCACCTTTCCAGCCCCATGCTATAGACTTGAATAGGGAGTACCAGGAAGTATTCATGAATCAAAATTAATTTCCACTGTCAGATACCCATTCCCCTGGTTAGGAATAAGTGCAAATGAGACATCCAGGAATGTCTCCTTACTCTTGAAGATATTGCAGAATCGGCTGCTTAAACAATAACCACATCACAAAAATCCCAGGACTGTTTGGTTAAATTCTTTCTTGATAATGGAATAGCTTTTGATAATCTTTTAGATGAGCAAGGAAGTGTTTATAATCAGCACCACTCACTGCACTGGGATTAACATCTCTGGGGAGGTTGAGACACTGTATATATATATATAAATCACTAAACAATCATTTTGGCTTGAGATAATGCCTCCTTAGTGAGGTCTTTTTTTGACATTTGACTCTGACTGATTTGGGTCTCAGGGACCATGGTTCTGAAGTGCACTCTAAACACTGGGAATAGTAGTCTCCCTGGTGTGCTGTTTTCTCTCAAAAGCTTTATATGCACATTTTCAGCCACTGACCACTAAACAATCACTCTAAGACTAGAATGTCAGAAAATGAAAGAAGATGTGAATCTGAAATTATGACTTACAAATACCACACTGAGATTCAGCAAAAAATTGCAAGAACTTCTAAGTCATAGCTGGGAGTAGTATTAAAGCTTTAAATTTTACAACATCTCTCAGTTAGGCTGAAAGTATGATTGAAAAGGGAAATTGTTAAAAAAGAAAACAAGTCCAAAATGGAGTCAGTTATACTAAACCTCACATCACCAAATTAAAACTTAAGTATAGTTTCAGCTCTCCCAGAAATAAGATCTATAATAATCAATTAGGAGATGCCTGATCAAGACTAGGTATATAATCTGCAGATATACCTGCTGTTCCCAAAAGGAAAGTAATTCTTCATAAACGACCAAGTTTTTGCCTGATATAATGTCCTTATTTTGCATCTTTATGCTATAAATGTTTATCAGTTTTTTTTTTTTCAAATCCTGGAGCTCTTTACTACCTGCTAGACTGAGTACTGCCAAATTTGAATCATTTTAGCTCAAATAAATTCATAATATTTGCAATATGTCTCAGTTTGTCTTTAACAGTTCACATACATAGATATACACACAAAACTTTTAACTCACACACAAAAAAAGTGTTCTGGTCATTAAGAATTTTGGGAGTGATCACTTTTGGAGTTTCATCCTTTTGCAATGCCACTTAGCAGTACTAAACTTGTTTTATCTTAAATTCATATTATTTCTTTCTATAAAGCTACCCGGGACTTAGCTCATAATACATGGTGATGAGAATTGCCTCCATAACAGTCCCTCATCACTTCCAATCCATCATGAAATTATGACAGACTGCATGAAAACACTCCATCAACTAGACTTATTACAGGAGAATGGCCAGCTACAGAAAACCCTCAGTTCCTAACACTGAACTTCCTCTTTTGAAATGTCCCCAAACTGCTGGCTTACCCCTTTCAGCAACCAAGGTCTGTCAACTACACATTAATAAGTCTCCTCCACTTCTACATTCCACATTAATAGATGGTTTCAGTATTATTTTTACTCTATACAATTTATTTTCCTTTTTAATACCCATAATTTCCACTGAAATGAAAATGATGGCCGATGTGTCTTATGAAAAAACATTTTATTTTATTATGTATTAAATTTGTCTCAGGCTCAGTTTTGTCTTTGACAATAGTGTAATGTATATTTACTTGCTTCTTCCTCACATAAGATAGAGGCTTTCTGTGAACAAGAGTGTACTTTTTTTTTTTTTTGTATCTGTATTGTGTGACAAAGTGCTTGGCTTCCTGAGAGACCAAACTCAGGTGGACAAAAGTATGCTATTTCAATAAACTGGTTATTTTTAAATGAATTTTTAATTTTAATTGTACGTTTTGTAGAAATAAAGAACACTCAAATAAGAACAAGCAAAATCTATTTCTCCAGTTTTTAATAGTAGACAAATCAGCCACCATCACTTGAATTTTAGCAGCTAATCAAAGGCAGGCAGAGGAGTGGGAAAGCCTTATAGTGGATTAAAGAGGAAGGTTTCATAAATGTCCTGAAAGGATGCTGTTAGTATGGGGAAGCTATATGAGGACAACCAGAAGTAAAATATTCTGTGTGATTAATTACGAGTTTATTTTTGGCTTTCTCTGGTTTCTCTTCCTAAGTTGGAAGCAGGGGCAAAAATAGGGAAGTTGTAAAGTCCTTGCCACTTTGGGGCTAATTGTTAGAGGGATTATTGTTTGTTTGTTTGTTTGTTTTTAATTTATTACATCTGACTTAGAAATAGCAGGTTGGCTTCCTGGGTCTGTTACTAGAGAAAATTGGTTGGCTTGCTGGATTGGTTGCTGCCAATTGTGGATCAGAGTTCTATTACCATACATAGTCTGGCTGTTGACCATTTGTATAGTCTCTCAGGTCCTAGAAAATATGTTATTGCTAGTTTGTTCTTCTTAAAGAGCATAGTCTTATCCAGATGATAAAAGTTTCATGGATCCTCCTGACCTACTAAGAAAAGTAAAAAACATTTAATCTGACAGATTCTAATTTCAAAACCTGTCTTTTTATCCTTTATAACCTGCTATTCTCTTCCAGGCCTCCTGGGCTGCAAGTAAATGTGAGTCCTTGCTGCTTTGAAATATATCCATGCCTTCTTGTTTCTGTATTTTTAGTCAATTCTTTTTTTTTTTCTGTTCTCTTCTCTACCCATTCCACATTTCTGCCAATTGCTATAATACTGTTCCTAAATGCCAACTCTAAATATGCTTTGTTCATCTGAATATTCCATAAAATTTCACTTTAAATGCTTTTTCATGGTTTAGCAGTAGGCAAGTATAATATATTTCCATTGTTTTTATCTATGCATGGGAAACTATCTAAACCTTGAAACTGAGGGAAAATGTGGGCAGCACATTTTTCATATGAAAACAAAGCATTATCTACAGGAATGTAAATGGTTAAATTCACTATTTACCCACAATCCTAGGCTTCAGAAAGTTAGAATTTAACTTGTAGGTTTTCTTTATAAAAATCAATTTATATTTTGGGGAAAAGATAACCCCCAAAATATTACTTCCTCTTTGAATTTTAACTGTTGTTTTTTTTCTTTAATGTAGTGATCTTAACATAAAATTACCTGTATGTCATTACTTCAGAAATGCTTTTTGAAGCATCTTACTAGTTCTCTCATGAATTAAAATTGACATTTGTACTTTTCATATGTTCATGAGTCATGGTTTTAATCTTGTGAAAATTATACTTTAATATAGATATGCTTAAAAAACACTGCTAAGGGTTCTTTATGTCTTTTCTATTGTTTATTGCTCCTTAGAGGTCTTTGTCCAGTGCGTTGCACATTATATATGCTTAATACATGTTAGATGAGATAGATAAATATCATTTTTATCACAAGACTATAATATTATATCTTTAATGAAAAATAATATTTGGTGTTGTTTTCACAAGTAGTTACGAGTATTTGACTTGCCAAAATAAATTGATTAAAATATGGAAATAAAATTTATATGTTTGTTTATACATCCAGTTGCAAGAAATAATTTTTATTTTTGGAGTGAAATGTGGAGTACACAAATAAACTGCAATCTCAATGAAAAAGGCAAGCACTACTCTTTTAAAGACCCATATTACCAGGTGACATTACTCAGTTATCAGTATCTTCATAAATCCCAAGACCATAATTAGGCCTGACATAGCACTTGCAGTGAGCTTAATTTCTAATGTCAACATAACAGTTTCAAACTCAGTTTCTACAAATCTGTAAGGAAGCTCTCAAGCTACTTGATAGAAACCAGTTTACCTCCTAGAAAAGATAGTCAGCTTTATGCTCCAAAATATAAGAAAATAAACTAACAGATTACATGAAAGATAATGATGTCACTTGAAGCTCTGAAATCGACATATACTTGTCAGAAAAAAAAAAATTCTTGTGAAGTAGTTCTATTCTAAAGCAAAGCAGTTTCATATAAATTGCAGCAGCAATATATAGAAAATGATGATGCATTTCCCCAGTAGGCTCTGTCTAAAGAATGAAAAGCTGTACTAACTCTAAAAAATCAATCAATGTAATTCACTCTATTAACAGGATAAAGAAGAAAAACCTTATGATCACCCTAATAGCTCCTTGTCCTCCCAAAAAAAAAGAAAAAGAAAAAAATTCAATACCTGTTTCTGAAAACAACTTTGAACAGACTGAGAAGAGATGGAACTTCTTCAATCCAATAAGGGGCATTTTAAGATAAACTTATCTTTAGCATCATATTTAATGGTGAAATATTGAACTCTTTCCTGATAAGATCAGAAGTAAGTCAAGGAACTTCATTGTCACAACTCTTGTTCAATGTTGAACTAGAGGTTTGTTTATGTGAAAAATCCTAAGGCATTGATAAACACATATTGTACATACCATGTGAATTCATCAAGGTCATAGAATGCAAGGTTAATATGGTAAAACAACTTTTAAAACTATAGTAGCAGCAAACATTTCAAAACTAAAACTGAAATTTAAGATCCATTTACAATTGTCTCATGAGAAGTACATTATTTAGGACTTCTTTATTTAAAAGTACTATGGATATTCTTTTTTGACAGTCTACGTGCATGTTGTACTTTGTGACTTATTTTATACATGGCCTAATTTCATCCTGACAATAAACTTTTAAGGTAGATAATTTTGTTTATTTTATTCATCTAAATGACACAACTAGAAAGAAATAGAAATGGAGTTAATCTCCGTGTTGAGAGATGCTAAGCTCATCTTGTTTTAAATATAAATCTTGGGAAAAGATATAAACTATGATGTTGGCCCACTAATATTTTAATGAATCAATATTCCATAGTTAACAATAGGCTCAGAGTAGCTTGGCAAAATGTATTTATTTCAAATTAATTTTATTCATTATAGACAGATGTTATAGGGTAAAATGGACATTGATCCACTTAGAAGCAGTAAAATAGAATCAACAAAATAAAAAAGAGAAAAAATACTTTAATTATTATATAAACTTCAATATGATTAGTTTTGTTAATGTATTAAAATGGAAAGTATTAATTCACATGAAATTATAATAAAATGTTAAAAATTCATGCATTAAAAAACCTATTGCTATCAGCAGTTTTTGGCAGTCCTAACTACTACTTTGGTGACTAGTTGGAAGGACCTATATGACTTAACATAAAATTATACTCGTGGCTAAGATTTCTTAGAGCAAAGGATACAGGGTAAGAATAACAGGAAAATTAGAGGGCTAGAAATGTCAGTTACAGGATCTCTTGTCAGTTAGCATGTATTGCACAAACAAGCTTTTTCTTCATCTATGAACTTCAGGGCCATTCAAAGATATTCTTGTTCAGGAAAGACCTTAAAGATAGTCGGTCACAAACTTACCATATGATTATAGATGATACAGACCTCAAGTCAGGCAGCAGGTGCATATCACGAAACATAATGTTTCCTTTCAGTATGGTGATGGCACCTTTCATTTTGACCTACCCCATGCCAGTAGATAGAATAATATCACTACCTAGTGATATGAGCATTCCCATTGCTTAGTTCTCAAAGTCTGACAGAGTCACCATCATGGCTATAGCAGAGGCATGGAATGAGTGAAATAGACCTGCTACATTGATTCTTTCCTTGAGATTGCATAAAAATAATTTGTAGGACAAATGTTGATAGAACTTTTCCTCGGAATTCTGATACTTTTATTGAAAAGGAAGGAAGTGTTAGCACAGAATGATCTGCTAATAGACCAGCCTGTCCAATATTCTATTAACAACTATTTGCTGTCAAAAGAACAACTAAAATTAAAAAAAAAAGTCTGTCTGTGAAAGAAGAATAAATGAATAAACTCTGGTATATGCATTAAAAAAAGAACAGAATATGTTGATTGGAAGCAATTATATAGCAGAAAGAACAATATCACATGTGTCAAAATTCACTAATTCATGTGATAAATGTTCATTTAGAACCTAATAAAACCAAGGAATTTTGCTATATCCTTTGAAATATGCAAAGATGAACGTCATACTCCCTGTTCTCAAGAAGTTTGCACTCTAATAGGTAAATTAGACAAATATATATAATTGTAGCATTGGGTATATATAACAATACAAGAGAGGCTAACAAAGACCCATAGTATTAGTTGCTTGGTCATGTCTGACTCTTTGCCACCCCATAGACTGGGTTCTTCTGTTCATGGAATTCTCCAGGCAAGAATGATGGAGTGGATAGGCATTCCCACTTTCAGGGCATCTTCCAATCCAGGGATCGAAGCTGGGACTTCTGCACTGCAGACAGATTCTTTACCATTCAAGCCACCAGGGAAGCACCATTGGGTTATTAGAAAATTTAATTCTGCCATATTCTATTTGTCAAAGTTTTCAAAAATTAGGCTGTTTAAGCAGCCAGATAGACTAGATGGTGTTATAGAATCCACTGCTTTATGAAACAGCTGCAAGGTCACATTGCAGATGAGCATGTATTGTGGGGAGGGCATATTTAGAGAATACAACTGACCAGTAGACTTAAGGAAATTCTAAGCAAAAGAAGAATGTTAAGAATGATGAGGAATGTTCTGTGTGTTTGGTAAACATTGACTAGTTTACAGCAGTTAAGCAGAGACTATGGTTAAGAAGCTGGTGAGATATTAGGTAAAATTCATATTATGAGAGGAGAGTTTTGAGCAAAGCCTAAGATTAGTTCAATTCCATAGGCCATAGTTATTTTCAGTAGTAAAAGAACATAATCAGACTTTTATCTTACCATACTTGATTTTTTTTCAGATGACAGGTTTTATTGACACAAGTCAATAAAGGCATTATAAAAAGACTGTAAATAGAGGCCAGTAAGGAGCTATTGTGGTTATTCACATGAAGGGGTAGTTTGAATTAATATTTAAGATCTAGAAACAGGGAAGAGGGAACAGATTCAAAGGCTGATTCAGATATCTGAATAGAGATATAGATATCTGTAGAGTCAACATGTAAGGGAAGACCACACAAAGTATCAGTGAAATGTTTCTGGATCTAGGCAATACTGAGGAGATTGTTATATATTTTCCTCAGTAGTCAACTGAAGGGATACTTTACAAGCTTTTCAAAAGATCTCTTATCCTCATTCACCAGTGGGCAGATAGAAGAATCAAGAACTGTAATCCCACAGCCTCTAGAATGGAAAACACATCATAGAAAGCTAATCAAAATAATCACATGGATTACAGTTTTGTGTAACTGAATGAAGCTATGACCATACCGTACAGGGCCAGTGAGAAGAGATGGGCCATGGTGGAGACTGATGATAAAACATGGTCCACTGGAGAAGGGAATGGCAAACCACTTAAATATTCTTGACTTGAGAACACTATGAACACTATGAAAAGGTTAAAGAGAGAGAGAGAGGGAGAGAGACAGTTGGAAATAAGATTCCCCCAGGTCTGTAGGTGGGTATATGCCACTGGGGTAGAGTGGAGAAACAGCTCCAGAAAGAATGAAGAGGCTTATCCAAAGCAGAAACTATACTCAGTTGTAGATGGGCCTCGTGGTGAAAGCAAAGTTCAGTGCTGTAAAGAACAATATTGCATAGACCTGGAATGTTATGTCCATGAATCAAGGTAAATTGGGCGTGGTCAAGCAGGAGATAGCAAGAGTGAACATTGACATTTTAAGAATCAGTGAACTAAAGTGGAAGGGATTGGCAAATTTAATTCAAATGATCATTATATCTGCTACTGTGAGCAAGAATCCTTTCAAAGAAATAGATGCCCTTATAGCCAAAAAAAGAGTCTGATGTGGAGGTTCCTTAAAAAGCTGCAAATAGACCTGCCATATGACCCAGCAATCCCACTGCTGGGCATATACACCGAGGAAACCAGAATTGAAAGAGCCACGTGTACCCCAATGTTCATCGCTGCTTTGTTTACAATAGCCAGGACATGGAAGCAACCTAGATGCCCATCAACTGACGAATGGCTAAGAAAGCTGTGGTACATATACACAATGGAATATTACTCAGCATTAAAAACAAATTCATTTGAAGCAATCCTACTCAGATGGACAAAACTGGAGCCCATTATCCAGAGTGAAGTAAGCCAGAAGCAAAAACAATAATACAGTATATTAACACATATATATGGAATTTAGAAAGACAGTAATGAGAACCCAACATGTGAGACAGCAAAAGGAATACAGATGTATAGAATAGACTCATGGACTTTGTGGATGAGGGTAAGGGTGGGATGATATGGGAGAAGGGCATTGAAACAAGTTAATTATCATATGTCTAATCAATCGCCAGCCCAGGATTGATGCTCGGGGCCGGTGCAGCGAGATTTCCCAGGGGGGAGGGAGGAGGGAGGGGGGTTCTGGAGGGGAAGCATATGTAAACCCATGGTAATATCATGACATTGTATGGCAAAAACAATAAAAAAATGTGCTATAAAAAAAAAAGAGTCTGAAATGCAGTACTGAGATGCAGTGTCAAAAAGGACAGAATGATCTAGATTTGTTTCCAAGGAAAACCCATTCAACATTACAGTAATCCAATCTATGCCCCAACAACTAATGCCAAAGAAACTGAAGTTGAACCATTCTATGAAAAACTACAAGATTTTCTAGAACCAATAACAACACCAAAAAAAAGGGGGGGGATATCATTTTCACTATAGGGAATTGGAATGAAAAACTAGGAAGTCAAGAGATACCTGGGGCAATAGGCAAGTTTGGTCTTTGAGTACAAAATGAAACAGGGAAAAAGCTAATCGAGTTTTGCCAATAAAACACACTGTTCATAGCAAACACTCTCTTCCAACAACACAAGAAATGATTTACACATGAACATCACCAGATAATCAGCACCAAAATCAGAATGATTGCATTCTTTGCAGCTCAAGATGGAGAAGCTCCAAAGATTCAGCCAAAACAAGACCTGGAGCTGACTGTGGCTGAGGTTATGAACTCCTAATCACAAACATCAGACTTAAATTGTAGAAAGTAGAGGACACCACAAGCCAATCAGGTATGACTTAAATCAAATCCCATATATATTCAAGGGATTAGATCTGCTAGACAGAGTGCCTAAAGAACTATGGATGGAGGTTCATTGTGCAGGAGGTAGTGACAAAGCCATGCCCAAGAAAAAGAAATGCAAGAAGGCAAAGTGATTGTCTGAGGAGGCCTTACGAATATCTGAGAAAAGAAGAGAAGCAAAAGGTAAAAGAGAAAGAGAAAGATAAGCACAACTGAATATATAGTTCCAGAAACTAGTAAGGGGAGAAAAGAAAGCCTTCTTATATGAACAATTCAAAGAAATAGAGGAAAAAAATAGGATGAGAAAGACTAGAGATACCTTCTAGAAAATTGGAGACATCGAGGGAATATTTAATGCAAAAATGGGCACAATAAGGGAAGAAAAGAAAATAACCTAACAGAAGCAGAACAGACTAAGAAGAGGTGGCAAGAATACAGAGAAGAACTACACCAAAAGGCTCTTAATGACCTGGATAGTCATGATAGTGTGGTTATTCACCTAGAGCCAGACATTTTGGAGTATGAAGTCAAATGGGGCCTTAGAAAGCATTACTGCAAACAAGGCCAGTGAAGGTGATGGAATTCCAGCTGAGCTATTTAAAATACTAAATGATAATGCTGTAAAAGTGCTGTACGCAATTTTCCAGCAAATTTGAAAAGCTCAGCAGTGGCCATAGGACTGGTAAAGTCCAGTTTTCATTACAATTCCTAAAAAGGCAATGCTAAAGAATATTCAAACTACCATACAACTGTAATAATTTCACACGCAAGCAAGGAAATGCTCAAAATCCTACAAGCTAGGCTTCAACAGCACATGAACCAAGAATTTTCGGATGTACAAGCTGGATTTAGAAAAGGAAGAGGAACCAGAGATCAAATTGCCAACATCTGTTGGAATATAGAGAAAGCAAGGAAATTTCAGAAATACATCTACTTCTACTTAAATGATGATGCTGAAGTCTTTGATTGTGCGGATCACAACAAACTGGAAAATTCTTAAAGAGATGGGAATAATAGACTGCCTTATCTGTGTCCTGAGAGACTTGTATGTAGGAGAAGAAGTAACAGTTAGAACTGAACATGGAACAATGGACTGGTTCCAAATGGGGAAAGGAGTATATTGTCACCCTGCTTATTTAACTTATTTGCAGAGTCATCATGCCAAATGCCAGGCTGGATGAAGCACAAGCTGAAATCAAGATTGCCAGGAGTAATATCAACAATTTCAGATATGCAGATGACACCACACTTATGGCAGAAAGTGAAGAGTAACTAAAGAGTCTTTTGATGAGCATTAAAGAGGATAGTGAAAGTGTTGGCTTAAAAATCAACATTCTATAAATTAAGATGATGGCATCTGGTTCCATCACTTCATGGCAAATAGTTGGGGAAAGAGTGAAAATAGTGTCAGATTTCATTTTCCTGGAAAATCGCTGCAGCCACTAAATTAAAAGACTTTTACCCCTTGGAGGAAAAGCTATGACAAACCTAGATAGTGTATTAAAAAGCAGAGACATCACTTTGCCAATATATCTATATAGTCAAAGCTATTTTCTCTTTTTCTAGTAGTTATATACAGTTGTGAGAGTTGAACTATAAAGAAGGCTGGGCACTGAATATTGATGCTCCCAAATTGTGGTGCTGGAGATGAGTCTGAAGAGTTTCTTGGACTGCAAAGAATCAAACCAGTCAATCCTAAAGGAAGTCAACCCTGAATATTCACTGGATGGACTGATGCTGAACCTGAAATGTCAATACTTTGGCCTCCTGATGTGAAGAGCTGACTCGTTGCTGAGAAAGATTGAGGGCAGAAGGAGAAGGGGATAACAGAGGATGAGATAGCTGAATGGCATCACCAACCAAATTGACATGAGTTTGAGCGAACTCTAAACCATAATGAAAGACAGGGAACCTGGTGTGCTGCAGTTCATGGGATCATGAAGAGTCAGACATAACTGAGGAACTGAACAACAACAATAAAAATATCTCATTTAGCCTGCATAAGCTCAATGACAACTGATGAAAATCAATGTCCTGCACAAAGTAAAGCTTTCCTAAAACACTGGTGCACCAAAGAGGGTCACATTTGGGAGATGTTGGGATTATAGTCATAGGGAAAAAGTCCTAAGTATCCCAGAGGAGAGACAACAAGGGCTCTATCCAGGGCTTTTTAAGTTCTACTGAATGACTCTTTTGTGGATGGAAGGGAAGTTGGGTCTGAAAAGAGGGGGCCTCCATGGAAGCAGGGCAGAGGATACAAGACTTCATAAAGACCTTTATAATCATTATTTATTTTTATCATATTGCTTCTTAACACTTACTGATATATGTATATATGTATATATATATATATATATTTCTTCCTAAATCATAGCAAATAAGTATGTAGAGAAAACTTACAAAAATGTAGGCCAGGCACAGAATAGATCCTTATTAAGTAAAATCTTATTTCAAACACTTTTGTGCATAATATCAATGTTTAAGTACAGCTTTTATGTAATCATGTGTCAGTTTTATTTCATCCTTTACATTGTTTATAATTATGTATCTTTCTACTCTTTTATATTTCAACTGATGTCAACATTACTGATCAGTATAAAATCTCAGGCTTCTTTCAGTTCAGTTCAGTGACTCAATCATGTCTGACTCTTTGCAACTCCATGGACTGCAGCACGCCAGGCTTCCCTGTCCATCACCAAATCCTGAAGTTTTCTCTGACTCATGCCTGTCGATTCAGTGATGCCATCCAACCATCTCCTCCTCTGCCATGCCCTTCTCCTCCTGCATTTTTCTGTGATTCAGCTCTTCACATCAGGTGACCAAAGTATTGGAGCTTCAGCTTCAGCGTCCAGTCCTTCCAATTCAGGATTGATTCCCTTTAGAAGTGACTGGTTTGATCTTCAGGCTTCTTTAGGATTGACTGGTTAATCTGACAGGCTTCTATAGGATTTTTAAAAGTTTATAGATACAGTTATAAGTATATAATATACAAATATTAATAGAATATTAGATATTATACATTATTTTGGCACACAAAATGTCATAATAAATAACATGATGAACCACCAGGGAAGACCCACATACATATGTACATACATACATAATTTTTTATCTTGACCAAATATCAATTATACAAACTTATTTGTAGGCCTTCATCTGTTAATACAGAAAATGGCATAAAGAGAAGTGTGTAAATGATTATCAACCTGACAACAATCTTGAAGTTTAACTATGTCCCCAGAATTTCTTATTTGCCTCTAGCAACTCCTATGGCTAAAACACCCCGTGCATGCACTAAGTCGCTTCAGTTGTTTCTGACTTTTTGTGACTCTATGAACTGTAGCCTACGAGGCTTCTCTGTCCACAGGATTCTCCAGGCAAGACTATTGGAGCGGGTTGCACTGCCCTTCTCCAGGAGATCTTCCTAATCCAGGGACTGAACCCGAGTCTCTTACATCATCTGCATTGGCAGGTGGGTTGTTTACCACTAGTGTCACCTGGGAAGCCCCAAACACCCCTAACCCCACAAAATTTCTCTAACTTGTGCTTTATCATTGGATCTCTTATTTGTTTATTTGACCACACTGTGCAGCATGTGAGATCTTAATTCCCTGGTCAGGTATTGAACTTATACCCACTGAATTGAAAGTATGAATTTTTAACCACTGGGCTGCCTCCTATTGTAATAATGAGTCTCTGAGTTGGTTGTATAATTTATAAAAATGTGTTGTTCTTTTCAATTTGCTTTAAATTTATGTCCATTGTTTCAGGAGCAAAGAGTGATAAGGGAGACCCCTTTTGAGATTAGTGTATAATAATGTAACCCTATTGTAATTCTGGTCCCTTGATTTCAACGATTTTCAAAAATACAGATAGTAAAAGTAATCTAAGTCTTTTAAGAAGTGGGCAACAGTTGGAATGTCACCACATTCTCTCTCACTAATTCAGCCATGCTTCTAATTTCTGTCCAGGGACCTCAAAACATAATGTATGAGGAGTTTCACACTATTTGTAACACTCTGTAGCACACAAAAATTCTACTGTAGCCTTTACATGAAACAAGCCAGGGTTGTAGAATAGAACCTGAAATAACCTTTATTTTTTTCTCACAGATAATTAAAGCTACTCTGTAAGGCTAAGTCAGGTTTCCAGGTTTCCCTGGGACCTTGGGGACATTGAAACATCCTTCCATCATATTTTTTTTTTTTCTACTAACAGTCTCATTTTAGTTATCGAAATGGATATTCCAATGCAGTAAGCATGCGTTATTTGGATACTTTACCACTAAAGATCTCTCATTTTTCCTTAAAATATTTGTTTTAATTTAGGTTAACTTAAAGTGCTTCTCCCCTAGTGAGTCAGTTAGCATTTTTTATTCATTTGCTGGACCCAGCCTGAGACTCTCTCTGACCCCTTTAACCAAGTGACCCTTAGAAACACCTTTCTGGGAGCCATGTCTTTTCTGCTTCAGTCTTTACTGGTTATTATATAGACCTGCCAAATAACTGTCAACTTTGACTTGACCTATATTATAGAAACTCCTTTTGCCTTTCTCTTTTGTAACATTCCAGGCTTTCTGGATCTCAGGAGGCTTGTGTCATTTTCAATGTCACATTTCCATCTGAGAATGAATATATTAGCCTTTAAAAAATTCTTGACTACAAAGTATCTATACTTACATACTATGCCTATATGAATACATGTTCATTTCTTGCTAAAGATTGTGTATCAAGCTAGGTATTAAGTTCTAAATTTGGAAAACTGACTGTAATACTATAATATCTTCTACATGGCTATATAAGTTTTGAATATGTGCTGTAAGGAGTGTGTGTTTGTGCATGTGTATGAGTATGTATGCAAGCATATATGTCTGGGGGCATTGGTGAGCTGTGTATGATTGATTGTATTCTGAAAGTTTTTATGATATTTTTCACTTTACCTGGTATTCTGAAATTTTCTTACTGTGTGGCGATGTAGATAATTTTTCACTTAATGTGTTAGATACTTAGTAGTAGTCTTTTCAATTTAGAAACTCATCTATTGGCCTTCTCCCATAACATCCCACCCTATCGCCAGCCCAGGATTGATGCTCAGGACTGGTGCAGCGAGATTTCCCGGGGGGGAGGGAGGAGGGAGGGGGGTTCCGGAGGGGAAGCATATGTAAACCCATGGTGATATCATGACATTGTATGGCAAAAACAAGTAAAAAAATAAATAAATAAATAAATAAATAAAAAGAAAAAAAGAAACTCATCTATTGGGAAATTTTTTCTTTATTTATTTCCCATCCAATTTCTTCTTTCTATCTCTTTCTGTGTCTGCTCTTGGAAAGATATGAAAACCCCTGGGTGCTAATTTCTTATTTGCTTTCTAACTTCCCATCTCTTTGTTTACCTTATGTACTAGAAAGTCTTATTGCTTAAACAGTGAAACTGGCAACAGCAACATCATCTGAAAGCCTACTCAAAATGCACAATCTCAGGTCCAACACCAGAAATACTAAATCACAATTTATATTTTGTCAATTTCTCTAAGTGATTTGTATGTACACTAAAATTTAAGATATACTGGTCTAGAATCACTGTCAATATGTGCTTCAATCATTATGTTTAAACTTTGAATTTCAGCTGTCACACTTTCAGTTCCCTTTCTTTTTTGGTCTCTGGATATTACTTTTTAAGCAGCATTCTTTACTTGTTTTTTAAATAAGGTAAAGCTACTTTATTTCTCTGACGATATAAGTATACATTTTGAAGCTTTTCCTCTGTTTTTGCATGGTCTCTCTTTCTCTAAATTTCTTTAGTATGTTCATTTGTTTTTGTCTCTGTCATTCATGGTAGAGTTGGTTTTCAAATATCTGGTAATTTTCATCGTTCATTTTTAAAGTGAGACAGTAAAAAGCTGAGTGGCAGCTTTTGAATTTATTGAAATGGAGATGAGGTGATTATCTGGCCTTACCATACCAAGATGTGAATTTTTTTTTCCCCCCTTAGATCATCAATCAATTTCTACTAGCCTTTAAAAGCTGAATGTTGCCAATATTCTGGTGAATTTTGGGAACAGTTGAGGGCAATCATCATTCAGAATACAGATCTTATTTAAGCTTCTTTGTATTCAGTAAAACTAAATACCCATCTTAAGTCAGCTTAACGTCCCTAAACTCAAAGCCTCGGCATCCACACATTGAGATTAAATCTCCCATCTGTTTCATACAGAAGGGGCAGAGAGGGAAATCTCTGCTAGTTGGTGTGTGGGATGTAGCAATTTAAATGCCCCAAGTATCAACTTTTCCATGTTTAGCTTCATCCCGCATCCTTACCTTTGGATGTACCATCAATTCCCAAAATTTTCTGAAGTTTTGGGAACACAAATCAGCTTCCTTCTTAGCCCTATTCCTGTAGATACTTAATTTTCAGGTTTTTAACCTTAATAAAAATGTTGCTACTCAAATTCCAGCTTTCCAAATTAGTTTTTTTTCTGTGTGGATTTTTCTTTTCTCTGGCATTTTTTCTCCTACCATTTTTTTCCCCTCATGAATTTACACTTTCCATCTTCATTATTTCACATTTCAGTTGGGGGTGGGCATTTGATTTGATGGATTTTTAAAAATTATGCATTATATGGTCCTTGGTAACTAAGATGTCTATGTTCATTCTCTTTGTCTTTGTAGCAGTCTGTCCCTTACCGATTATAATGTGAAGAACTAAAATGGGAAATTTAGAAATATAACGTGTTTGGCTTGTGTTTCCCAGGTGGTACTAGTGGTAAAGAAGCTGCCTGAAAATGCAGGAGACAGAAAAAATACAGATTCAGTTCCTAGGTTGGGAAGATCCCCTGGAGGAAGGCAGGGCAACCCACTCCAGCATTCTTGGCTGGAAAAATCCCATGGACAGAGGAGCCTGGCAGGCTGCAGTTCATAGGATTGCAAAGAATTGGACACAACTAAAACGACTTAACACATATGCACACAACGTGTTTGGCTCAGCTCAAAAAACTGTTAAATATGATGAGTTTTAATCTACATTTTCTCACTCAAAGTCCTCTGGCCCTCAGACTATTTTCTATATCAAGGTGGGCCTGCAAACTAGGCTCATAAGGCAAACCAGGTCCACAGCTTGTTTTGTAAACAAAGACTTTTTGAAATGTAGTTAATAAATTTGTCAATGCATTATCTGTGGCTACTTCTGCATTATAATGGAAGGGTTGAGCATTTTTCAAAAACCAAACAGCTTAAAATATTTATCACCTAGACTTTTACAGAAAAAGTTTGCCAATCCCTGTTCTAAATCCTTCCATGGATGCTAACCCTAATCACCCTTTCTACTCATCCTGTCTGGACTTTTGCACATAGTGTAACTTCTGGAAGATGTATATCTCTTTCTCTGTACAGTGACATTTTGATGTCCATCAACAGATGAATGGATAAGAAAGCTGTGGTGCATATACACAATGGGATATTACTCAGACATTAAAAAGGATACATTTGAATCAGTTCTACTGAGGTGGATGAAACTGGAGCCTATTATCTAGAGTGAAGTAAGCCAGAAAGAAAAACAACAATACAGTATACTAACGCATATATATATATATATATATATATATATATATATATATGTATATATATATATATATGGAATTTAGAAAGATGGAAACGATAACCTTGTATGTGAGACAGCAAAAGAGACACAGATATATAGAACAATCTTTTGGACTCTATGGGAGAGGGCAAGGGTGGGATGATATGGGAGAACGACATTGAAACATGTAAATTGCCATATGTGAAATCAATCGCCAGCCCAGGTTTGATGCTTGATACAGGGTGCTCAGGGCTGGTGCACCGGGATGAACCAGAGAGATGGAATCAGGAGGGAGGTGAGAGGGTGGTTCTGGAAGGGGAACGCATGTATACCCATGGCAGATTCATGTCAATGTATGGCAAAACCAACATGATAATGTAAAGAATAAATAAATAAAATAAAACTGTGTGCGTGTGTGCAACTGGCTCCTTATTTAATGGCTTAAGACATGTAAACTCTCATTTTATTTACTTATACCCCAAATTACCAGAAGCAACATTTTTTTTCACTTTAAAACTCACTTTGGTTCATAAAAAAATATTTATAACAGTCTTGGTACTTGGTGGTAGATTTTTGAAAATGGTCATTTGGACACTTTGTTCAGTATTTTGTTCCAAAATGATTGATGATTCAAAATGTCAGCATAAGCTACATAAACACAGCTATATTTGGTCAAAGACTGTCATCATGTCCTTGTTGAAAAATAGAAGCATCTGTCATGTCTGTATATCTTATTAAATCTTAAGTAAGGTTTGCCATGTTAAGCTTGGAAATTCAAACAAATTCTTAGGCTTTATCTCATTCATGTGGTAATTCACTTATATATTTATTTATTTTTTGGCTCTGAACCACAAAATTAGTGAATCCAAAAAGATAATCTAATGGTACAAATAGGCAAATCTCCAGCATGAATTTAGCTGCTGTAATAGTTTTATGTTTTTAATTTGTGTCTTATTGGGAACGTTGTTTTTAATTCAAAGCCTAACTATGATGAAGAATATTCATGTATATAATTAAAACCACACAAAGCATCATTTCCAGCATGATGGAATTTACTGCTGTGCTATCAAAGACACATTCTTTGGGGATTAGCTACAATATAATAAAACTGCACATTCAGAAAAAATGAGAAAATAAACCAGCAGTGAAGGAGTATGTTTCAAAGTGAAAAGAACAATGCACTGAAATAATTCTGTTTTGACAGAATAATTGCCATAAAGATATTTAAGCAGATTCAGAAATATACACACACACACATATATATATATGCATATATAGCAGTATACAAAGCAAAAAGCAAAGGTAGGATGGTACAGTGGAAAAGCACCTGAACTGAATATCAAAAGACTTAATTTTTTGTCTTCACTCTAAGAACACACAATTGTAAGTTGAATTAGATAATTTCATAGAGTCCTTCCAGGTCTGTTAAATTTTATCTCATCATACAACTTACTGACAATTGTATTATGCTGAGTATAATATCCCCTTCATGGATCAAAATCTTATCATGGTGAAAGGGCTTGCATAACTCAATGAAGCCATGAAACATGATGTGCAAGGCCACCCAAGAAGAATGGGTCATAGTGAAGAGTTCTGATAAAACATGGTGTGATCCACTGGAGGAGGGAATGGTAACCCATTTCAGTATTCTTGTCCTAAGAACCCCATGACCAGTATGAAAAGGCAAAAAGATATGACACCAGAAGGTGAGCCCCCCAGGTTGGAAGATGTCTAATACACTACTGGGGAAGAATGAAAGGCAATTACTAATAACTTCAGAAAAAAACGAAGAGGCTGGGTCAAACTGAAAATGATGCTCAGTTGTGGATGTGTCTGGTTCAGGATTGAGAAATGAGTACATCAAGGCTGTTCACTGTCACTCTTTAATTATCATGCTGATCACATCATGAGAAATATTGGGATGAATGAGTTACAAGCTGGAATCAGGACTGGCAGGAGAAACATCAACAGCCACAGATATTCAGATGGCATAAAGTGAAGAGGAACTAAAGAACCTGTTGATGAGGGTGAAGGAGGACAGGGAAAATGCTGGCTTAAAACTAAATATTAAAAACTAAGATCATGACATCTGGCCCCATCATTGACAAACAGAAGGGGGAAAGGAGAAAGCAGTGAATGATTTCCTCTTCCTGGGCTCTAAAATCACTGCAGAGGGTGATATTAGAAGTAATTACTTCTGGCAGGAAAGATATAACAAACCTAGACAGTGTGTTAAAAAGTAAAGACATCACTTTACTGACAAAGGTGCATACAGTCAAGACTATGGCCTTTTCAGTAGTCATGTACAGTTGTGAGAGTTGGACCAAAAAGAAGGTAAAGCCCTGAAGAATTAATTCCTTTGAACTGTGGTCTGGATAAAACTCTTAAGAGTCCCTTGGACAGCAAGGAGATCAAACTAATTAATCTTAAAGGAAGTCAACCATGAATAGTCATTGGAAAGACTGATGTTGAGACTGAAGATACAATATTTTGGTCACCTAATGTGAATAGCTGTCTCATTGGAAAAGACCCTAATACTGGGAAAGATTGAAAGTAGAAGGAGAAGAGTGCTGGATGAGAAGGCAGAGGATAAGATGGCTGGATTACGTCACTGATGCAATGGACATGAACTTGGGCAAACTCTAGGAGATGGTGAGGGATAGGGAGGCCTGGCATGCTGTGGTCCATGGGGTCATGAAGAATCTGATACAACTGGGTGACTCAACAACAACAACAACTGCTGGTAAAAGTAAAGTCCAATGTTGTAAAGAACAGTATCACATAGGAATCTGTTAGTCCATGAATCAAGGTAAATTGGAAATGGTCAAACAGGAGATGGCAAGCATGAACATCAGCATCTTAGGAATCACTGAACTAAAATGGACAGGAATGGGTGAATTTAATTCAGATGACCATTGTTTATACTGTTGTGTGCAAGAATCACTTCGAGGAAATGAGGTAGTCATAATAGTTCACAAAAATTTCAAATTTAGCACTTGGGTGCAATCTTAAAAATGACAGAATGACCTAGGTTTGTTTCCAAGGCAAATTGCGGGGAGCTGGGGTGTTTTCCATCCCCCAATCGGCCCTAAGAGAGGACCTGAAAACCTCTCTTTGTCCCGCCACCCTGACGCCTTTTCATTGACTAAGATCAAGCGCCGTGACGGGAAAAACAGCCTGATAACCTTTTTCCCATTTATTCTGTTTCCTTGGACGCCTGACGTATGCGGGCCTGCTTTTCCCCTGCTTAATAATGTGCTGACCATTGCAAAGGCATTCTTAAAGTTTATCGTTAACTGCTCCCTCAAGCTTGCTAGTAACTAGAAAAATGTATATATACTGTTAATCAGCTATAATAAAGTGGCAGTAGTGAGAAGCTCTTTGGAGTTTCCCTCTGCTCCTCTCAACCCCATCTTTTGAGTGTCTTCATTTTTCTCAGGTGCTTTGTCGTTGTGTTCTCGACCATGCGATTTTGCTGGCTGGTTCCGGCAGAGTGGCGCCCGAACAGGGACGTGGACGGACAACCAAGCACAGCCGCTGGCGATTAAGTTCCGCGGAGATAAAATAACAAGAAAAGAAGAAGAAATAAGGTAAGGAAGCCGAGCCGGCGAGGGTTTTTTCGTTGAGAGTAATAAATTATGGGGCAAAGTAGCAGTAGGCAATTCTTTGTGTCTATGTTAAGGTCTATGTTAAAAGCTAGAGGTATTCTTGTTGCTCAGCAGAAATTAGAGAAATTTCTTTTGTTTATAGAGGATATTTGTCCTTGGTTTCCTATAGAAGGGACAGTGAATTTAAATACTTGGGCTAAAGTTGGGGAACAGATACAAGAAGCATATGTTAAAAATGGAGCAGAGAGGATTCCAGTAGAAGCTTATTCATTGTGGACTCTAATTCGAGACTGCTTAGACCCAGAACATGAAATGAAAAAATTAGAAACAGCCTTAAAATTAATATCCCCAAAAGAAGAGCCTGTAATGGGGCATACAGAATGATCTCATGAAACCATTAATCCTCCGCCTGTAGGAGGTGTAAATGCCCCCGATTCTGACTCTAAGTTGTCTCCTGAAGATCAGGAGGATTTAGATGAGCAAGCTTTTGAATATAATCAAGATCGAGATTGGGATGCCTTCTTAGTAACAAAACCAAAGGGGGAATTTCAGCCTTTCATGGAACTTAAACAAATGGTAACCTCGCTTGCTAAAAGAATGGATCGTTTTGATCTTGCAGATCCACAGCCCCCCTTAATTCATCAATCTCCTTCTGTTATTGCTGGCCTTGATCCACCACCGGCTTCCACAAATCCTTTTGTGGAGCCCCCATTATACCATCAGCCCCAATTTATGAGCCCCCCCATTAGTGGAGGAAAAACGGCTCTGTCTCCACTACAACAGGCTATTCAGCAGGCACGAAAACAGGGAGAGGATTTAGAAGGCTTCTCCCTAGTATTCCCTGTCTTCCAAGATGGAAATCAGCAGCGGTACCATGAGTCACTTCCATTTAAACAATTGAAAGAATTAAAACAAGCCTGTGTGCAGTATGGCCTGACTGCGCCTTTTACGCTTGCCATGATTGAGAGTTTGGCTGCTCAATACTTACCACCAAATGATTGGAAGGCTACAGCCCATGCCTGTCTGACTTGGGGGGGATATCTGCTATGGAGATCGGAATATGGGGAGATATGCGGTGTTATTGAGGATAGAAATCGCCACAATGGATTACAAATAAGCTATGACATGTTAATGGGAGAAGGAAACTTTCGGGGATTAAATCAACAATTGTTGTACCCTGAGCAAGCCTATCCTCAGATTGGTGAGGCTGCCTCAAAAGCTTGGAAAAAACTTCCCACCTCCAATAGAAAAACAGAGGATTTGTCAAAAATTAGACAGGGACCTGATGAACCTTATCAAGATTTTGTTGCTCGGCTGCTAGAAGCTGTTTCTAAAATCATAGGGGATGAGGAAGCAGGCACAATTGTTACTAAACAAATGACCTACGAAAATGCTAATGCCGCCTGCCAGGCAGCCCTGCGTACATATAGAAAGAAGGGTGGACTATCTGACTACATTAGGATATGTGCTGATATTGGGCCATCATACTTACAGGGGCTATCTATGGCCGCTGCTTTGCAGGGGAAAACAGTAAAGGAAGTTTTATATCAGCAGACAAAGAAAAATAATTCAAGAAGAAGTAGTGGACCCCCAGGAAGCTGTTTTTCGTGTGGGCAAATAGGTCACCACATGGCCTAGTGCCCAAAGAAATCAAGTGAAGGGCAGAAGGCACCTGGACTATGTCCAAAGTGCAGGAAAGGGCCACAATGGGCCCGGGACTGTAGGTCTAAAACAGATATTGATGGAAAGCCCATTTCCCAGAGTTCGGGAAACTGGGTGAGGGGCCAGCCCCAGGCCCCGAAACAATGTTATGGGGCCATGCAGGGGAGCAAGCAGAACAATCCTGCCAGCCTGGCGTCAGGGATCTGTTCCGAGCCACCAAAGGAAGCGCAGGATTGGACTTGTGTGCCACCCATACAGTATTAACACCAGAAATGGAAATGCAGGCCATACCAACAGGCATTTATGGCCCTTTACCTGAGGGAACAGTGGGCTTATTGTTAGGGAGAAGTAGCTGGATTATGAAAGGACTAGCGGTCGCACCTGGAGTGATAGATTATACTGGAGAAATTAAGGTAATGGCTAATGCTCCTAAAAATATTATTAGTATACCCTCCAGTCAACGTATTGCCCAGCTAATCCTTGTCCCACTTCATCCTGCCGGTAATATTGCCTCAAAAAGAGACAGACAGGCTACTGGATTTGGATCTTCTGATGCTTATTGGGTTCAATCAATCACAGCTCAACGACCGCAGTTAGACTTAACAATCAATGGCAAAAAGTTTTCTGGAATTTTAGATACAGGAGCTGATGTTTCCATTATTGCCAAAGAACATTGGCCTATTGCCTGGCCTTGTCATGAGGCCCTGTCTGTTCTTAAAGGAATTGGGCAGTCACAAAATCCTAGGCAAAGCAGCAATCTTTTACATTGGAAAGATCCCGAGGGACATGAAGGTGACTTTCAGCCTTTTATTCTCCCACATCTCCCTGTGAATTTATGGGGAAGAAATGTAATGCAACAAATGGGAGTTTATATATTTACACCCAATTCAACTGTTTCTAATATGCTAATGAATCAAGGGCTATTGCCAGGGCAAGGTTTAGGAAAAAATAATCAGGGGATCAAAACACCTATAACTGTAAGGGGGAACATTTATAAACAGGGACTAGGAAATTTTTAATGGGGGCCATGATCTCTCCTGCGACCTATGCAGATCCGATAGAGTGGGAAAATGACGAGCCTGTATGGGTGGATCAGTGGCCCCTCACAAAAGAAAAAATTGAGGCGGCAAATCAGTTGGTGCAAGAGCAATTAAGACTTGGACACATAGAGCCGTCTAATTCTCCCTGGAACTCCCCTATTTTCGTTATCAAAAAGAAATCTGGAAAGTGGAGACTCTTGCAAGATTTATGAAAGGTTAATGAAACAATGATAATCATGGGCCCTTTACAACCTGGGTTGCCTTCCCCCAAGGGAATCCCCCGTGATTCATATAAGCTCATTATAGACTTAAAAGATTGTTTTTACACAATACCTCTGCATCCTTGAGACTGTTGTTGCTTTGCCTTTAGTTTGCCCTCAGTAAATTTTTCTCAACCATCCCAAAGATACCAGTGGAAAGTTTTGCCTCAAGGCATGGCCAACAGCCCGACCTTGTGCCAGAAATGTGTATATAATGCCTTACAGCCTGTGAGGGCAGCTTTTCCACAAGTATATATTGTCCATTATATGGATGACATTCTGCTAGCCCATGTTTCAGAAAACATGGTACTACAAGCCTATGCATCCTTACTACAATGTCTACAGCTTCATGGGTTACAGCTTGCTGAAGAAAAGGTTCAGCGTTCTCCTCCTTACTCTTATTTAGGTTTTCGGTTAGAGGGAGAACGGTTTAAAGCCCAAAAGATTCAAATAAGAAAAGACACACTAACGACACTTAATGATTTTCAAAAACTTCTCGGTGACATTAATTGGATCAGACCTTATTTAAAATTAACTACTGGGGAACTAAAGCCTTTGTTTGACATCCTGAAAGGACCTTCCGACCTTAAATCCCCACGAAATCTTACGCCGGAGGGAAATGCAGCTCTCCAGCGAGTTGAAAAAGCCCTCTCGTTACACTTTGCCGTTCAGTGTGATTTTTCTAAACCATGGGGCCTTTTTGTATTTCCTTCTAAGCATACTCCTACAGCTGTGTTATATCAAGATGCCCCTCTTCAGTGGATTCATTTACCTGTTTCTCCTGCTCGTGTGCTAACACCTTTCTTCGACTTTGTCAGTATGCTTATTGCCAAGGGAAGAAAAATATCTCTTGAAATGCTTGGTTCCGATCCTTCCTATATTTATGTGCCTTATACCAAAGAGCAGCAGGATTGGCTCTTCCAGTTTTCCGATTCCTGGGCTATCGCTTTGGAAGCTTTTCCCAGAAAAAATATTAACCATCTACCCTCAGATAAAATTCTTCATTTTGAAGAACAGCATGGGTTCATCTTTCCAAAGATTGTTTCCTCGGAACCGCTCACGGATGCTCTCACTATTTTCACAGATGGATCTTCTAATGGTATTGCTGCCTATGTGGTAGATAATCATCCCATCTCTTGGCAAACTTCTTTGCTATCTGCTCAAGAAGTTGAATTAGCTGCTATACATAAATTTTGCCATGTATACCATGCTTGTACTTTTAACTTATATACTGACAGTAAATATATTGCTAATGCTCTAATGTACCTTGAAACTGTTCCTTTTATAGCCACAGTTAATTCCACTGTTCAACAACTGCTCCACGCGATCCAATCCCTCATGCAACAATGGTCTTTCCCTTGTTTTTTCGGTCATCTCAGGGCACATTCAGGACTGCCAGGCCCTTTAACAACTGGAAATTCTTTGGCAGACGCTGTTACTCTAGTGTTTCTTTCACAGGTCGAAGCTGCGCAACAATCTCACACTCTCCATCATCAGAATAGCAACACCTTGCACCTCCAGTTCCATATTCCTCTAGAGGCAGCACGTGATATTGTTAAAAATTGTCATACCTGTCCAAAATTTCTTTCTGTTCCTCATTATGGGGTTAATCCCCGTGGGCTTCTCCCTAACCATTTGTGGCAGATGGATGTTACTCATTTTCCCTCTTTTGGTAACCTTAAATATATTCATGTTACAATAGATACATTTTCAGGATTTATTTTTGCTTCCTTACAGACTGGAGAAGCTGCTAAACATTGCATTTCACATTGTTTGCAGGCTTTTTCAGTATTAGGGCTACCTGAAACTATCAAGACAGACAATGGCCCTGCTTATGTTTCATCTCCTTTTAAACGATTTTGTACTTCCTTTTCTATTTCTCTTAAAACAGGGATTCCATATAACCCGCAAGGACAAGGCATTGTGGAACGTGCTCATCAAACGCTTAAAAATCAACTTTTTAAAATACAGAAGGGGGAACTATACCTCCTGAAGCCAAGAAACTATCTTAATCATGCTCTTTATATTTTAAATTTTCTTTCATTAGACAAAGAAGGGCGATCGGCGGCCCAGCGGTTTTGGAGTCCTAGCGTTTCCTCAAATAAACCACTAGTCCATTGGAAAGATCCCTTAGATAATATCTGGCACGGACCAGACCCTGTCCTAATTTGGGGAAGGGGCCATGTTTGTGTTTTTCCCCAGGATGCCGAAACACCGTGCTGGCTCCCGGAAAGGCTGGTACGCCAGGCAACGTCGGTCCCTAAACCTTCGGATGAGCCGATTGACGTTGCAGACTAGAAGATTTCCAACGCCGCAGCAGATGCATGAGATCATATTGCAGGCGAGGCAAATAGCAGGAGAAACGAAGCAACCCAGAGTAGCTCTTACTTACATTGTTTTCTCACTGGTTTGTGCTACTTTTAATCAGGTGTTCCCCGCCACTGAGGCCAATACCTTTATCTCTTGGGCCCACTCTTATGCTGACTTCTATAATGAGTCTGCCTGCTGGGTATGTACTAGCATGCCTTTATCGGCCACTGATGGATTGCCTTGGTGGGTGATTCTGTTGCCAAAGGAAGACTTACCATCTTTGTGTCAATATTTACG
This sequence comes from Antilocapra americana, assembly GCA_007570785.1. Lineage (NCBI taxonomy): Eukaryota > Metazoa > Chordata > Mammalia > Artiodactyla > Antilocapridae > Antilocapra > Antilocapra americana. The sequence continues at coordinate 45,465,027 of ML663009.1, read as the reverse complement.
GGATTACAAAAATGAGTATTATAGCCTTAACATTCTTAACATTTCTAACATTCCTTGGTGCTAATACCGAGGCACCAACCTCACTGTTCATTTTAACGTCAGCCAAAGTTTGATAGAAGTGACTCAGGCATATGCTCATTATATGAATCAATCTCGGACTACTCCCCGCAATACTGGCAGAATTGCGGGGGAATATTATCAAATATGGGATGAATATTTTTGGATGACCCCAGAGAAAGGACAACTTGTTAAAAGGGCCTCCGTCTGCTGGAAGCAAAGATCTCACACCCCTATGTTCGGAGGAAGGCCTCTACCCTTGAAATATTTAAAACATGTTGGTTATTTGCTGCCGCAGAAATGTGATATCATCTATGATGTAACTTTTAAACCCCAGTCTGCATTTGTTTGGCCTGGATCTGATTGGAAAAATAATCCTGGCCTAAGGTGGGTCGCCCCTAATAATACTAAATGGATTTGTGGAGATAATCTCTGGCCTTGGCTGCCCATAGGTTGGGTAGGGCGATGTACGTTGGGTTTTGTCTTTGCCCCAGGAAGGATTCACCGCCAGGATCTCCCCGCTCCTGCCAATCTGCCTTTTATTAAAGCAAGATGGTCTCGTTCTGTGTTTCACTGGTATGATTATCTTGTAGCTGTGTTTGTGCTGTCTTTAGGAACTGCTGACATCATGGTAAGAGTCGAAGCCTTGAACAACTTTACGATGCAAGCTCTGATGGACACCGAAAAAGCACTGGCCTCTTTGAATGAAGAACAGAAATTAATGAGGAAGGCCGTTCTCCAAAACCGCATGGCTTTGGACATTTTAACAGCAGCTTAGGGAGGGACCTGCGCCCTTATCAAAAGGGAATGCTGTGTATATATCCCTGATTATTCTGGAAATGTATCTGATGGTCTGCAAGACATGCATAAGCAGATTGCTGCATTACGCAATTCAGACCTCTCCATTTGGGAGCAGATTTCTTCTTGGTTTCATGTAGGATGGTGGAAGTCTCTGTTGATTATTGTAATCTGTATTATTGTATTGCTCTGCTTTGGACCATGTATTTGTCAGTGCCTTACAGATTCTATTAATAGGCGCATCATGATGTTTTCCCCTATACAGGCGAGACAACCGTCTCATTAAAAAATAAAAAAGGGGGAGATGCGGGGAGCTGGGATGTTTTCCATCCCCAATCGGCCCTAAGAGAGGACCTGAAAACCTCTCTTTGTCCCGCCACCCTGACGCCTTTTCATTGACTAAGATCAAGCGCTGTGACGGGAAAAACAGCCTGATGACCTTTTTCCCATTTATTCTGTTTCCTTGGACGCCTGACGTATGCAGGCCTGTTTTTCCCCTGCTTAATAATGTGCTGACCATATCAAAGGCATTCTTAAAGTTTATCGTTAACTGCTCCCTCAAGCTTGCTAGTAACTAGAAAAATGTATATATACTGTTAATCAGCTATAATAAAGTGGCAGTAGTGAGAAGCTCTTTGGAGTTTCCCTCTGCTCCTCTCAACCCCATCTTTTGAGTGTCTTCATTTTTCTCAGGTGCTTTGTCGTTGCGTTCTTGACCGTGCGATTTTGCCGGCTGGTTCCGGCAGCAAATCATTCAATTTCACAGTAATCCAAGCATATGACCCATCGTTAATGCCAAAGAAACTGAAGTTGACCTACATTGAACACCTACAAGACTTTCTAGAACTAATGAAAAAAGGATCTTCTTTTCTGATTCCCATAGGGTGGCAAAAGCTTTTGGAAGGCAAAAGCACAAAATTAAGAGATACCTGGAGTAACAAGAAAATTTGGCCGTGAAGTACAAAATGAAGCAGGGCAAAGCCTAACAAAGTTTTGTCAAGAGAACAGACTGTTCATAGCTAACATCTTCTTCCAATAATATGAGAGATGGTTTTACACATGGACATTAACAGATAGTCAACACTTCAAACTGATTATATTGTTTGCAGCAAAAGATGGAGAATCTTTATAGTTTTCAGAAGCAAGATCTGGAGTTGAATGTGGCTCAGATTGCAAAATTCAGGTTTAAAATGAAGAAAGTAGGGAAAAGCACTAGGCCATTCACATATGGCCTAAATCAAATCCTTGTGATTATGCGGTAGAAGTGATGAACTGATTCAAGGGATTAGATGTGGTAGACAGAGTATGTGAAGAAATATGAACAGAGGTTCATAACATTGTAGAGAATGCAGTGACCAAAACTACCCTAAAGAAAAATAAGTGCAAGAAGGAAAGTGGTTGTCTGAGGAAGTCTTACAATTAGCTGAGAAAAGAAGAGAAGTAAAGGAAAGGGAGAAAAGTGGTGCTATACGGAACTAAATACAGAGATCTAGAGACTAACAAGGAGAGACAAAAAGACTTTTTTAAGAAAATAATGGAAAAGAATAGAGGAAAACAATAGATTGGGAAAGACTAGAGACCTCTTCAAGAAAACTGGAGAGATCAAGGAAACATTTCATGTACGGATGGGTACAATAAAGGATAGAAATATTAACAACATAATAGAGAAGAAAAGATTAGGAATTGTCAAGTATACACAAAAGAACTATACAAAAAAGGTGTGAATGATTCAGATAACGTTAATGTTGTACCCATTTACCTAGAGCCTGACATCCTTCAGCGTGAAGTCAAGTTGGCCTTAGGAAGCATTGCTACAAAGTTAATGGAAATGATGAAATTCTAGCTAAACTATTTCTAATCCTAAAAGATGATACTGTTACAGTGCAGCACTCAATATGCAGCAAATATGGATAATTTATCCGTGGCCACAGGACTGGAAAAGGTCAGTTTTCATTTCAATCTCAAAAAAGACAATGCCAAAGAATGTTAAAACTGTCAAACAGCTGCACTCATTTAACATGCTATCAAGGTTATGCTAAAAAGTCTTCAAGCTAGGTTTCAGTAATATGTGAACCCAGAACTGTCAGATGTACAAGCTAGATTTAGAAAACACAGAGGAACAAAGGCCAAATTGCCAACATTATTTGGATCATATAGAGAAAGCAAGGGAATTTCAGAAAACATCTGCTTCATTGACTAAACTAGAGTCTCTGTGTGGATCACAACAAACTGGAAAATTCTTAGAGATGGGAATACCAGCCCACCTTACCTGTCTCCTGAGAAAGCTATGTTAGAAGCAACAGTTAGAACTGAACACGGAATGATTAACTGGTTCAAAATTGGAAAAGGATTATGTCAAGGCTGGATCTTGCCACCCTGCTTATTTAACTTATATGCAGAGTACAACATGTGACATGTCGGACTGCAAGAATTACAAACTGGAATCAAGATTGCTGTGAAAAATATCAGCTACCTCTGGTACATAGATGATACCATTCTAATGGCAGAAAATGAAGAGGAACTGGAAAACATCTTGATGAGGGTGAAAGAGGTCAGTGAAAAAGCTGGCTTAAAACTCAACACTTAAAAAACTAAGATCACAGCATCTTATTCCATCACTTCATGGCAAATAGAAGGGTAAAAGTGTAAACAGTGACAGATTTTATTTTCTTGGGCTCCAAAACCACTGCAGATAGTGAATGCAGTCATAAAATTAAAATACACTTGCTCATTGGAAGGAAAGCTACACTAAACCTAGACAGTGTATCAAAAGGCAGAGACATCAATTTATTGACAAGGTCCCTATGGTCAAAGCTACGGTTTTTCCAAGGTCATTTATGAATGTGAGTTGGACCATAAAGAAGGCAGAGCACCAAAGAATTGATACTTTTGAATTGTGGTGCTGGAGAAGACTCTTTTTTTCTTTCTTTCTTTCTTTCTTTTTTTTATTAGTTTTGCCATACAATGCCATGATATCACCATGGGTTTACATATGCTCCCCCTCCAGAACTCCCCTCCCTCCTCCGTCCCTCCTCCCTCCCCCTGGGAAATCTCAATGCACCAGCCCCGAGCATCAATCCTGGGCTGGCGATTGATTAGACATATGATAATTAACATGTTTCAATGCCATTCTCCCATATCATCCCACCCTTACCCTCATCCACAGAGTCCACGAGTCTATTCTATACATCTGCATTCCTTTTGCTGTCTCGCATGTTGGGTTCTTGTTACCTTCTTTCTAAATTCCATATATATGCATTAATATACTGTATTGTTGTTTTTGCTTCTGGCTTACTCCATTCTGGATAATGGGCTCCAGTTCTGTCCATCTGAGTAAAACTGATTCAAATGAATTTTTCCTTAATGCTGAGTAATATTCCATTGTGTATATGTACCACAGCTTTCTTATCCATTCATCAGTTGATGGGCATCTAGGTTGCTTCCATGTCTTGGCTATTGTAAACAATGCAGCGATGAACATTGGGGTACACATGGCTCTTTCAATTCTGGTTTCCTCGGTGTATATGCCCAGCAGTGGGATTGCTGGGTCATATGGCAGGTCTATTTGCAGTTTTTGAAGGAATCTCCACACTGTTTTCCATAGTGGCTGTACTAGCTTGCATTCCCACCAACAGTGTAAGAGAGTTCCCTTTTCTCCACATCCTCTCCAGCATTTATTGCTTGTAGACTTTTGGATGGCAGGCATTCTGACTGGTGTAAAGTGGTACCTCATTGTGGTTTTGATTTTCATTTCTCTGATAATGAGTGATGTTGAGCATCTTTTCATGTGTTTGTTAGCCGTTTTTATGTCTTCTTTGGAGAAATGTCTTTTAAGTTCTTTGGCCCACTTTTTGATTGGGTCGTTTATTTTTCTAGAATGGGGCTGCAGGAGTTGCTGGTATATTTTTGAGATTAATTGTTTGTCCGTTGCTTCATTGGCTATTATTTTCTCCCATTCTGAAGGCTGTCTTTTCACCTTGCTTATAATTTCCTTTGTTGTGCAGAAGCTTTTAATTTTAATTAGGTCCCATTTGTTTATTTGTGCTTTTATTTCCAATATTCTGGGAAGTGGGTCATGGAGTATCCCGCTTTGGTTTATGTCAGAAAGTGTCTTGCCTATGTTATCCTCTGGAGAAGACTCTTGAGAGTCCCTTGGACAGTAAGGAGATCAAATGAGTCAATTCTAGAGGAAATCAACTAATGTTCTTGGAAGGACTGATGCTGAAGCATAAGTTCCAAAATTCTGGCCACCTGATGAGAAGAATCAAAGCGTTGGAAAAGATCCTGATGCTGGGAAATATTGAAGGCAAAAAAAGAAGGATGCAGCAGAGGATGAAATGGTTAGATAGTATCACCAACTCAATGAACATGAATTTGTGCCAAATCCATGAGATAGTGAAGGACAGAAAGCCTGGCATGCTACCGTCTGTGGTATCTCAAAGAGCTGCTCACGACTTAGTGACTGAACAGCAATGATATAATATATAATTATGTAAACAGTACGCAAAGAAAATTCTCACCATGTATTCTAGTATAATAATGAATGAGAACATTTTCCTTAGTCTGATGTATTCTGATAAGATCTTGACTAGTTTTGAGTACTCTGTAGTTGTTGTTCAGTCCCTCAGTTGTGTCCAATTTTTGTGGCCCCATGGACTGCAGCATGCCAGGCTTCCTTGTCCTTCACCATCTCTTGGGGCTTGTTCAAACTCACATCATTGGGTACTGGTGCTTCAGCTTAAGCATCAGTTCTTCCAGTGAATATTATGGTTGATTTTCTTTAGGATTGATTGAATCGATCTCCTTGCAGCCCAAGGGATTCTAAGAGCCTTCCCAAATATCACAGTTTGAGAGCACTAGTCTTTCAGCACTCAGGCATTCTTATAGTCCAACTCTCCTGTCTTTATATGGAAAACCAAAGCTTTGATTATATGAATCTTTGCTAAGTAATGTCACTGCTTTTTGTTATGCTGTCTAGGTTTGTCATAGCTTTTCTTCCAGGGAGCAAGTGTCTTAGATTTCATAGCTATAGTCACCATCTGAAGCGATTTTGGAGCCTAGAAAAATAAAGTCTGTCACTGTTTCCATTATTTTCCTATCTATCTGCCATGAAGTGATGAGACCAGATGCCATGATCTCAGTTTTCTGAATGTTGAGTTTTAAGCAGATTTTTCACTCTCATCCTCACTTTCATCAAGAAGCTCTTTAGTTCCTCTTCACTTTCTGCCATAAATAGTTATTGATATTTCTCCCACCAATCCTGATTCCAGCTTTTGCTTTATTCATCCAGGCATTTCATATGATGTACTCTGCATATAACTTATATAAGCAGGATGACTATATACAGGCTTGACATGCTCGTTTATCAATTTTCAATCAGTCCATTGTCCCATGTCAGGTTCTAATTGTTGCTCCTTGATTTGCAGCAGTTTCTCAAGAGGCAGGTGAGGTGGTCTGGTATTCCTACCTCTTAAAGAACTTTCCACAGTGTGTTGTGATACACATAGTCAAAGGCTTTAGCAGAGTCAATGAAGCAGAAATGCAGTCTTTTCTGAAATTCTCTTGCTTTTTCTATGATCCAAAGGATGTTGGCATTTTGATCTCTGATGTCTCTGCCTTTTCTAAATCCAGCTTGAATAACTGGAAGTTCTCAGTTTATATACTGTTGAGGCCTAACTGGGGGAATTTTGATCATTACTTTGCTAGTATATGGGATATGCAATTATGTGGCAGTTTGAGCATTCTTTGGCATTGCCTTTCTTAGGGATTGGAATTAAAACTGATCTTTTCCAGTCCTGTGGCCATTGCTGAGTTTTCCAAATTTGCTGGTATATTGAGCAAGGCATTTTAACAGCATCATCTTTTGGAGTTTGAAATATCTCAACCGGAACTCCATTACCTCCACTAGCTTTGTATTTATTGATGCTTTCTAAGATCCACTTGACTTCATACTCCAGGATGTCTGGCGCTAGGTGAGTGATCACATCTTCGTGGCTATCTGAGTCATTAAGATTTTTTTGCTATAGTTCTTCTGTGTATTCTTGTCACCTCTTCTTCTGTTAGGTCCATACCATTTCTGAAGAAGGTAAAGTTCTCTATAATATATATATATATATATATATATATATATATATATATATATATATATATAAGTTTAGACATCCTTAAGAAAATATTAGCAACTAAAATATAATAATACATAATAGATTCATTCATTGTTACAAACTAGAACTTGTAAGAATGTAAAAAATTATGAGAAAGTTTTAAAACAAATCATTTTTATGATTTTTTTCAGCAAGAAACAAAAGAATAAGGTTAGAAGAGTCTTAATATTTCAACAATATGAAAATGAAAACTGAGCACTAGATTGTGTATATAAGTAAATCTAAAATACAAGAGTTAAATAAGATTTTCCCTTTCAAAGAAAAAAGAATTTAAGCTTTTCATACATTTAACAAACTTCACAGAACAGATACTCAAGGGGAACAAGCCTCCCTGACTTCTTTTCCACCAGTCTACCATCAGGAAGTGATCATACGCTGTAAGTCCTTAGTGTGGCCTGGCTCCCATAGCTGCCTGGCAGAGCAGTAGCAGATGGGTCCTGAGAAGGGGCAAGGGGGTTCTCAGCGGCCTCCTTGGATCAGAACTTAGCCTGATCAAAGCTATTCAAAGTTAATTGCCACATTAACATATAAAGGTGAAAGTACATGTAAAATCATCTCAATAGAAGAAGAATAAAACATTTGACAAAATGCAATGTCTATAAGTTGTGGATGTGACTGATGATGGATGTAAAGTCCAATGTTGTAAAGAGAAATATTGCATAGGAACCTGGAATGTTAGGTCCATGAATCAAGGAAAATTGGAAGTGGTCAACAGGAGATGACAAGAGTGAGTGTCAACATTTTAGGAATCAGAGACCTAAAATGGACTGGAATGGGTTAATTTAGCTCAGATGACCATAATATCTACTGCTGTGGGCAAGAATACCTTAGAAGAAAAGGAGTAGCCATGATAGTCAACAAAAAAGTCCAAAAATGCAGTATTTGGGTGTAATCGCAAAAATGACAGAATTGTCTCTGTTCATTTCTAAGGCACACCATTCAATATCACAGTAATCCAACTCTATGCCCTTACCAAAAATGTCAAAGAACATGAAGTTGAATGGTTCTATGAAGACCTAAAAAACCTTTGAGAACTCACACTGAAAAAAGATGTCCTTTTCATTGTAAGGGACTAGAATGCAAAACTAGGAAGTCAAGAAATAACTGGAGTGACACGGAAATTTGGCCTTAGAGTACAGAATGCAGAATTTTGGCAAGAGAACACATTGGTCAGTGCAAACACCCTCTTCCAACAAAAAAAGAGAAGATGCTACACATGGACATCAACAGATGGTCAATACCAAAATCAGATTGATAATTTCTTTTGAGCCAAAGACAGAAAATCTCTAAACAGTCAGCAAAACAATACCGGGAGCTGACTGTGGCTCAGATCATGAACATTTTATTGCAAAATGCAGGCTTAAGTTGAAAAAAGTAGGGAAAACCACTAAACAATTCAGGTATGACCTAAATTAAATCCCTTAAAATTATACTGTGGAAATGACAAATATATTCAAGGGATTAGATCTGATAGACAGAGTGCTTGACGAACTATGGATAGAAGTTCATGAATTTGTACAGGAGACAGGGATCAAGAACATTCTCAAGGAAAAGAAATGCAAAAAGTTAAAATCATTGTTTGATGAGGTCTTAGAAATAGCTATGAAAAGAAGAAAGGCCAAAGGCAAAAGAGAAAAGGAAAGATATACCCATTTGAACTCAGAATTCCAAAGAATAACAAGGAGAGATAAGAAAGTCTTCCTCAGTGATCAATGCAAAGAAATAGAAGAGAACAACAGAATGGGGAAGACTACAGATCTCTTCAAGAAAACCAGAGATACCAAGGGAAATTTTCATGCAAAGATTGGCTCAATAAAGTACAGAAATGGTATGGACCTAACAGAAGCAGAAGATATTAAGAAGAGGTGATAAAAATACATAGAAGAACTGTACAAAAAAAGATCTTCACAATCCAGATAACCACGATGGTGTGATCATTCACCTAGAGCCAGACATACTGGAATGTGAAGTCAAGTGAACCTTAGGAAGGATCATTACAAACAAGGCTAGTGAAGGTGATGGAATTCCAGTTGAGCTATTTCAAATCCTGAAAGATGATGCTGTGAAAGTGCTGCACACAATATGCCAGCAAATTTGAAAAACTCATCAGTGACCACAGGACTGGAAAAGGTCAGTTTTTATTCCAATCTTAAAGAAAGGCAATGCCAAAGAATGCTCAAGCTAACTCACAATTGCACTCATCTCATTGCTAGGAAAGAAATGCTCAAAATTCACCAAGTCATGATTCAATAATATGTTAACTGTGAACTTCCATATGTTCAAGCTGGATTTAGAAAAGTCAGAGGAACCAGAGATCAAATTGCCAGCATCTGTTGGATCATCAAAAAGGCACAAGAGTTCCAGAAAAAAACATCTGCTTCTGCTTTATTGACTGAAAAAGCCTTTGGCTATGTGGCTCACAAAAAAAACTGGGGAAACTTCTTAAAGGGATGGAAATACCAGATCACCTGACCTGCCTCCTGAGAAATCTGTATGCAGATTCAAGAAACAAGAGTTAGAACTGTACGTGGAACCAGAGATTATTTCCAAATTTAGAAAGGGGTACGACAAGGCTTTATAGTGTCACCTTGCTTATAACTTATATGCAGAGTACATCATGAGAAAATGCTGGAATGGATGAAGCACAAGCTGGAATCAAGATTGCTGGGAGAAATATCAATAACCTCAGATATGCAGATGACAACACACTTACGGCAGAAAATGAAGAAGAACTAAAGAGCCTCTGGATGAAAGTGAAAGAGGAGAGTGAAAAAGTTGGCTTAACACTCAACATTCATAAAAATAAGACCATGCCATCTGGTCCCATCACTTCATGTCAAATAGAGAGGGAAACAGTGGAAACAGTGTCAGGCTTTATTTTTTTTGGCTCCAAAATCAGTGCTGATGGTGACTGCTGTCATGAAATCAAAAGATGCTTTCTCCTTGAAAGGAAAGTTATGACTAACCTAGACAGCGTATTAAAAAGGAGAGACATTACTTTTCCAGCAAAGGTCCATCTAGTCAAAGCTATGTTTTTTTCAGTAGTCATGTGTGGATATGAGAGTTGGACTATAAAGAATTGCTGAGCCCTGAAGAACTGATGCTTTTGAACCATGGTGTTGGATAAGACTCTAGAGAGTCCCTTGGACAGCAAGGAGATCCAACCTGTCAATCCTAAAGGAAATCAGTCATGATTATTCATTGGAGGACTGATGATGAAGCTGAAATGGCAATACTTTGTACCCATGTTGCAAAGAACTGACTTATTGGAAAAGACCTGATGCTGGGAAAGATTGAAGATGGGAAGAGAAGGGGATAACAGAGGATGAGATGGTTGGATAACATCACGGACTAAATGGACAGGAGTTTAATCAAGCTCCAGGAACTGGTGATGGACAGGATCCTTGCCTGCTCCAGTCCTTGGGGTTGCAAAGATTTGCACATGAATGATTGACTAAACTGAACTGAACCGATAGTTTTTTTGCTGAAGGAGAGAAAATATCTTAGGAAACTAGGATGAAATTTTGATCTACTAAAGGTAATCAAAGAAGAATTGAAGCTAAGAGAAATAATTATTGGTGAAATATTGAATTGTCCCCAGAGAGGTCTGGAATGAAGTAAGATTGTTAGTATTCAGCAATTCTTCTAACAACAACAACAACAAAAAAAAAAGCAACAGCAACAGCAAAAACAAAAAAATGCACTAGAAGTTCTATCTGGCATAAATTGGTAAAAAAAAAAAAGAAAAAGAAAGAAAGAAAAGAAAAGCTTAAAGCTTGGGTGAAAGTGAAAATGAAAGTCACTAGTCATGTCTAACTTTTTGCAACCCCATGGACTGTAGCCTGCCAGGCTCCTCTGTCCATGAAATTTTCCAGGTCAGAATTCTGGAGTGGGTAACAATCTCTTCTTCAGGGGATCTTCCCACCCCAGGGATTGAACACAGGTCTCCCACATTGGAGGTGAAAATGTTGGGGAGAGGGAAGAAAGTATGTCCTATTCAAAAACAATGCAATGGGAGAGAACTAAGATGGCGGAGGAATAGGATTGGGAGACCACTCTCTCCCCAATAAATACACCAAAAGAACATTTAAAAAATGAGCAAATTCCATAAAACAACATCTGAATGCTGGCAGAGGACATTAGGCATCTGGAAAGGCAGCCCATTGCCGACGAAAGAAGGTAGGACAAAAAAAAAAAAAAAAGTAAAAAGAGAGGCAAAGAGTTAGGGATGGAGATGCGTCCCAGGAAGGGAGTCTCAAAAAAGAGAGAGGTTTCTGAACATCAGGAAACATTCTCCCCAGTGGATCTGTGGTGAATCTCAGAGGGCAAAATAACAGGGAGTAAAAACAGATAAATAATTAAGCCCCCCAGATTGTGTCTCTAACTCCCACCAGAGCGGCGGCCCGGGCGCCCCATCCCCCACTAGCCAGTGCGGACTGCTCAGGGAGGGGTGGGCCACACGCTTAGGGAGAGAACTGGGACTGAACGCCCAGGGAAGCCTGTGGGATCTAACCGGAGATAGACCGATGGGTAGCTTTCCTGCGGAAGGGCCCCCCACCCCCAGGCCTGCGCACAGAACAAAGGGCGGCGGATTTGGACTGAGAGGCGGGCCGGCGGGTGGAGCTGGGAGGAGCTGAGTGGCTGCAGACCGGCCAGGCCCCACCGGAGAGCAGTGGGCATAACGCGACCCCAGCGAGGCTTCCCCTGCCAAACTGTGGGCAGAATTAGGTGCTAATCAAGACTTCTGGGGAATCTGGATGGACGCCACCAGCAATCGGCGCTCCACACACCTGAGAAGGCGTGCCCAGCTGCATGCCAAGAAAACCGAGTGGCTGGGCCAGGAGAGGGGAGAAGCCGTAGCCCCCAACTGCACTGGGTGGGCGATGGAGAGCCTGAGCAGAGGGGGCGGGGAAAGCACACTTGCCAGGAGCGGGGACAAACCCCAGAGCGCTGAATAGACACTGAAGAGACCAGCAAACAGAAGATGCTAAAACAAGCAGAGGGAACTGCTTTGGAACTGACAGGAGCAGCAGATTAAATCCCTGAAGTTGGCACAGACTGCATAGAAAGGAGTCTATAAACTGTGAGAAGTACAAGCTGGACCAAGGAACTATCTGAAAATGAACTGACCCTTCACTGTACACAACGCACCAGAGAAAGCCTTAGTTATAATTTTACTAGGACCATCTTTTAAATTTTTAAAACCTTTTTATGCTATTTTTTATTTTTATTTTTAGAATTTTTAAGTCCCCTAAACCCCATTATTATTTTCCCTTTATTTTTATTTTCCTTTTTTTAATCTCCTCTTTCTCCCTTATTTTATTTTCCATTTTATTTCTTTTCTTTCCTTTTACATCTCCACATTTTTCCTTTTTTATTTTTAATTGAATTTTTTTTCTTATTTTATTTTCTTCTTTATTTTTCTTTCTTTCTTTTTTTTTGTAAAAGTATTTTTGAGAATCCAATCTTTACTCTAGATTTTTAATCTTTGCTTATTAGCATTTGGTATCAACTTTGTATCTTTAAGAATCCAAGCTTCAGTATCCATTATTACTTGGGAGTGAGATCACTGGTTTGACTGATCTCTCCCCATTCTTGACTTTCCTTTCTTTTCTTTTCTTTTTTTTTTTCCCCTACCAAGTCACCTCTATCATCCCCCTCCCCCTTATCTTCTCTACCCAACTCTGGGAATCTGTTTGAGTGTTACGAGTTGTGAAGAACGCTGAGATAACTGACCACTGGCTGGATCTGTCTCTGTCTATCTGACACCCTCTTTTCCCTCTCTGGTCACTTCTGTCTCCTTCCTCCTTCTTCTCCTTTCCGTATAACACTGTGAACATCTCCGAGGGATCCAGGCTGTGGAGAGCACACAGGGAAGTGATCACTGGCCACTTCACTCTCTCACCATCTGATTCCTCTCTTCTCCTTCTGTCCACCTCTATCTCCTCCCTCTGCTCCATGTCATGTAACCCTGTGTACCTGTCTGGGTGTCCCTCACTGTGGAGAAACTTCTCATCATTAAACTAGACGTTCTACCATCATTACTACATAGATGAAGGAGTCCTGGAAGACAGGAGGCTAAGGCCAGATCCTGAGAATTCTAGAGAACTCCTGGATCCAGGAGTTAATTAATCGATATGAGCTAATCAAACTCCTCCATACCTAAACTGAAACCAAGCACCCCCTAAAGGCCAACAAGCTCCAGAGTAAGATATACCAAGCAAATTCTCCAACAACATGGGAACATAGCCTGGAGCTTCAATACACAGGTTGCCCAAGGTCACACCAAGCCCACCGACATCTCAAAACTCTTTACTGGACACTTCATTGCTTGTTAGAGTGAGGAAACCCAGATCCACTCCCCAGAACACCACACAAGCTTTCCCAACCAGGAAACTTTGACAAACCACACATCCAACCCCACCCATAGTGAGGAACCCCCACAATAAACGGACAACACAACAAGATAAATAAGATGAAAAGGCAGAGAAATACCCAGCAGGTAAAGGAACAGGATAAATGTCCTCCAGGCCAAACAAAAGACGAGGAGATAGGAAATCTACCTGACAAAGAATTCTGAATAACGATAGTGAAAATGATCCAAAATCTGGAAAATACATTGAAGTTACAGTTCAATAACCTGCAGGCAAGGATTGAGAAGATGCAGGTAAGCTTTAACAAGGACTTAGAAGAAATAAAAAAGAGTCAAATACAATGAATAATGCAATAAATGAGATCAAAAACACCCTGGAGGGAACTAACAGTAGAATAACAGAGATAGAAGACAGGATAAGTGAGGTAGAAGACAGAATGGTAGAAATAAATGAAACAGAAAGGAAAAATGAAAAAAGACTTAAAAGAAATGAGGAAAATCTGAGAGACCTCTGGGACAATGTTAAACACACCAATATTCGAATGATAGGAGTCCCAGAAAAAGAAGACAAAAAGAAAGACCATCAGAAAATTCTTGAGGAGATAATAATTGAAAACTTCCCTAAATTGGGAAAGGAAATAATCACTCAAGTCCAAGAAACCCAGAGTGTCCCAAATAGGATGAACCCCAAGTGGAACACCCCAAGACACATATTAATCAAATTAACAAAGATCAAACTCAAGGAGGAAATATTAAAAGCAGCAATGGAAAAACAACAAATAACTCACAAGGGGAATCCCATAAGGATAACAGCTGATCTCTCAGTAGAAATGCTTCAGGCCAGAAAGGAAAGGCAGAACATACTTAAAGTCATGAAAGAAAATAATCTACAACCCCGATTACTGTACCCTGCAAGGATCTCATTCAAATTTGAAGGAGAAATCAAAAGCTTTCCAGACAAGCAAAAGCTGAGAGAATTCAGCAACACCAAACCAGTGATCCAACAAATGCAGAAGGATTTTTCCTAGACAGGAAACACAGATAGGGTATATAATCTCGAACCCAAAACAATAAAGTAAATGGCAATGGGATCATACTTATCAATAATTACCTTAAATGTAAACGGGTTAAATGCCCCAACCAAAAGACAAAGATTGGCCGATTGGATAAAGAAAAAATACCCCTATATATGTTGTCTACAAGAGACCCACCTCAAATCTAGGGACACATATAGATTGAAAGTTAAAGGCTGGAAAAAAAGATATTCCATGCAAATAAAGACCAAAAGAAAGCAGGAGTGGCAATACTCATATCAGATAAAGTAGACTGTAAAATAAAGGCTGTGAAAAGAGATAAAGATGGACATTACATAATGATCAAAGGATCAATCCAAGAAGAAGAAACAACAATTATAAATATATATGCACCCAACATAGGAACACCATAATATGTAAGGCAAATGCTAACAAGTATGAAAAGGGAAATTAACAATAACTCAATAATAGTGGGAGACTTTAATACACCACTCACACCAATGGATAGATTAACTAAACAGAAAATTAACAAGGAAACTCAAACTTCAAATGATACAATAGACCAGTTAGACCTAATTGATATCTATAGGACATTCCACCACAAAACAATGAATTTCACCTTTTTCTCAAGCACAGATGGGACTTTCTCCAGAATAGATCACATCCTGGGCCATAAATCTAGCCTTGGTAAATTCAAAAATATTGAAATAATTCCAAGCATCTTTTCTGACCACAATGCAGTGAGATTAGATATCAATTACAGGAGAAAACCATTCAAAAATTCCAACATATGGAGGCTCAACAACACACTGCTGAATAACCAACAAATCACAGAAGAAATAAAAAAATGCATAGAAATGAATGAAAATGAAAACACAACAGCCCAAAACCTATGGGACACAGTAAAAGCAGTGCTAAGGGGAAAGTTCATAACAATACAAGCTCACCTCAGGAAACAACAAAAGAGTCAAATAAATAACCTAACTTTACTCCTAAAGCAACTAGAAAAGGAAGAAATGCAGATGCCCAGGGCTAGTAGAAGGAAAGAAATCTTAAAGATCAGGGCAGAAATAAATGCAAAGCAAACAAAAGAGACCATAGCAAAAATCAACCAAGCCAAAAGCTGGTTCTTTGAGAAGATAAATAAAATTGACAAACCATTTGCCAGACTCATCAAGAAACAAAGGGAGAAGAACCAAATCAACAGAATTAGAAATGAAAACGGAGAGATCACAACAGAAAACACAGAAATACAAAGGATCATGAGAGACTATTATCAGAAACTATATGCAAATAAACTGGACAATTTGGATGAAATGGACAAATTCCTAGAAAAGTACAACTTTCCAAGACTAAACCAGGAAGAGATAGATAATATTAACAGACCCGTCACAAGCACAGAAATTGAAACTGTAATCAGAAATCTTCCAAAAATAAAAGCCCAGGACCAGATGGCTTCACAGCCGAATTCTACCAAAAATTTAGAGAAGAGCTAACACCTATTCTACCCAAACTCTTCCAGAAAATTGCAGAGGAAGGTAAACTTCCAAACTCATTCTATGAGGCCACCATCACCCTAATTCCAAAACCCGACAAAGATGCCACAAAAAAAGAAAACTACAGGCCAATATCACTGATGAACTTAGATGAAAAAATCCTTAACAAAATTCTAGCAAATAGAATCCAACAACACATTAAAAAGATCATACATCATGATCAAGTAGGCTTTATCCCAGGGATGCAAGGATTCTTCAAAATTTGCAAATCAATCAATGTAATACACCACATTAACAAATTGAAAAATAAAAATCACATGATTATCTCAATAGATGCAGAGAAAGCCTTTGACAAAATTCAACATCCATTTATGATAAAAAATCTTCCAAAAAGCAGGAATAGAAGGAACATACCTCAACATAATAAAAGCTATATATGACAAACCCACAGCAAACATTATCCTCAATGGTGAAAAACTGAAAGCATTTCCCCTGAAGTCAGGAACAAGACAAGGGTGCCCACTCTCACCACTACTATTCAACATAGTTTTGGAAGTCTTGGCCACAGCAATCAGAGCAGATAAATAAATTAAAGGGATCCATATTGGAAAAGAAGAAGTAAAAGTCTCTCTGTTTGCAGATGACATGATCCTCTACATAGAAAACCCTAAAGACTCTACCAGAAAATTACTAGAGCTAATCGGTGAATATAGTAAAGTTTCAGGATACAAAATCAACACACAGAAATCCCTGGCATTCCTATACATTAACAATGAGAAAACAGAAAGAGAAATTAAGGAAACAATTCCATTCACCATTGAAACAAAAAGAATAAAATACTTAGGAATATATATACCTAAAGAAACCAAAGACTTGTATATAGAAAACTATAAAACACTGATGAAATAAATCAAAGATGACCCAAACAGATGGAGAAATGTACCGTGTTCGTGGATTGGAAGAATCAATATAGTGAAAATGAATATAACACCCAAAGCAATCTATAGAGTGAATGCAATTCCTATCAAGCTATCAGAGATCTTTTTCAGAGAATTAGAGCAAATAATTTCACAATTTGTATGGAAATACAAAAGACCTCGTATAGCCAAAGAAATCTTGAGAAAGAAGAATGGAACTGGCAGAATCAACCTACCAGACTTTAGGCTATACTACAAATCCACAGTCATTAAGACAGTATGGTACTGTCACAAAGACAGAAATATAGATCAATGGAACAAAATAGAAAGCCCAGAGATAAATCCACGCATCTATGGACACCTTATCTTTTACAAAGGAGGCATGAATATACAATGGAAAAAGACAATCTCTTTAACAATTGGTGCTGGGAAAACTGGACAGACACTTGTAAAAGAATGAAACTAGAACACTTTCTAACACCATACACAAAAATAAACTCAAAATGGATCAAAGATGTAATTGTAAGACCAGAAACTATAAAACTCCTAGAGGAAAACATAGGCAAAACACTCTCTGACATAAACCAAAGCGGGATCCTCTATGACCCATCTCCCAGAATATCAGAAATAAAAGCATGAATAAACAAATGGGACCTAATTAAAATTAAAAGCTTCTGCACAACAAAGGAAACTATAAGCAAGGTGAAAAGACAGCCTTCAGAATGGGAGAAAATAATAGCCAATGAAGCAATGAACAATTAATATCAAAAAATATACCAGCATTTCCTGCAGCCCCATTCTAGGAAAATAAACGACCCAATCAAAAAGTGGGCCAAGAACTTAACAGACATTTCTCCAAAGAAGACATAAAAATGGCTAACAAACACATGAAAAGATGCTCAACATCACTCATTATCAGAGAAATGCAAATCAAAACCACAATGAGGTACCACTTTACACCAGTCAGAATGCCTGTCATCCAAAAGTCTACAAGCAATAAATGCTGAAGAGGATGTGGAGAAAAGGGAACTCTCTTACACTGTTGGTGGGAATGCAAGCTAGTACAGCCACTATGGAAAACAGTGTGGAGGTTCCTTCAAAAACTGCAAATAGACCTGCCATATGACCAGCAATCCCACTGCTGGGCATACACACCGAGCAAACCAGAATTGAAAGAGCCACGTGTACCCCAATGTTCATCGCCGCATTGTTTACAATAGCCAGGACATGGAAGCAACCTAGATGCCCATCAACTGACAAATGGATAAGAAAGCTGTGGTACATATACACAATGGAATGTTACTCAGCATTGAAAAGAAAATTCATTTGAAGCAGTTCTACTCAGGTGGATGGAACTGGAGCCTATTATCCAGAGTGAAGTAAGCCAGAAGGAAAAACAATACCGTATACTAATGCATTTATATGGAATTTAGAAAGATGGTAACGAGAACCCAGCATGTGAAACAGCAAAAGGAATTCAGATGTATAAAACAGACTCGTGGACTCTGTGGATAAGGGTAAGGGTGGGATGATTTGGGAGAATGACATTGAAACATGTTAATTATCATATGTGAAATCAATCGCCAGCCCAGGGTTGGTGCTCGGGGCTGGTGCACCGAGATGTCCCAGGGGGAGAGAATCGGGAGGGAGGAGGAAGGGGGGTTCTGGAGGTGGAACATATGTAAACCCATGGCGGTTTCATGTCATTGTATGACAAAACCAACACAATAAAGTAAAGAAAATTAAAAAAAAAAAACAAAAACAATGCAATAAATTATTTAAAAATCCTAAATATATAGAATACCTACTTGAATTAATAAGCAAATTTAATTTATTACAGGAAGAAACAATTATATCTCTAATTACTAGCAGCAAATAATTTAAAAATTAAATTTATAATTTCTGGATATAAGCATCAAATACAAAATATGAAATTAGTAAGAGATGTTCAAGACTGTGACACTGTAGACTATAAATCACTATCAAAATAAAGAACAAATAAATTTATGCAGTAATATATCATGTTTTTAGACTGAGATGTTCAGTACTGTTAAGATGTCAGCTTTCCTCTCATCAATTTATAGATTCAATAATCTCAGTCATAATTATGACAGATTTTGTGACAGAAATAAATATATATATATTTTGCCCACACAGCATGAGATAGGGAAATTCCCCAACCAGGGATTGAATCTGTGCCCCCTCCGTTGAAAGTACAGAGTTCTAACCACTGGACTATCAGGTAAGTCCATAAATAAATAGATTGATTTAAAAATACATATACAAATGCAAAAGATTAAAAGGAGACAAAAAATCTTGGAAAAGATAAAATAATAAATGTGGAGGACTCATAATACGAAACTCACTACATAATTTAGAGTAACAGTAGTCCAGACATGTGATATCAGCATAAGGAAAGACAAACTAATGAATTAAACAAAATAATGATTACAAAATAGGCCCATACATATATAGAAATATGGTTCTTTGCAAAAGCATTAATATGCTGACATAGGAAATAAATTATTTTCAATAAATGATGCTAGAAGAATTGGACATCCATCTGTGAAGAGAGAAGAAAGCCACCTCCCCATCATATTCATATAAAAGATTCATTTGTGATAGATCATATATTTAAAGAAACATATCAAAGCTATAAAGATTCCAAATGAAAACATAGGAGAATATTTTGACACCTTGGGTTAACAAATGTTTATTACACAGGACAGAGAAACCAATAATTAAAGATAATTGATAAAAGAGACTTTGTCAAAAAAAATACTACTTGTCATGAAAACATATCAATAACGAATATGACAAAGACTGGAGAGAGTACTGGATAGTCATATCTTGGAAAAGATTTGAATCAAGAATATAAAATACTCCTACAACTTGGTAAAATTTTGAAAAGCTCAGCAACTAAATGGACAAAGGACCTAGACACTTCACAAAAGAAGGTATTAAAAATGGTTAATGATACATTTAAAATTTTTCAATATTTTTGATTTTCAGGAAAGTTAAAACTAAAGTCATAATGAGATACCACAACACACATCCTGGAATGATTAAAGTAAAGATGCACTTGATTACTGATGGTGGTGTAAAATAAAACGAACCCTTTGGAGGCGTCAGAGCTTCTTTTAAAATTTATATGCATTTGCTTATGGCCCTAAAATTATATTATTAGGTATTTGCATAGGGAAATAAATGTTTGTTTATAAATATCTACAATATTCATGGTATTTTAATTCATAATAGCCAGTAAACATAAATGTACGTTAAAATGGGGTTGAATTAACAAATAGTTGTGTATGCATTCCATAAAATGTTATTGCAAATAATGAAAATGATCTAATGATATATATATAACTACATCAATGAATCTGAGTTATTATACTGAATGAAAGAAATTGAATTTCAAAGAATGCATATTGTTTGATTCCATTTATGTAACATTCTAATTGTGGCAAAATTAATCTTGAAGAAACAATAAGAAATGTGGTTGCTTTGGGTGGATTATGTAACAAAGAACACAACACATCTTTATCTCTTCTAACATAGTCTGTATTTTGATAAGGATGTAGGCTATGTAGATGTAATTTATCTCTATAAACTGTAAAACTCTAAAATCTCAATGAATGGTAAATTTAAGATTTATTCATTTCACCTGGATGTCAATTTTACTTCAAAAATGAATTGTAAACAAATTTTGAAATGAAATGAAGTGTTAGTCCCTCAGTCATATCGACTCTTTGCAACCCCATGGACTATACAGTCCATGGAATTCTCCAGGCCAGAATACAGGAGCAGGTAGCTGTTCCCTAGACTTATCCCTACCCAAGATGTTGGATGGCATGACTGACTCGATGGACATGAGTTTGAGTAAGCTCTGAGAGTTGGTGATGGACAGGGAAGCCTGGCATGCTGCAGCCCATGGGGTTGCAAAGTCGGACATGACTGAGTGACTGAACTGAACTGAACTGAACTGAGCTATTCCTTTCTCCATGGGATCTTCCAAATCCAGGGATCAAACCAGGTCTCCCACATTGCAGGTGGGTTTTTTACCATCTAAATTATCAGGAAAGCCCCAAAAAATGTTGACTCCGGTTAAATAAGTTTGCTTTTTACAATAATATGGATTAATAAAGCTGAAACTAACTTATGTGTATTTTAGGCTTAAGCAGAGAAGTAAATACATTGAGAATAATGGAAGCACATTGTCTCAGTGATATAGAGATACAAATGTATAAATGGCAACAACTAGAAAATATTCATTCTTATTGAAGATAGTACAAAACTACAGATGTATATGAAGATAAAAAAATAAATACCAATACACGCTTATATGTGTGTACATACTTAGGTTTGCTCTCTTATATGAGAAGACATAGAAGCAATGACCTGTGGTATTGCAGAAGACTCTTGAGATTCCCTTGAACTGCAAGGAGATACAACCAGTCCACCCTAAAGGAAATCATCCCTGAATATTCACTGGAAGGACTGATGCTGATGCTGAAACTCCAATCCTTTGGCCACCTGATGCGAAGAACTGACTCATTTGAAAAGACCCTGGTGCTGGGAAAGATTGAAGGCAGGAGGAGAAGGGGACGGCAGAGGATGAGATTGTTGGATGATGTCACTAACACAATGCACATGAGTTTGAGTAAACCCTGTGAGTTGGTGATGGACAGGAGGCCTGGAGTGCCACAGTCCATGGGTCACAAAGAATTGGATATAAGTGATCAACTAAACTGAACTGAACTGATAAGGCTGTTGTTTCTTTTAAGGTGAAGGAGATAAAAATCTTAGGAAACCAGGAAGAAAAGTTTTGATCCACCAAAGGGAATCAAAGAATAAATGCAGATAAGAGAAATAATTATTGGTGAAATATTGAATTTGTCCCCAATGATATCTGGAATGAGGTAAGATTGTTAGTATTCAGCAATTCTGCTAACAACAGCAACAATAACAACAACAAATTTTGCTAGAAGTTCTATCTGGCATAAATTGTCAAAAAAATAAAAATAAAAAAACTAAAGAAAGAGCAGCTTAAGGCTTGGGTGAAAGAAAAAATGAAAGTCACTAGTTGTGTCTGACTTTTTGCAATCCCATGGGCTGTAGCCGGCCAGGCTCCTCTTTCCATAGAATTCTCTAGGCCAGAATACTGAAGTGAACATGAATACTGTATGGACATGAGTTAGAGTAAGCTCTGGGAGTTGGTGATGGATAGGGAAGTCTGGCCTGCTACAGTCCTTGTGGTCTCAAAGAGTCGGACATGACTAAGTGACTGAACTAAACTGAACATATGTTTGCTCTCTTATATGAGAAGACTTAAAAGCAGTGGTACAACCATGGTAACGAGCACATTAGGGACCCAATGTATTTTGTACATAATAGTGAAAACAAAAAGCAACTAACACTTGGTGGAAATGCTTGACTCTAGGTCTGGGAGAGGGAAAGTTCAAGAAGAACCTGGATTATCTTATGCCAGAAAGTAAGGTAGTGCACAAAACTCAAAGGGACCTGGGAAAATCACCCTGAACCCTTCCTGAAAGGACTTTCTCTGATCAAATCTAGAACAAACTTAAAAAGAAAATAAATAATCATACCACAAAATAGAAAACTGCAGTACAATATCACTGATGAACATAGATACAAAAATCCTCAACAAAATTCTAACAAACAGAATCCAACAGCATATTAAAAATATGATACACACTGACCAAGTGGGCTTTATCCCAGGGATGCAAAACTTCTTATTTGCAAATGAATCAATATGATATACCACATTAACAAATTGAAAGATGAAAACCATATGATTATCTCAATTAGATGCATAGAAAGCCTTTTACAACTTCAACATTCACTTATGATACAAAAATAAATAAATAAATAAACCTCCAGAAATCAGGCATATAAGGAATGTAACTCAACATAACAAAAGCCATATATGATAAATCCACAGCAAACATTGTCCTCAATGGTGAAAAATTGAAAGCATTTCCCCTAAAGTCAGGAACAAGACATGGATGCTCACTCTCACCACTACTATTCAACATAGTTTTGAATGTTTTAGCTACGGCAATCAGAGAAGAAAAAGAAATAAAAGGAATCCAGATTGGAAAAGAAGAAATAAAACTCTCACTGTTTGCAGATGACATGATCCTTTATATAGAAAGCCCTAAAGACACCACCAGAAAATTACTTTAGGTAATCAGTGAATATAGTAAAGTTGCAAAATGTAAACTTAATACATACAAATTCTTTGCATTCCTATACACTAACAGTGAGAAAAAGAGAAATAAAGGAAACAATCCCATTCACCATTGTAACAAAAAGAATAAAACACTTAGGAATAAATCTACCTAAAGAAACAAAAGGCCTATATTTAGAAAACTATAAAACACTGATGAAAGAAATCAAAGAGGACACAAATAGATGGAGAAATATACCATGTTCATGGATTGGAAGAATCGATATAATGAAAATGAGTATAGCACCCAAAGCAATCTATAGATTCAATGCAAACCCTGTCAAGCTACCAATGGTATTTTTCATAGAACTAGAACAAATAATTCCATAATTTTTATGGAGATATAAAAACACTTGAATAGGCAAAGCAATCTTGAGAAAGAAGAATGGAACTGGAGGAATCAGCTTACCTGACTTCAGACTATACTACAAAGCCACAGTCATCAAGAGAGTATGGTACTGGCACAAAGACAGAACTATAGATCAATGGATCAACATAGAAAACCCAGAGATAAATCTTCCCACCTACGGACACCTTATCTTTGACAAAGGAGGCAAAAATATACAATGAAGAAAAGACAATCTTTTTAACAAGTGGTGCTTGGAAAACTGGTCAACCACTTGTAAAAGAATGAAACTAGAACACTTTCTAACACCATGCACAAAAATAAACTCAAAATGGATTAAAGATCTAAATGTAAGACCAGAAACTATAAAACTCCTATAGGAAAACAGAGGCAAAACACTGTCCGATATAAATCAGAGCAGTATCCTCTATGACCCACCTCCCAGAGTAATGGAAATAAAAGCAAAGATAAATGGAACCTAATTAAACTTTAAAGCTTTGGTACAATGAAAGAAACTATAAGCAAGTGAAAAGACAGCCTTAAGCATGGGAGAAAATAATCACAAATGAAGCAACTGAAAAAGAATCAATCTCAAAAATATACAAGCAGCTCATGCAGCTCAATTCCAGAAAATAAACGGCCCAATCAAAAAATGGGCTAAAGAACTAAACAGACATTTCTCCAAAGAAGAAATACAGATGGCTAACAAACACATGAAAAGATGCTCAACATCACTCATTATCAGAGAATTTCAGATCAAAACCACAATGAGGTACCATCTCACATGGGTCAGAATGGTTGCTATTAAAAAGTCTACAAACAATAAATGCTGGAGAAGATGTGAAGAAAAGGGAAGCCTCTTACACCATTGGTGGGAATGTGAACTAGAACAGCCACTATGAAGAACAGTGTGGAGATTCCTTAAAAAACTGGAAATAGAACTGTCATATGACCCAGCAACCCCACTGCTGGGCATACACACTGAGGAAACCAGAATTGAAAGAGACACATATTCATTACAGCTCTGTTTACAATAGCTAGCCATGGAAGCAACTTAGATGTTCATTGGTGGACAAATGGATAAGCAAGTTGTGGCACATATACACAATGGAATATCACTCTGCTATTAAAAAGAATGCATTTGAATCAGTTCTAATGAGGTGAATGAAACTGGAGCCTATTATATAGAATGAAGGAAGTTAGAAAGAAAAACACCAATGCAGTATATTAATACATATATATGGAATTTAGAAAGATGGTTATGATGACCATATATGCGAGACAGGAAAAGAAACACAGATATAAAGAATAGGTTTTTGGACTCTGTGGGAGAAGGCTAGGGTTGGATGATTTGAGAGACTAGCATTGAAACCTGTACATTATCATATGTGAAATAGATGTAAGGTCCAAGTTCGATGCATGAAAGCAGGACACTCAAATCAGATGCACTGGGATAACACTGGGGGATGGGAGGGGAGGGAAGTAAGAGGGGAGTCAGGATGAGGGGCACATGTACAGCCATGACTGATTCATGTCAATGTATGGCAAAAACCAGCACAATATTGTAAAGTAATTAGCCTCCAACTAAAATGAATAAATTAATTTCAAAGAAAAAGGTCAATTGATTAAAAAGAAAAAGAAAATTCTTATACACACTAAATTGTTGGTAAGTCTGGAGAGGTATATATATATGTAGGAGCTACTTGTTTTATTCTTCAACTTCTCTAATTTTGAAATACCAAAGTAAAAAGAAAGAGAAAAATAACTTATAAAATCTTCTGCAAAAGTGGGTTGATAAATTTAAAGTTAACAACGGGTTGACAGATGGAGCTGATTACTCAGAAGAGTGGATTTTTATAGAAGGGATTTCTTTTTCTTGAGTAGTTACTTCTGTGTGATAGAATCAGAGCATGTTCAAGGAGACTCACAATAATATTAATTTAACTACAGAATGGATTTCAATGCAAATAACAAATCCTTTATTTTTATTTTATTAAATATTTTGCAAACATTTACATTTCTTTGGAGTATAATTGCTTTATGATATTATGTTGACTTCTGTCATATGTCACCATGAATCCATCATAAGCATACTTGTGCCTCCTGCATTTGAACCGTCCTCCCACTGTCCACTCCTTCCCATCCCTCTAGGTTGTCACAAAGCACTGAGTTTGAGTTCCCTGCATCATACAGCAAATTTACACTGGCTCTCTATTTTACATGTGCTAATGCAGATGTTTCAGTCCAATCTCAATTTGTTCCACCCTCTCCTTCCTTATGTTGTTTCACTCTCTCCTCTCCACTATGTCCACAAGTCTGTTCTCTATGTCTATGTCTCCACTGCTACCCTGCAAATAAGTTCATTAGTATCATCTTTCCAGATTCCACATACAAATCCTTTAGTTTATAAAACTTCTTCAAAGCAATTCTTCACACACAGATGACTATCCCACATCCTACTTCCTTAAAATAATTAGGTCACTTGTAAACCTTCCCTGCGTTATTTCCCTCAACTTTTCATAACTTTATGTCATGTCAATATACTATCCTGAACTTCTAAGAAAAAAAAAATGTTGATCTTTTTTTCTGAATTTTGTTTTATTTTTTCAGACTATTTTTTTTTAAATTTCTATCTCATCCTGGTAAGCCTCCTTAAGTAAGAATTTCACTCTATCACATTGTCAAGAAGCTCCCCATCCTCTTCCTTTCACATTTATCTCTAGCTTTTGTTTCTATTGATACCTGTTTCCACATGTGTATGTGTGTATGTATATTTATACACATTTACCTTAAAAAAACAAGACTTCCCTGAAGGCTCAGTGATAAAATAACCATCAGACATGGGTTTGATCCCTGGGTCAGGAAGATCCCCTGGAAAGGAAATGGAAACCCATTCCAGTATTTTTTCCTGGAAAATCCCACGGACAGAGGAGTCTGGAGGGTTACAATCCATATCGTCACAAAGAGTTGGACATGACTGAGTGACTGAGAACAGCACCTTAAAAAGTAGCTGAAATCCCAAATCCAAAACTCAAATTTCCTTGAATGTATTAAAGATACTGTCTGTTTGCATGATCTTTTTTTTATGTATATATTATTTTAATTAGAAGATATTTACTTTACAATATTGTAGTGATTTTGACATACAGCAATATGAATCAGCATTGAGTATACATATGTTCCCTCTCTCTTGAACCCTTTTCCTACCTCCCTTCCCATTCCACCCCTCTAGGTTGTCACAGAGCACTGGCTTTGGATTCCCTGCTTTTACACTGAACTCCCACTGGCTATCTATGTTCTCTTCTCATACTTCTACTTTTCAGCCCTGTAATCTCACTAGCACTTACATATTTGTTTTTTTTAAGTCTTTATTTTTCTAGAGAGGGTTTAAGTTTTCAATAAAATTGAAAAGAAGGTGCAGAGATCTTCCACATAGCCTGGGCCCACCCTCATAAATAACCTCCTTTATTAGCAATATCACTTATTAAAATGGTACATTAATTTTTACCAAGAGTGAACTTAATGGTCATTGATAGTATTTTCTTTTTTTTTAACAAACCAAAAATGATTTTCTTTTAATTTAAACTTAAATATTATATATATAATATATATATTATGTGTATGACACAGTTTTTGTATTTCAGAAATCTGCAGACATTTTTGTTTGGCATTAATTTCACTATGCTGTAGATGTCTGAAGAAAGCCCAATTATTTTTTCTTGTACATCACCCATTTTTTTTCCCATCTGCCTGATTGCATAGCAATTTTTTTATTCCTAACTTAAGAAATATTATCAAGATATAGCCTGCATTTGTCCTCAAAGTCCTTGAGATATCTTTTCAATTAAAAGATATAACCTTTATTTCAGAGAAGCATTTTATATTATATAATCAAAATCATTTTTCTAGTTTTGTGAAAAATGTCCTTGGTCTTTTGACAGGGATTGCATTCAATCTGTAGATTACCTTGGGTAGTATGGTCATTTTAATAATATTTATTTTTCCAATACAGGAACGTGGTATATCTGCTTGAGTATGATTTTAGTTGTGGGCTTGTCATATACGACCTTTATCAAGTTGAATTTTATTCCCTATATGCCAACATTCTAGAGAGTTTTTATCATAAATGGATGTTGAGGTGTCTTTTTTTTTTCAAAATATTTTCTGCATCTATTAAGAAAATCATATAGTTTTATTCTTTTTGAGCTATGAGGGCTTTCCTCATAGCTCAAATCCATCTACAATTCAGGAGACCCTGGGTTCAATTCCTGGGTCAGGAAGATTCGCTGGAGAAGGGAAATGCTACCCACTCCAGTATTCTGACCTGGAGAATTCCATGGACTGTATAGTCCATAGGGTTGCAAAGAGTTGGACAGGACTGAGTGACTTTCACTTACTTTGTTAATGTATTGTATTGATAGATTTGTGGATATTAAAAAATCCTTACATTCCAGAAATAAAGTGAGTATGACTCTTTTAATATATTGTTGAATTCAGTTTGTTAATATTTTGTTGAAGACTTTTGCATCTATGGTCATCAGTGATATTGGCTTTTAGTGTTTTTTTTATTATATTTTAATTTGATTTTTGATATCAGGGTGACACTGGCCTTACAGAATGCATTAAGAAGAATTTCTTCCTCTGCAATTCTTGGGCTATTTTGAAAAGGATAGGTTTTAGCATTCTCTACTGTAGATTTTTTGATACGTGGTTACCATGAGGTTTATTTATAGCTGACTATACATATATTTGATTATTTTACATTGCTGATCTCTTTACTTCAAATTCATTAACAATCTTAATTGTGTGTTCTCTACCTTCATACTAATTGTTTCTGATATCACATTTTACACCTAATTGTTTTGTATATTCATTAACTGCTAATTGTGGCTATAGATGACTTTATTATTATTTTTTTAATTTTCAGCTAGCTTTGGGCATGGATGATTTCATATTTCACTGTATTTTACTTTAACCAATGTGTTTTTTCCTTTCATAAGTTTAATGTTTCTAGTTGTGACCTTTTCTGTCTGTCTCTCTCTCTCTCTCTCTCTTTTTTTTTTTTTTTTTCTAAGAAGTTGTTTGGCACTTCTTGTAAAGTTGGCTTGGTATGTTGAACTTTTTAGCTTTTGCTTATCTATAAAACATTTGATCTCTCCATGAAACCTGAATGAGAGACTTATCAAGTAGATATTCTTGGTTGTAGGCTTTTCACTTTCATCACTTCAAATATATTGTACCACTCTCTTATAGCCTGCCCTGTATCTGTTGAAAAGTCAAAAGTAGCCTTATAGGAATTCCCTTTTATGTAACTTGTCACTTTTCCTTTGCTGCTTTTGATATTCTCTTTATTTTTAGCTTTTTCCACTTTAATTACTATTTGGCTTTTAGTGTGTTTCTCTTTGGATTGATCTTATCTGGGGCTCTATATTTGCTGGACTTGAAAGTCTATTTCCTTTTCCAGGTTAGGAAAGTTTTCACCTTCTATATCTTCAATTATGTTCTCAGACCCTTTATGTCTTCTTTCTGGGGCATTTATAATGCGAATATCTGTGCACTTAATTTTATCTCATATTTCTCTTAAACTGACCTCATTTCTTTTCATTATCCTTTTTTTTTTCTGTTCACAGTTCTTACTCTGTCTTTTAGCTCATTGATTCATCCCTTTTTATCATTTAGTCTTACTATTGATTCCTTCTAGTTTATTTATATTTTATTTAAATTATTCCATTCTTCATCTCTGTTTCCTTGTTCTTTATATATATTAACTCTGTTAAAAACATCTAATTTCTTAGTCTGTGCCTCCATTCACTTTCCAAGTTCTCTGACCATCTTTACAATAATTAATCTGACTCTGTTTTGGGTAGATTGGTTATCTTCACCTCACTTAGTTCTTCATTGGTTTTATATTGTTCCTTCATCTGGAACATGCTTCTCTGTTGCCTCTTTTTGCCTAAATCGCTGTATAGATAAGTTATGTTTTCTGACCTTAGACAAGTGATGTTTTGTAGGAGATGCCCTATGTGTTCTAGCCTTCTCTCTTATCAATAGTGGTACATGGTTTAGGGTTTCCACCTATGATGATTTCATGTGTCTTTATACTGTGATCAGTTAACTACATAGGCAGTCTAATAGTCTTGGTTGGCCCTTAGTCCAGTTGACTGTTAGGCCTTGCCTCGTGTGGAGGATGCTAGCTACTGATTGGTGGGACCAGATCAGGAAGCAACTGACTACAGGATCTAAAGGGTTCTGGAACTAATGCTAACTTAGAGGTGGATGAAGTCAACATCCAAGAGACCCTGAGGTTGTTCCTTGCCCACTGGTGGGTGAAGCCAATCCGTGGGGCCAGTGGTGGTGCTATCACCAGTGCATTCTCTTGGCAAACCTCTATTAGCCTTTGCCCCACTTCATTTTGCACTCCAAGGTCAAACTTGCCTTTTATAGCAGGTATCTCTTGACTTCCTATTTTTGTATTCCAGTCCCCTGGAATGAGTGTAATACCTCTCCAGTACCCTGAAAAGAGTGTAGAAAATATTTTTAGTGAATTTACACAATTTTATCCAAATACCTAGCATTTTAATTACTGTCAGAAAGATCCTAATGACCTATCATCTCCCTTATGTTCTGTAAGTATCTCCTGCCACTGACCTATCATTTATCCTAGGTCCATAGTTTCTTGCTCTTCTTTTTGCTTATCAGGAATGCTCTTTAAGATCACTGCTCATGCTGTTCCTTTTATTGCTTCACAGTTACTGGAAAGTTGCATGATATTTTCTCACTTTTTCTTTAACCTAACTACATTCCGTCCTTGAGCAATCAAACTTCCTTGCCTTCCTATACTTTTTTCCAAACACTTATCACTTCATATCATAACTTAATTTTTTACCTATTTCTTTCCATCTTCCTGTAGTATGAAAGCTGAATGAGGAAAAGATTTAATCAGTTTTGAATATTCATTTCTCCTCTGTGTTCGTATCAATGCCTCACACATAATAGGTACCCAGTAAAATTTGTAAAATGAATGAGTAAGAGGGAAATTTGCTCTTGAAAATTATGACTTGCCAGCTAATCTAAGTGGTAAAGCAATGTCCTGAGTGTACAGGACTCCTACTTTTTCTGTACTGAGATTATAGGTCTCAGAAAGGAATCCATACAAAGAGAGGTAAGAGGACTGAAATAGCCTAGATTTTCTTTATTTTAATGATGATTGTAAAAATGTGTGCTAGTTAATTTAACTTATACCAAAGTACACAAGACATCATGGACAACTATAGAGGCATGTAAAACTATAAGTAATAAGAGATGCAAATTCTCAACCATATACTACAAAGGTACATGCTGTGCATCATTATACTTTCAAGGTAGAATATTACCTTAATTTTTACAAAACATGTGCTTGCAGCAATAAGCATAGCAATTGAATTATTAGTTCCATTTAATTACTGAGTAATATACTTAATTGATATACACTAATTTAAGTTCTGTTAAATATAGCAAATCTCTGGAGTGAAATTATTTTAGTTAACAATCAGCATAAAAATAATAATCACATTAGTGTAGTTTTATATTCTGTATAAATTTTATAGTTTAGCTCAGGTAATTCAAGTTTAGTTAAATATATTTATAGTTTTGTTAAATAACTAAAGCATGCATTACAAATATGAATGGTTTGTATACAAAAGTGGTTTGAATTTAAAACAGCTGCCCTTATAAATACATTGTAAAAGTAAATTTATCAAGCGAACTTGATTTTGAATTTCTTTAAAGGATACATTTGGAAAAATAAAATATGTGAGTTAGCAGAGTTTCCAGTTGTTTATGAAATTTTCAGCTGTTGTTGTACATATAAGGCATTTACCAATGCATTTTTAGTTATGTTTCTAGATTCTCTCATTAATTCCTGTACCCCTATGTCGACAGTACAAAAATATGCCTTAATCAAAAACCTGATTGTTCTCTATATGACAAAGTCCTATATCAATTCTAAAATGAGTCAATATAATCTGAATTACTTGTTTCCTCTCATTAACAAATTTTATTTAATTGTAATTATATGAAATTCTTTATATATAAAGGAAATCAAAATGAGCAAATAATTTACATAATCAAATATCCCCAAGCATATGTAAGCCAAGTGTTCTTGAAAATGCAATGCAACAGTTTAGATAAATAAGTAAAAGAAGAAAAGAAAGAATAACAAAAGAAAAAGTCATTTGGAAAAGGTGAGCCTGGAAAAAGCTCTCATTGTATATTGGAGCAAAAAATGTAGCTGGGAAGACAAATATGACACCAAGCCCAAGAAAAAAGTACTAAAGCCTAAGACTTCTCTTTAAATAATGAAATGCAGTTTTTTTTTTTTAAATTTGAAGTTTATTTTATACTAGCTATAAAAAGTTTATAATATAACACTTATAAAAGTTTATTTTATAGTATCCTGGCATGCTCCAGTCCATGGGGTCACAGAGTCGGACTGAGCAAGTGGACTGAATTGAACTGAACTGAACTGATAGTAGCTATATTGCTATATAGCTATAGTGCTATATTGCCAGCGGTGTCATGTGGAAAGAGCGAGACAGAGATACATAGATATACAAGTACCAGATTAATAATACAGGAGATATGAGTCAGTTGTGGGGCATGGGAACCAGGCACTTATTTTGTTTATTTATTTTACAATTTATTTTTAATATTTGTTTTGTCTCTATTACTCATTGAATGAAGGAGCTACCCTCTTCTCATTTATCCATTAGGTACCCATACATTTGATTTTTCCTCTGGAACTTCTGAAGTATTGAATCCATCTTTAAACCTGATATTTTATGTTTGGTTTATAATCTCTTGAGAAATAACTTCTTCGTTTCACCATCATTTTTCATTAGACACTTATTTTAAGTCGTAGTGGAACTTCAGCTTTTCTGAACATTAGCATTTTTATCTGTGAAGTGGCATTAATAATATCTGTCTTACATATGCCCCAAAGCTAATTTTAGAGACCAATAGCAATTGAATCTGGAAAGTTTATATATACAAGTCTTAAGGAGGCCAGCGAGACAGTTGTTTGGTTTTCTGTCTCATTTTGAATAAAGGGCATGGAGAATCAAATTTTAGAAAAAACAAACCTTTATCTTGGCAACATATGTAGCTTTAGCTATAACCTTGTCTTCCTTCACAATCCATGACTTACTCCTGAATTCACAAACCAGTCTTTTAGCCAGTTCCAACCTATCTACTTCTCTCTAGGATATTTTTCTTCAGATCATTATCTAAGTAATTTTCATGGTCTTCAAGATACTAATATCCTATAAATTGCTGTGTATTAAATTTAAAAATATGCTTCCATTTACAGCAGTTTTAGATTTACAGAAAAATTAAGAAAAAGTATAGAGTGCTTATATACCTTCCACAGTTTCCACTATTACTATTATCTTTTATTATGTCTGTTTGCTCAGTTTCTCAGTTGTCTGATTTCCTGTGGCCCTATGGACTGCCAACTTCTCTGTCCATGGAATCTTCCAGGCAAAAATACTGGAGTGGGTAGCCATTCCCTTCTCCAGGGGAGCTTCCCAACTCAGGGATTGAACTCCAGTCTCCTGCATTGTAGGCAGATTCTTTAAAGTCTGAGCCACCAGGGAAACACATTTTTCATTAATGTAGTACCTTTGCCTTAATTGATGAATCAAAATTGATATATTGTTATTAACAGAGGTCCATAGTTTGGACTTCCCTGGTGGCTCAGATGGTAAAGAATATACCTGCAATGCAGAAGACCTGGGTTTAATCCCTGGGTTGGGAAGATTCCCTGGAGGAGACCATGGCAACCCTCTCCAGCATTTTTGTATGGAGAATCCTCATGGAGCCTGGAAGGCTGCAGTCCATGGGGTTGCAAAGAGTCGGACACGACTGAAGGACTAAACACAGAGCGAGGTCCATTATTTACGTTACATCCATCTTGTGCACATCAGATGGGTTCTTAAAAATGTATGACAAGTATTCACCATTATAGCGTCATGCAGAACAGTCCAACTGCTTTATAAAGTCCTTTGTAGTCAATCTTTCCACCTCTCCTCCCCCCTCTCTGGTTTTCTCTCCCAAAGTTTTTCACTGTTTCTATAGCTTTGCGTTTTCCACAATGTTACGTGTGTGTGTGTTGGAATCAAACTTTACATATCCTCTTCAGACTGTTTTTTTTTTTTTTGTAAATACATATTGAAGTTTCTTCTTTTTCTGTGATTTGATAATTTAACATTAATACAGTCTATTATATGAACATAACACTGTCTGTTTATGCACTCACCTATTAAATGGCATCTTGATTGTTTCTGATTTGTATTTTGATTTTGTATTTCAATATTTCTAAGATTAATTCAACATAAATATTTGGTGTTTGAATGAGAGAGAGAAGGGGTGCAGCTGAAGAGCTGAGAAGGAATTAGATTTTGGAAACTCTCATATCCCCAAGTAAAAAGATTGAAATTGATCTGAGAAGTGATAAGTAGAAATATTTGAAGAAAAAATTAAGCCTGAATAAAACTAGAGTTTCGTGATTAGGAAAGAAGCTCAGAGAGAAACAAAGCCTGGGTAACAAATGATATCTGCCTCTATAACATATTTCTACAAAATGGTTTACAATCAAAAGCAGCAATATAACTGCTTCCATAGAGGAAATAGGCAGAATTTAAAAAGAAATATTTTTGGTCTAATGGAACATGCAAAAGTTCACCATCAGAAATTGGATGTTAAATTAAGCAAACAATATGAAAAGAAATGAGAAAACTAGTATTGATATATAACTGATAACATGACAATGAGGCAATAATCCTGTGCGAGGATGGATTTTCCTCACTAGCTTTTTGAAACAAATCCTAGTGGCTAATTAAATGAAAATGTCTCCATTTTTTTTATGCAGCTGTCTTCATGATGTGAATATACAGTGATTACAACAGCTATTTTATGCATTATATTATGTTTTATAAAACTTCAACTCCAGATAAATGAATCTGCATTTAAAATATTCAAGGCATTTTCACCAAGGTGTCCCTTAATTGGGTAGCTCACTAACCTAAAGACTGTTCATTTAAATGTGCTTAAGAACATCAGAAATTAAAATTTTGTTCAACTTAGCTAAGCTCCCACTTAGAACAAGACACCTGGAAGGAGCACTCTTTCCATTCTAACAACAAGGGAAGGAAAAAAAAACCAAAAAACTACAAAGTCACAAGCTTTCTTAAATCCATCAGAAAGCTAGTGTGGCATGGCAATAATGTAGACCTGAAATATAGAGAACAATAGCACTTTCCTGGAAGAGATAAGACCTGTGGCCAACATTACCTGTGACAGAGTATGGAGGAAAATATGCCAGGTGCTATAAAAAGCAGTAAGAATTTAACTACATTTTGGTAAAGAATTTGCCTGCAATTCAGGAGACTAGGGTCCAATCTCTGGGTCAGGAAGTTTCCCTCTAGAAAGGAATAGCAACCCACTCCAGTGTTCTTCCTGGTGGGCTATGGTCCATGAGATCACAAAGAGTTAGACACAACTGCGCGACAAACACACATACACACAAAGGTAGGGTGTGGGTTAGCATAAGAGAGAATGGAACTCCTGAAAGCCACAGACACACAGGTGTTTCATTCACAGTCACAAGTTCTTCACAAACCTTCACTGGGTGCTCGCCAAAAAGACCTGTACTAGGCAAGAGGCCTGCTGATGTGTGCCTAGAAAGGCAGTTTGTCAGTTTCTTATATAGTTAAATAATACCACTGAACACTCTTATGTCTACCTATTTACCCAATAGAAATTAGCAAATTAACACTTTTATTTGTACAATATCCTATATGTGAATCTTTATAGTGGTTTTACTCATAACTACTTAAAATTGGAAATAGCCTAAATATCCATCAAATAGTGAATAGATATATTTTGATGCATCCATAAAATGAAACAGTAGTCAAAAAACAGAAGGAAGCATGCTTCTGATACACTTAAGATGGATTAATCTCATATTTACTATAAACTATGAAAAGGGCTTCCCTGGTGGCTCAGATGGTAAAGAATCTCCTGCAGTGCAGGAGACTTGGATTTGATCCCTGAGTTGAGAAGATACCCTGGAGAAGGGAATACCTACCCACTTCAGTATTCTTGCTTGGGCAATCTCATGAACAGAGGAGCCTGGCAGGCTACAGTCCATGTGGTTGCAAAGAGTCGGACACAACTGATTAACACACACTCACGCACACACACACACTCATACACACAAGAAGGCAGAATGGAAAAGGTACATGCTGAAACAATTTCATTTATATTAAATTCTGAAGAGAGAAGTATAGAAATAGAACACAGATCTGAGATTTATACAGGTTAGGGTGGAGTTAAGGTTTGACTGCAAGGGCATGGATAAATTTTTTAAGCAATTTAACTATTCTGTATTTTGATTGTGTTTGTGGTTACATGAATGTTTATGTGTGTCCATGTCATAGAGCTGTGCACTGAAAGGGGTCAATTTTCATTTCTAAAGAAAATAAAGTAATATAATGAAACCTCCTCCTCTTTGATAAATGGAGCATTTTACTTGGCTTGAGTGAAAGGAGAAGCATGAAAAGTAATTTTAGTTTTAGAGGTCAAACATCTAATGCAACAGTTTTCATCATAATTCTGCTCTCTTTTTTTAAAACCAACTATAAATAGCTGAACAGTCTATTTGGAAAGTTCAATTCAAAATAGCAAGCTAAATTGGTCAGCCTGTGTATTTAGGCCTATATAATTATATTTGAAGCAATATTCTAGAAATAGTCTGAGAAAGATACAAAATACTTTAAACAAAATATTGTATATTTCAAACAAAAAGAATAATCTTATATTACTTTTTAATCAGCCTTTTAATTTTAGGACAAATACAATATTTTAAGTGATACTACCATGTAATGGTAGCAAATACTTTTTTTATTCTGAATGCATAATGTGAAATTCAAATGGAAAAGTTTGCATTTGTATGTGTGTGTATGTGTGTGTGTGTGAATGTGTGTGTGTGATTAGCTTACATTTCCCTTAGCTGCTAACTGGGAAAAAAAATCTCTAATACAGATCACATTTGCTGTGAAATGCAAAAACAGACAGTGCACTTTGGCTTCTTGAAAAATGGATACATGTACCATCTATAATTTTCTCTTATTATTTGCATGTAGGAAATGCAACCAGACTTGTTATCAGTGAAAATAAATAAATAAAGACTTTAAGTAATGTGTTTCAGTCCCAATATTGAAGAAAATAGTAAAATGACTATTTTTGTCCCTAGCTAGATGCAAAAAAACACTCTAGCCCAGGGGTCCCCGACCTCCAGGTTGTGGACAGGTACCTCCTATCAGATCAGCAGCAGTATTTATTAGAAATAAAGTTGACGATAAATGTACTGTGCTCGAATCATCCTGAAGCCATCCTCCCCACCTCTGGTCTATGGAAAAACCGTCTTCCATAAAATTGGCTCCTGATGCCAGAAAGATTGGGGACCACTGCTCTAGAGCACCTGAAACCACAGATGTCATATGGGGAGAAATTGCTCTTCCCACAGTGTCAAACTACTTGGCAGACACTTCTAGAAGCAGTTGGTGAAACCAAAAGTTTCTGAAATGCCTTGAGGGCTGTCATATGCCTTATTGGTTGTTGAATTAATGGTCTGCTCAGGAATCTTGACCTCAAATTCTGAAGTTTGCGTATAGAATCAAGCTGAGTGAATAAAAAAATAAAAACCAAAATTAAAGTAAAAGCATCTGTTTATTTCAGCAGTCTTATGAAATCAAATCACCACAATTCCGAGATGTGATATTTTGTGATTGGTATGTCATAGAGTAAAATAGCTGAAAGTCAGCAGTGTATTGAATGTACTCTGGGCCATCTCTTTGATCCCTCCTTTACTGAGCAAGCACTGTATGCTCTTCATTGTAATAGGCACTGGTGTACATAAATGAACAATGTATGGGCCCTATTGTCAAGAACCTAAGGCAAGAAAGATATAAAAAATTGATGATGAATTGGTGCCTAGTGAAGTTATATATATATATATGTACACACATATATATAATCGTGATTATCTGAGTCGTGAAGATCTTTTTTGAATAGATCTTCTGTGTATTCTTGCCAACTCTTCTTAATACCTTCTGCTGCTGTTAGGTACATACCATTTCTGTCCTTTATCAGGCACATATTTGCATGAAA
This sequence comes from Antilocapra americana, assembly GCA_007570785.1. Classification (NCBI taxonomy): domain Eukaryota; kingdom Metazoa; phylum Chordata; class Mammalia; order Artiodactyla; family Antilocapridae; genus Antilocapra; species Antilocapra americana. Next base: position 45,427,381 of record ML663009.1, on the reverse strand, counting down.
TATTCCCTTGGTATCCCTAATTTTCTTGAAGAGATGTCTAGTCCTTCCCATTCTCTTGATTTCCTCTATTTCTTTGCATTGATCACTAAGGAAGGCTTTCTTATCTCTCCTTGCTATTCTTTAGAATTCTTCATTCAAATGGGAATATCTTTCCTTTTCTCCTTTGCTTTTTTTTTTAAAAAAAAATATTTATTTTCTTTACATTATCGTGTTGATTTTGCCATACATTGACATGAATACGCCATGGGTATACATGTGTTCCCCATCCAGAACCACCCTCCAACCTCCCTCCCGATTCCCTCTCTCTGGGTCATCCCGGTGCACCAACCCTGAGTACCCTGTATGAAGCAACAAACCTGGGCTGGCAATTGATTTCACATATGGTAATTTGCATGTTTCAATGCCGTTCTCCCATATCATCCCACCCTTGCCCTCTCCCATAGAGTCCAAAAGACTGTTCTATACATCTGTGTCTCTTTTGCTGTCTTTCATACAAGGGTATCATTACCATCTTTCTAAATTCCATATATTATATGCGTTACTATACTGTATTGTTGTTTTTCCTTCTGGCTTACTTCATCATGTGTGGGGCCTCTCTATTTTCCTTTTCTCTCTGACTCTCTAACCTGTCCTGTAGCGCTCCAGGGCAGGAGTCAGAAAGCTGGGCGAGCCCTCAGTCTCGGACAGAAGGACCCTCCAAAGTCATCTTCCGAGGATGGGAGCTTCTGGAAGATCAGCCCCCAGGAGGGGGTGAGCGGACCACCCACCCCACAGCCTCCCTTGCCTGGAGAGAGACACTCAGATGTGGCGGGGATTCTGTCAAAGCAGTCCCATTTTATTGAGCTGGCAGGCGAGCTTATATAGGCAAACAGCAGGCAAACGGCTTGGGGGTTTCAAACGGGGCTTTCCGAGAGCTTGGCCAATCACTGTAAAGGTCACGTATCCAGGTGGTGGCATACCAATGTATACTGGTCACGTCCTGGCATTGCTAAGAGGAAGTTAGCCATGGCCCATCGCATTTTTTTGTAAATAGCCTCAGTCCCACCCTCTTGATTTCCACCAAGCGCCATCTTGTCATGAGCACATGTGAGGTGCCCTACATATCCCCCTTTTTTGTTTTATTTTAGGGGAGCCATCAGGGGGCCACCCCCATGGCCTCACTGGGACCTGGTGGCTGTGCCTGTCTTAGGTTGTCTCCCTCTGGAGAACTTACCCGTCATTGGCTATCCAACCAAGCATGGTCAACAACGGTTATTATGTATTTGGCACTTGGGGGATTAGGGCCTGGGAGATCTATATGATTTGGGATTGGCCAGCTTGACTCTTGTTGGATTAGGTGCACTCTGTCTATAGGTTTGGGCCAGGAGGACGTTTTTGACTTGATTTCTGGTAATGGTACTGATTCGAACTTGGAGGAACCTCTTTACTGTGAGGAGGTTTTTGGTTTTTCTCCCCAGGAAAGAGTACAGGTTTTTTTGGGGGTACTGTAACACGAAGAGTGGAGAAAGGTGTATATATGGCTGCATGAGCTGGGGTAACGGGTCAAAGAGCAGATGGCCAAGACAAACACCAAAAGCAAGGGGGCCATGTTACATGCAGGTCAGGCCGCTGGTCACAAAGGTGTATGATGCCACGAGTATGGCACTACAGCCAAGATAACTCAGTGCTAAAAGGACACATGGCATTGTGGCCCACTCTCTCGGAGCAGCTGATGCCAGGCCAATGGTGAAGAGCAAGGCCAGGAGTATAATTACGGCTATTTCTGAAGCGTCATATAAGCTGATAATCAGCTTGGGTAGCTTGGAGGATTTTTCAACAGGCAGTAGCTTTTTCAGTGGGAAATCTGTAGGAAGACAAGAAGGAAAAAGTCGCCTCATAAACTTTTTATCATTCATGGGCTGAATGTCTGTTATTTTGTAGGGTGGTCAAGATATTTGAGGTTTCTAGCAGGCACCCAGATTGGATTGGGTTCTCCTATGGGGTAAATGCACCCAAACCCTCTCCCTGTAGTAAGTAGTGGATCAAGCCCCCTCCATCGTCCTGTGAAGGGGTCTTTCCATCTGACCATTACCTCTGGTCTTAGTTCTTGGCAGGTCCAATGCTTTGGAAGGCCGTGAGTGGTTCATTTTTGGAAAAATTTAAAATATTTAAGGTGAAGAGGGCCATTCCAAGTTGTTGGCAGGAGCTTGTTCCCCCTTTTTGTTTCTGTAGTTTAGATTTTAATGTTTTATTGTGTCGTTCTATAATTGCTTGTCCTTGAGGATTGTAAGGAATGCCGGTGGTATGTTAGATGTTCCATTGTTTAAAGAATTTTTGTAATTGTTGGCTGACAAAACATGGTCCATTATCAGATTTTATTTGAGCAGGCAATCCTAGGGTGGTGAAACACTGAAGGAAGTGGCTCTTAGCATGTTGTGCCTTTTCTCCAGTGTGGGCCGTGGCCCAGCATGCGTGGGAATAAGTATCAACTGAGATGAAGATGTATTTAAGTTTGCCAAAGGGAGAGTAATGTGTGACATCTGTTTGCCATAGGGTGTTAGGCTTCATTCCCCTGGGGTTTGTCCATGCTGATTATAGCGGGGGGAACCTGGAGAAAGGAAATGCATGACTGACAAGTATGGAGGATTCTTTTTAAATCTTTCATGGGGATTTGAGGGAATCTCTGGTGAAGCCCTCTCCAGTTAACATGGGTTAGGTCATGGAATTTTGGGGGCTTGTTTAACAGTATATGTATTGGTGGAGGCCGTCTGATCGGCCAGGGAATTTCCTAAAGAGAATATTCCCGGTAGGGTCTGGTGGCCTCGGAGGTGATGTAGATAAAGGGGTTGGTCTCTGGCCTGGAGGAGGGAGCAAGCCTGTATCATGAGAGGGGTAATGGGATTGTCATCAAGCCGGATATGAGAATTAATAAGCCCTTGGAGGAGATTTTTTACATAAAGGCTGTCAGTAAATAGATTCATAGCTTCGGGGATTTTAGAAAGTGCAAGGATTACAGCGAATAATTCTTTGTATTGGGCTGACCCCTCACAAGGGGAGTAATGTCTGTGAGGGTTTGTTTCTGAGTTTTTAAAAACAATCACTGCTGCCCCCCGTGTTCCCCCGTCAGTGAATACATTAGCAGCAGTGGGAATGGGCTTAAAGTGGAATAACTGAGGGGCTTTCCATGGTAGCGGGGAAAAGGCGGGAACCCATTTATGAGGCCCATAGTGACAATCAATTTTTCCCAGGAAGCCCTCTAGGGCAAGTGCAATTCTTTCATTTCTTTTTTGAACCCAGTGGAAGTCTGTCAATCGATAAGGGACCACAACCTTATCAGGTTCTTGGGCGAAGCCCCTAAGGGCTGTTTCTCTACCTTTCTGGATCAAGTCTGCCATTTGATCTAAATGAATGTAAACCCAAGAGGCCCCTCCAAGAAGATATGTATCCACTGGAGGGGTCTGTCTTTTTGTATCAGGGCCAGGAGGGTCTCGAGGGAAGACATGATCCATAGTTGAAGTTCTTGGGTGGGGTCAAATCGGGAGAGCTGAGAGGCATCAAGGGCTTGTTGGAACTTTTGGAGAATCTTTTTATGGGTAGGTGTGAGGGTTATTACATCATGGGGGAGTTTGTCTTTTAAAAGGTTAAAAAGAGGGGCTAATTCACCAGTGGACAGGGAGAGCCATGGTCATAGCCAATTAATTTCTCCCAGGAGACTTTGGAGTTCAGTGAGTAAATAGGACTCCTTGATGGCTATTTGAGGTTTTAACGGGGAAGCAGCCTCAAGGGTAAGGCGGGTTCCTAAAACCCTGAAGGGGGGTACATGTTGAATTTTGTCAGGAGAGACTATGAGTTGTCCCCTAGTGAGGCACTCAAATAGTAGTCTGGCTGCCTGTGAGAGTTGGAAAGAGCTGGGCATGTCAAGGATAATGTCATCCATGTATAAATATAACAGGACCTCTGGTAGTTGTCTGACGGGTTGGACAAGGCATGACACAAATTGTTGACAAAAGGAGGGGCTGTTAGCCATGCCCTGAGGTAAGACAACCCATTCGTACTGTTCTTCAGGCCCTTCAAAGTTGACCGAGTGCACGGAGAAAGCAAATTTTTCACAGTCTTGAGGGTTCAGGGGTATAGAGAAGAAGCAGTCTTTGATATCTATAACTAGGAGGTGTAGGTTAGTAGGGATAGCAGGGACCCAGGGCATCCCTCTTAGGGGAGTTCCTTGTATTTTCATCCTCTCTTGATTTTTCTGAGGTCTTGTAGTAGCCTCCATTTCCCTGCAGCCTTTTTAATTACAAAAAACGGGCGTGTTCCAGGGACTATTAGAGGGCCTGATATGTCCAAGTCAGAGCTGTTCTTCTACTAAGGATTTTAGGGCTTGAAGTTTGGTTAAAGGAAGTGGCCCCTGCTCTACCCATATAGGGGGCCCCGGCGTCCATGTAATAGGGGGTGCCGAAGGAGCAGTGGCCTCTAAGATTGGGGGTGAATTTTCCATCTTGTTAATGGTTTCCTCTTTCTTATCTTTTCAAATTCTGGGTCTCCACGATAATTGGCGATTCCCGGGGGCATAAACTGTTGTTGATGTTCCTCTTCTTCTAATATACCTTCGTAAAAGCCCCTATGTCTGTAGTTATGTAAGCATCAGCCTTCCCCAAGATATCTTGGCCCAACAGATTGGCATTGATCCCCGAGGCAATAAGAGGCTTGACAAGACCCTTAGTCCCGTCTGGATCTTCCCATTCCAGCCATTTAAGGGACTCTTTGGAATGGATGTTGCCCCCAATGCCTGACAATTGAGGGCCATCTGCCGTGGTGGGGCAAGTGGGGGGTACCTCTTCTCCTCTTAATATAGTTCTGTTGGCACCCATGTCTACTAGGCATTTGAACCTCTTTCCTCCTATGATCATGTCCATTTTTGGTCTAACTCCCAGAACTATGGGGACTGCCCAGTTGATTTTAGGCCTTATATGTTTGACGTTATTGCCATCGATTTGTTGATAAAGAACCCCTTTGGGGGCCAGTTTCTTAGGGTTCTCGGGGGCAGGAGATTTTTGGGCCCTGGGAGAGAGCTGATGACTTTCCCCTTGGGATGACGGGGCTGGGGAACGCCCCTCACTTAGTTTAAAGTCTTTCCATCTTTAGTAAATTTGGATTTGCAATCTGCTTTCCAGTGATATCCTTTTTTGCATCGTGGACAAGGGGTCGGGGGTGGCCCTCGACTTTTGGCTTGTGTAGATCTCGAGGGGAAATTTCTTTTGAAATGTCCCTCTTGTCCACATTGGTAGCAGCATCTATCTTTAGGCCCCTTTTGGTTTTCCTCTAAGTTAGAGCCCTGTGTGGCAGTTATCTTACTGAGGGCTGAGGATAACGCATTGGCCAGGGCCTGGGTTTGAGCCTCCATAGCTGCCACCATAGTCTGTCTGGTGATGTTTTGTCCCGATATCCTTAGTGGCCACCACCCAACGTTCCATTGATCTTTCCTTCAGTCTGGCACAGGCCATTTTATGGTCTGCGTTCATTCCCTCCCATACCAGCATCTTAACGAATTGATCTCTCAGAGGGCCCGGGGGGAATTTTCTTATCAGGCTTTTCTCTACTCTATCTATAAAAGTGGATACGTCTTCACTGTTTTTCTGAGTAATTCCCGATATAACAGGCTCACTGGGGCCCTCTTCTAGCTTTTTCCATGCGGCTAGGCAAATGGTTCGCACTTGATCTGTATAAGGGGGTGCTATGGCGGCCTGCTGTATTCCTGTGCTCCACTGATCAGCTGTCCCAGATAGCATCCCAAAGGTTATAGGGATGGGGGGTTGGCAGCTTGGTTTCTTTCTGCTTGGTTGTGGCATTCTTCTTTAAAGAAGGCACACCATTTAATGTATTGATTGCTAGGGAGGACTGCTCTGCATAGCATTTTCCAATCTTGGGTTGTACAGGGTTGATGAGCTAGGCCTTGGAGGATGGTCTCAGCCCATGGAGAATTGTGACCATCCTTGGTCACTACCTTTTTAAGCTCTTTTAAATCATTTGGCTCCCAGGGATACCAAGCCAACGATCGATTGCCCCCTGGGTTTACATTAACAGGAAAAGATCATATGAGACCTGGGGCGAGTGGCAATCTTTCCCAAGGGTCTTCAGGATAAGTCCTCCCTCTCCATGGAAACCTCTCTACCAGGTGGGGTTGAGTCTCATTAATTTCCTTCTTATGGATGGATGCTTGTTCAAGTTCAGATGCGCTAGGCAAAGCCTCACCCTTATTGGGTTCATTTTTGTCCCATCTGGGGAGCCACAGGTTACTATTCATGGTAGTGTCATCATTTTTTCTCTCTCCTTGGTCTAGCGTGGAGCGTTCTTCCCAGCATCTATCAGGATCGGGCATAGGAGCCTTTTGTTCGTTAAGGGGTTTGGGCTCGGCAGAGAAGCAACTCTTGAGAGCCGTGAGAGTGGGATAGAATCCCAGGGGTGGGTCTTACCCATCTTGTATTTCTCTCTTCCTCACTAATATGTGTACCCTATCCCAAGTATCCCAGAAAAACAGGCTGGCCGAGTCTATCCACGGAGCTACCCGGGTAATGGTTCCCCAAACCTTAATGGCCTGCGCATCAGAGACTTCTAACCTTCTACTTTTAAGCACGTAATGCAGGGCCTTAAGGGCTGGCTCATCTGATTTGCTAATTTAGTTTCCCATATTTTGATGGAGATCCCGGATAGTTGGAAAGGCTGCTGAGAGTATCCACCATGAAAAACTCCTAGTGGGGGCGGGGGCGGGTGGAGGCCTAGATGGTGGGGTTGTGATGTGTTTTACTAGAGTGCCTGAGCCGTTGCATGGAAGTTTGCTTGAGGGAGGTGGGCGCCCTAGTGGCTCTGGCCCATTCCGTGACCTCCTTATCCTATCACGGGAGTCTTCAAGTGGCGGGCGTCCTAATGGCTCTTAAGTGCCCGACCTGTGCCCACGAAAGGGGATTGGCCTTTTTCTCGGCAGAGTGAAAGATAAAGAAAGAGTTCACCCAGCTGGGCTCCTGCTACTAGACCATCAATTTTGGGGGCCTTCAGTTATCCCCCAGGGAGTGCCCTGGGCAGGAAACGTCAGTTGCCCCACTGAACGATAGTTGTTCGCTGAACTCTTTAAAAAAAGAAGAATGGGGGAAGGTTAGTAGGAAATGAAAGGCAAAGGAAGGAAGTTACCGAATGTACTCACCCCCAGGGATTCGTCTCTCCAATGCTTACCTCGGGGTTGTGATCCTCAGTGGGATTGCTGTGCTGAAGCCAGGAGGCTGTCTCGTCATCTCTCTTTCAAGACTGTGCAGTAGGGAGGTCTTCCTCCAAGAGAACCCGAGTCACGATACCAGATGTGGGGCCTCTCTATTTTCCTTTTCTCTCCGACTCTCTAACCCGCCCTGTAGCGCTCCAGGGCGGGAGTCAGAAAGCCGGGCGAGCCCTTGGTCTCGGACAGAAGGATCCTCCGAAGTTATCTTCTGAGGATGGGAGCCTCTGGAAGATCAGCCCCGAGGAGGGGGTGAGCGGACGGCCCTCCCCACAGCCTCCCTCGCCCGGAGAGAGACACTCAGATGTGGTGGGGATTCTGTCAAAGCAGTTCCGTTTTATTGAGCTGGAGGGCAAGCTTATATAGGCAAACAGGGCGGGAAGGCAAATGGCGTGGGGGTTTCAAACAGGGCTTTCCGGGAGCTTGGCCAATCACTGTAAAGGTCACATATCCAGGTGGTGGCATACCAATGTATACTGGTCATGTCGGCATTGCTAAGAGGAAGTTAGCCATGGCCAATCGCATTTTTTTGTAAATAGCCTCAGTCCCGCCCTCTTGATTTCCACCAAGCGTCATCTTGTCACGAGCACAAGTGAGGTGCCCTACAATCATGTATAATAGGCTCCAGTTTCGTCCACTTCAAATGTACTCTTTTTAATGGCTGAGTAATATTCCATTGTGCATATGTAACACAGCTTTTTTATTCACTCATCTGTTGATGGACATCTAGGTTGCTTCCATGTCCTTGCTATTGTAAACAATGTGGCTATGAACACTGAGGTACACGTGTCTCTTTCAATTCTGCTTTCCTCGGTGTATGCCCAGCAGTGGGATTGCTGGGTCATATGGCAGTTCTATTTCCAGTTTTTTAAGCAATCTCCACACTGTTCTCCATAGTGGTTGTACTAGTTTGCATTCCCACCAGCAGTGTAAGAGGGTTTCCTTTTCTCCACATCCTCCCCAGCATTTATTGCTTGTAGACTTTTGGATGGCAGCTATTTAGACTGATGAAAAGTGGTACCTTGTTGTGGTATTGATTTGCATTTCTCTGAAAATGAGTGATGTTGAGTATCTTTTCATGTGTTTGTTAGCCATTTTTATGTCTTCTTGGAGAAATGTCTGTTAAGTTCTTTGGGTCACTTTTTGATTGGGTCATTTATTTTTCTGGAATTGAGCTGCAGGAGTTGTTTGTATATTTTTGAGATTAATTGTTTGTCTGTTGCTTTGTTTGCTATTATTTTATCCCATTCTGAAGGCTGCCTTTTCACCTTGCTTTTAGTTTCCTTTGTTGTGCAGAAGCTCTTAATTTTAATTAGGTCCCATTTGTTTATTTTGCTTTTATTTCCAATATTCTGGGAGGTGGGTCATAGAGGATTCTGCGTTGGTTTATGTCAGAGAATGTTTTTCCTATGTTTTCCTCTAGGAGTTTTATAGTTTCTGCCCTTATGTTTAGATCTTTGATCCATTTTGATTTTGTATTTGTGTATGGTGTTAGAAAGTGTTCTAGTTTCATTCTTTTACAAGTGGCTGTCCAATTTTACCAGTACCACATGTTAAAGAGACTGTCTTTCCTCCACTGTATATTCTTGCCTCCTTTGTCAAAGGTAAGGTGTTCTTAAGTGCATGGATTTATCTCTGGGCTTTCTATTTTGTTCCATTGATCTATATTTCTGTCTTTGTGCCAGTACCATACTGTCTTGATGACTGTGGCTTTGTAGTATAGCCTAAAGTCAGGTAGGTTGATTCCTCCAGTTCCATTCTTCTTTCTCAAGATTGCTTTGGTTATTTGAGGTTTTTTGTATTTCCATACAAATTTTGAAATTATTTGTTCTAGTTCTCTGAAAAAGACCTCTGGTAGCTTGAAAGGAATTGCAATGAATCTATAGATTGCTCTGGGTAGTATACTCATTCTCACTATATTGATTCTTCCAATCCATGATCATGGTATATTTCTCCATCTATTTGTGTCCTCTTTGATTTCTTTCATCAGTATTTTATAGTTTTCTATATACAGGTCTTTTGTTTCTTTAGGTAGAAATACTCCTAAGTATTTTATTATTTTTGTTTTGGTGGTGAATGGAATTGTTTCCTTAATTTCTCTTTCTGTTTTCTCATTGTTAGTGTATAGGAATGTAAGGGATTTCTGTGTGTTGATTTTATATCCTGCAACTTTACTATATTCACTAATTAGCTCTAGTAATTTTCTGGTAGAGTCTTTAGGGTTTTCTATGTAGAGGATCATGTCATCTGCAAACAGTGAGAGTTTTAATTCTTCTTTTCCAATCTGGATTCCTTTCATTTCTTTTTCTGCTCTGGTTGCTGTAGCCAAGACTTCCAAAACTATGTTGAATAGTAGTGGTGAGAGTGGACACTCTTGTCTTGTTCCTGACTTCAGGGGAAATGCTTTCAGTTTTTCACCATTGAGGATAATGTTTTCTGTGGGTTTGTGATATATAGCTTTTGTTATGTTAAGGTATGTTCCTTCTATTCCTGCCCTTTGGAGGGTTTTTATCATAAATGGATGTTGAATTTTGTCAAAGGCTTTCTCTGCATCTACTGAGATAATAATGTGGTTTTTATTTTTCAATTTGTTAACATGGTGTATTACATTGATTGATTTGCGAATATTGAAGAATCCTTGCATCCCTGGGATAAAGCCTACTTGATCATGATGTATGATCTTTTTAATGTCTTGTTGGATTCTATTTGCTAGAATTTTGTTAAGGATTTTTTCATCTATGTTCATCAGTGATATTGGCCTGGGGTTTTCTTTTTTGTGTGTGTAGCATCTTTGTCAGGTTTTAGTATTAGAGTGATGGTGGCCTCATAGAATGAGTTTGGAAGTTTAACTTCCTCTGCATTTTTCAGGAAGAGTTTGAGTAGAATAGGTGTTAGCTCTTCTCTAAATTTTTGGTAGAATTCAGCTGTGAAGCCATCTGGTCCTGGGCTTTTGTTTTTTGGAAGATTTCTGATTACGGTTTCAATTTCCGTGCTTGTGATGGGTCTATTAATATTATCTATCTCTTCCTGGTTCAGTTTTGGAAAGTTGTACTTTTCTAAGAATTTGTCCATTTCTTCCAAGTTGTCCAGTTTATTTGCATATGGTTGCTGATAATAGTCTCTTATGATCCTTTGTATTTCTGTGTTATCTGTTGTGATCTCTCCGTTTTCGTTTCTAATTCTGTTGATTTGGTTCTTCTCCCTTTGTTCTTAATGAGTCTGGCTAATGGTTTGTCAATTTTATTTATCTTCTCAAAGAACTAGCTTTCAGCTTTGTTGATTTTTGCTATGGTCACTTTTCTTTCTTTTGCATTTATTTCTGCTCTGATCTTTAAGATTTCTTTCCTTCTGCTAGCCCTAGGCTTCTGCATTTCTTCCTTTTCTAGTTTCTTTAGGTGTAAAGTTAGGTTATTTATTTGACTTTTTTTTTTCTTGTTTCCTAAGGTAAGCCTGTATTGCTATGAACCTTCCCCTTAGCTCTGCTTTTACAGTGTCCCATAGGTTTTGGGTTGTTGTGTTTTCATTTTCATTCATTTCTATGCATATTTTGATTTCTTTTTTGATTTCTTCTGTGATTTGTTGTTATTCAGCAGCGTGTTGTTGAGCCTCCATATGTTGGAATTTTTGAATGGTTTTCTCCTGTAATTGATATCTAATCTCACTGCATTGTGGTCAGAAAAGATGGTTGGAATGATTTCAATATTTTTGAATTTACCAAGGCTAGATTTATGGCCCAGGATGTGATCTATTCTGCAGAAGGTCCCATGTGTGCTTGAGAAAAAGGTGAAATTCATTGTTTTGGGTTGAAATGTTCTATAGATATCAATTAGGTCTAACTGGTCTATTGTATCATTTAAAGTTTGTGTTTCTTTGTTAATTTTCTGTTTAGTTGATCTATCCATTGGTGTGAGTGGTGTATTAAAGTCTCCCACTATTATTGTGTTATTGCTAATTTCCACTTTCATACTTGTTAGCATTTGCCTTTCACTCCTTTTCTTTTCACAGCTATTTGTAAGGCCTGCTCAGACAGCCATTTTGCTTTTTTTGCATTTCTTTTTTTGGGGAACGTCTTAATCCCTGTCTCCTGCAAAATATCACGAGCCTCCCTCCATAGTTCATCAGGCATTCTGTCTATCAGATCTAGTCTCTTATCTACTTCTTTCTTCCCTACTTTCTTCAACTTAGGTCTGAATTTGGAAATAAGGGGTTCATAATCTGAGCCACAGTCAGCTTCTGGTCTTATTTTTGCTGACTGTATCGAGCTTCTCCATCTTTGGCTGCAAAGAATATAATCAATCTGACTTCGGTGTTGACCATCTGGTGATCTCCATGTGTCGAGTCTTCTCTTGTGTTTTTGGAAGAGGGTGTTTGCTATGACCAGTGCGTTCTCTTGGCAAAACTCTATTAGTCTTTGACCTTCCTCATTCTGTACTCCAAGGCCAAATGTTCCTGTTACTCCAGGTGTTTCCTGACTTCCTACTTTTTCATTCCAGTCTCCTATAATGAAAAGGACATCTTTTTGGGGTGTTAGTTCAAAAATATCTCTTAGATCTTCATAGAACCATTCAACTTCAGCTTCTTCAGTGTTACTGGTTGGGGCATAGGCTTGGATTACCATGATATTGAATGGTTTGCTTTGGAAATGAATAGAGATCATTCTGTCATTTTTGAGACCACATCCAAGTACTGCATTTTGGACTCTTTTGTTAAGTCAAGTGGGCCTTAGAAAGCGTTACTACAAACAAAGCGAGTGGAGGTGATGGAATTCCAGTTGAACAGTTTCAAATCCTAAAAGACGATGCTGTGAAGGTGCTGCACTCACTATGCTAGCAAATTTGGAAAACTCAGCAATGGCCACAGGACTGGAAAAGTTCAGTTTTCATTCCAATCTCAAATAAAAGCAATGCCAAAGAATACTCAAACTGCAATAAAATTGTACTCATCTCCTATGCTAGTAAAGCAATGCTCAAATTTCTCCAAGCCAGGCTTCAGCAATACATGAGCCAAGAACTTCCAGATGTTCAAGCTGGTTTTAGAAATTGCAGAGGAACCAGAAATTAAATTGCCAACATCTGCTGGATTATTGAAAAAGCAAGAGAGTTTCAGAAAAACATCTACTTCTGCTTTATTGACTATGCCAAAGCCTTTGACATGTGAATCACAATAAAATGTGGAAAATTCTGAAAGAGATGGGAATACCAGACCATCTGACCTGTCTCTTGAGAAACCTGTATGCAGGTCAGGAAGCAATGTTAGAACTGGACATGGAACAACAGAATGGTTCCAAATAGGAAAAAGAGTATGTCAAGGCTGTGTATTGTCACCCCACATATTTAACTCATATACAGAATACATCATGAGAAATGCTGGGCTGAAAGAAACACAAACTGAAATCAAGATTTCCAGGAGAAATATCAGTAACCTCAAATATGCAAATGATACCATCCTTATGGCAGAAGTGAAGAGGAACTAAAAAGACTCTTGATGAAAGTGTAAGAGGAGAGTGAACAAGTTGGCTTAAAGCTCAACATTCAGAAAACTAAAATCATGGCATCCGGTTCCATCACTTCATGGCAAATAGATGGGAAAACAGCAGAAACAATGTCAGACTTTATTTTGGGGAGCTCCAAAAATCACTGCAGATGGTCATTGCAGCCATAAAATTAAAAGACATTTACTCCTTGGAAGGGAAGTTATGACCAACCTAGATACCATATTTAAAAGCAGAGACATTACTTTGCCAACAAAAGTCCATCTAGTCAAGGCTATGGTTTTTCCAGTAGTCATGTGCGGATGTGAGAGTTGGATGGTGAAGAAAGCTGAGCACCAAAGAATTGATGCTTTTGAACTGTAGTATTGTAGAAGACTCTTGTGAGTCCCTTAGACTGCAAGGAAATCCAACCAGTCCATCCTGAAGGAGATCAGTCCTGGGTGTTCATTGGTAGGACTAATGTTGAAGCTGAGACTCCAGTACTTGGGCCACCTCATGTGAACAGTTAACTCACTGGAAAGGAACCTAATGCTGGGAAAGATTGAGGGCAGGAGGACAAGGGGATTATCAAGCATAAGGTGGCTGGATGGCATCACTGACTCGATGGATATAGGTTTGGGTGGACTCTGGGTGTTGGTGATTAACAGGGAAGCCTGGCGTGCTGCAATTCGTGGAGTTGCAAATAGTCGGACATGACTGAGTGACTGAACTAAACTGATATATATATATATATATATATATAGATATATATGTACATAACCTTCCCTTTTAGCTCAGTTGGTAAAGAATCTGTCTGCAGTGGGGGATACCCGGGTTCATCCCTGTGTTGAGAAGATCCCCTGTAAATGGAAATGGCAACTCACTCTGGTATCCTTGTCTGGAAAATCTCATGGACAGAGGAGCCTGGTGGGCTGCAGTCCATGGGGTCACAAAGAGTTGGGCACTACTGAGATAGTTACACACACACATACATAGATAGATAGATAGATAGATAGATAGATAGATATAGATATAGATACACACACACACACATATGTATATGTATATGTGCATATATGAACACGTGTCTATGAAACACAATGAAAGGACAAGTAAATCTCCATCAAGTCATTGGGAATATTACAAGGTTGTATGTAATCCATCTGAGTATTAAAGAATAAATATGAATTTGCCATATGGAAAATGAAAAGAAAAAGGCATCTCAGACAAATGAGATATATATGGCATCTCATCTCAATATACAAAGCAAGTATATGGGAAAGGAAAATATTTGCAAAGAAAATGGTGAAATATTATTAATAAATAAGGAGAAATGCATTGAAGAAGTTACATGATGCAAATAAAAGAGTTATATATAAATAAAATTTAGAAGTAATGATTATATTTACTCTAGATATTGCTATTTTGTTGCAAGTCACAGAGAACCTTAAAAAGAAAAATTGAGGCAATGATAAAATTTGCGTGATGCAAGGACAAAAACAATATAGTCAGACTTCAAGTGCAATACAAATCTCACAGGATCTCTATGCTCTCTTTATTGCTCAGTGACAACATGGCCTCATTCCTGCTTCTTTTCTCCGTTTATTCCATTGTCTTCTTTTTAAAAAGCTTTTAATTTTGTATTGACATACAGCCATTAACAATGCCGTGGTAGTTTCAGGTGAACAGTGAAGAGACTCAGCCATTATACTTGTATTCATTCCCCCACAAATTCCTTTTCTATCCAGACTATCACATAACACTGAGCAGAGTTCCCTGTGCTATGCAGTAGTTCCTTTTTGGTTGTTGTTGTTTAGTCACTAAGTTGTGTTCGACTTTTTTGTAGCCTCATAAACTGTAGCCTGTCAAGCTCTCCTGTCCATGAGATTTCTCAGGGAAGAATAGTGGAATGGGTTGCCATTTCCTTCACCAGGGGATCTTTCTGACCCAGGCATCGAACCCACATCTCCTGAACGATTCTTGACCACTGAAGTTATCCATTTCACATATAGCAGTATTTACATGTCTTCTCTTTTGATAGACACTGTCTCTTTGCTTAGCTGTCAGGTTTTGATATGTTTTTAAATTGAGCAGGTGAGCTCTGAAACCTAAGTGAGCTTCACCTCAGGTATAGCCAGCTAGTTAAGGTACAATGTGTTTGTCACTCTGTGATCGTTTTGTGTTTGAAGATTTGAGGCAGCCTTCAGGACAGACTTTTTTTTTTTTTCTTTTTGGTTGTTATAGGCTTTTTAATTCATCCTTTCTCCTAAATAGCTATTAGACATTGTTGGAAACTCTAGGTTCATTATCTGTATATCATAACTCTTTACATTGTATGTCTTTGTCCTTTTGCATTTCAATTTGAGAGAGTTGCTTAGATCAAGTTTCTATTGCCTACTTTAATTTTCCAATGTGCTCATTCTAATAAGTCTATCTATTGAACCATTTATTCCCCTCCTCCTCATCCTTTTCCTCCTTATCCTTCTTCTTTTAGTGAATTTAGTCTCCTTCTTTTAATAAAATTATGCTATGCCACATTGGGGTAACAAATTAATCCTGAATTTTTAGTGGCTTAATATAGTAATACTTGTTATTGACTCAATAAAATGATGGATTCAGGGAACCTTCCTCTACTTGTGGACTCTGAAATCAGAAACGTATAGCCTTCAGATAATAATGTCAGGGAAAGAAAGTCTGAATAAATTCATGGAATACAATTAAGGACCTGGTCTACATAAGTTTTATTCACATCCCATTGTCTGTAACCTAGTAACTTAATCTAACTGCCAAGAAATTTGGGATCATAAAAAAAGAAAAGGAAAAATATTTGATAGAGTATGTACTTTTGTTTTTATAGCAAAAGTATTTATAAGTGATACTTATAAGTGATACTTATAAGTAATACTTATAAGTATTTATAAGTAATACTATTTATAAGATATTTATGTTTATAAGTGATACTTATTTATAAGTGATATTTATAAGTGACACTATTGCTTTTATATTATTTGTATTTATCTAAAGTTATCTTTGTTTTCTTAAATTCACTATTATTGTCTCTGCTGCAGCAATTGATCCCAAAGTATAATTGGTATTTATAACCTCCTTCTTTTTCTGGCTCTTCTAGGTGCTACTTGCTCTCAGGCAATAATTTTGCTGCTCTAGCGGGCCAGATTTTCATCCACGGTGGGATAACTCAGATCTTCATCCTGGTTGCATGCCCTTTTAGATAATACTTGCTGCATTTTTCCACCTAAATTTGTCACTGGGCATGAGAGAATAAATTGGAACTTCTGTGTATTCTGATTTCAGACACACTCCTCCCCACCCTAATAGCATAGCAGCAACACTCTCACTGCAATATAATGTCCAACCAATGGTAAAGAATCTGCTTATCAATGCAGGAGCTGTGGGTTTAATCTCTTGTCTTGGAAGATCCCCTGGAGAAGAAAACGGCAATCCACTCCAGTATTTTTGCCTGGGAAATCCCATGAACAGAGGATCCTGGTGGGTTTCCATGGGGTTGCAAAAGAATCAGACATGACTTAGTTACTAAGCAACAATAACTTCTACTAGAGTACTAACTCCTTTTTTTCCTTGATAGTCTGTCCACTGGCATAGGAGTGGGCAAAACATCCAGTGGCAAATGGATCTCCAGGCTTGAGGGAACCCTGTTGTGCCCTGGTGAAACTACGCTCCCTCTAAAACTGGAACTCTAGTTAAGTTTGAAGGAAAAGTGGTAAAAATTACCCAAGTGAATAAGTGCCATTCACTGATAGTGAACAGTATGTATTCCTACTTTAAGGGACATCAATTCTACTACTGGGACTTCCCAGGTGGTGCTAGTGGTAAAGAACCTGCCCGCCAATGCAGAAGACATAAGAGATGAGGGTTTGATCCCTGGGTCAGGAAGATCCTCTGGAGGAAGGCATGGCAAACCACCAGTATTCTTGCCTTGAGAATCCCATGGACAGAAGAGCCTAGGGGCTGCAGTTCATAGGTTCATACAGTTCACAGAGTTGGACATGACTGAAGCAACTTAGCATGCAGGCACACACATTCTACTATTGAAGATATAGCACCATATAACACCTGCTGACTTCGACTTGAATTCCTCAAGGATTCACCTAAAAGAGCTCAATTCAGATGTATCTTTTATGAAGTCACTCTAATGTCCTATCAGGAAATAGTTTTTAAATGATGCAGTGTAATATAGGACAAATGGATCTCATGTTTCTATAATATTTCTTTCCATATTTTGTATGTTTCCTATATTTTAATATTCCTTATTCAAATAGGCTCATCAGCCCAAAACTATGTTGTAACAATTCCATGATAATAAAATTGATACTTTATGAGCCTGAGATAGTGATACTAGCTGAGACAGTGAAGATAAACCTATATCTAGAAAGCATATTATTTCATGCAGTGCCTGAAATAAGGAAGAAAATGGGGATTATGTCATGATAAAATGGTCATTCTGAAATTTATTTTATTTTATTGTCTGGTAGTATGTTTCAAAAGATTACTATAGATAGATATTCATTAATCCTGATAGTGATTGACTAGATATTACTCTTATCAAACAACAAATATATCCTCTAATATAGATTCTCATTTCATCTTGTAGACTAGTTTGATTATAATTGACTTCTACCAAAGATCCATTTGTTAGACATCTATTATATCTAAAGCACTTAGGTAGGTGCATGACCTGGAAAGCTCATAGTTTATTGGCAGGACTAAGAGATAATAGCATTAATACAAGTCAAATGTATGAAACAATAAGCAGTATTATGAAAGTCCTGATATGGGAATAATTTATGTTATCTAGGTAATTAGGAAATAATCACAGAAGAGTTAACAATTGGATTGGTCAATGAAGAATGAGTTGAATCAAGTCATAGAAAGTTGTAGGAGCAAAGACATGGAGGAATGAAAGCTTGTAATATATTTGGGAAAGGGACCAAAACTCAGGGATAGAATTCAGTACAACGAGAAGTAGTATGGAAATGATAGAACATATGACCAGACAAATATGTTAAGTGACATATTATTAATATCTAATGCTTGTGAAAATACAGGAGTATTTGGATGTACTTGAAGCAAAAGTAGTATGTAAAAATGTGGTGTGAAATCCTGAAGAGATTTTAAGCCAGATTATAAAACTTTGAGTAGAATGATAAGGAAATGATAAATAATTGATAGCAAATAAAACATTTTTGAGAATACAAGTAATCCAGTTAGTGAAGGAGGAAGAAGAGAGTGGAGTCAATGAAAACAACAACACATTAATTAAATGAGGCTAGATAATACATTAAAAGAACATGAAGTATAGAGTAGCAAAAGACAAGGATATATGATAACAAGTGTAATAGACATATGATAATAAAATAAATGGGAATTGATGATAACAGCAGATATTGTAAGTGGCTCACCCATCTCCCATTAGCCTTTACCATCTCCCTGCACACTGGCACAAATTCCAACCATCAACACCTCTGATTCTTTGCCTCGAAATTGTCACTGACCAGCAGAACCTGCTCTGTCTTCTAGATAGTTGGGCTAGAAGTCGTGGTGAATCAATTGTCTTCAGGATCACTTAATAGCCGATAGGACTATTTGAGTCATTATCCCTATCTCCCTTTTTCCCTAGCTGGGATGATTCTCAAGTGCTTATTCTTATCTTTTTCTCTCATTCCTTCATACCAGATACTCACATGGTAATGTACTTCTTTTATTAAGTTTATTTTTAATTGAAGGATAATTGCTTTACAATATTGTGTTGGTTTCTGCTGTGCATCAATCTGCTATGAATCAGCCATAGGTATACATAATGTCCCCTCCCTCTTGAACCTTCCTTCCGCCTAACACCCTATTCCACCCTCTAGGTTGTCACAGAGCCTTAGGTTGGGCTCCCTGAGTCATACAGCAAATTCCCCCTGGCTATCTATTTTACATATGGTAGCATGTATGTTTCCAGCTACTCTCTCCATTCATCTGCCCCTTTCCTATCCCCCTCCCCTCACGTCCACAAGCCTGTTCTCTATGTCTGCATCCCCACTGTTTCCTGTAAATAAATTCATCAGTACCATCTTTTGAGATTCCATATATATGCATTAATATACATAAATCAGGAAGAGAAAATTATGGTAATGTACTTATTTGTTTCATTCCCTTCTTTGTATGATCTATATTCTCTCCAATGGTGTTTTCCAGAATCACTCCCCAAATATACTACTTGTATTTCAATTATTTTCTTCAAGACATTCTATTAGGAGAACCCAATTAAAATAGTTATACCGGAAATAATCCTACACATCCTCAGATTGAAAGACTAAGAATGAAGCTTTTTCTAGGAATACATCACCAACAATTCACTTGAAGTGGCTAGAGATAATTACTGGCACACTTTAACACTGCAATTACTAATGCTTTCACCTGAGAAGATAAAGACAAAATATCAATGAACTGGAATTCACTGATGTGTTGACTTTCTATTGCATCCATAACGTTACTATAAACTTAGCGATTTGACACAACTATATTTTCTTTGAGTTCTATAGAAATCCAATACAGATTTCAATAAACTATCATGTGTTAGTAGGTCTGTGTTTCCTCTGGAGGCTCAAAGGGAGCATCCATTTTCTTGTCTTTTCAGCTTTTAAGAAGCCATTTGAATTCCTTGGCTTTCTGCTACCTGCAAAACCAGTAATGTTACCTATCTCTGACTGTTCCTCCATAGACAGAGTTTCCTCTGATAGTTTATGAGTTCTGCTTTTAAGAATCCATGTAATTGGGAAGAGTCAGGGAGGGATAAACCAGGAGTCAGGAATCAAAATATACACACTACTGCAGCTATATTTCAATAAAGATTTTTTTTAAAAAAATATGTAATTATGTTGCTTCTACCCTGATAGCTTTGTTCAGTATGACTGGAGATGTAAGTAAAGCACAATGATGTATAAAACAATATTGCATAGGAATGTGGAATGTGGCAAGAGTGAACACCAACGTTTTAGGAATCAGTGAAGTAAAATGAAATGGAATGGGAGAATTTAATTCAGATGATCATAATATCTACTACTGTAGGCAAAAATCTCTTAAAAGAAATGGAGGTGGAGTAATCCTCATAGTCAACAAAAGAGACCAAATGCAGTACTTGGATGCTATTTCAAAAACTGACAGAATAACTTCTGTTTGTTTCCAAGGCAAACCATTAAATATCACAGTAATCCAAGTCTATGACCCAACAATAATGCTAAAGAAGCTAGGGTTGAACAGTTCTATGATGACCTACAAGGCCTTCTACAACTAACACCAAAAAAGATGTCCCTTTCATCACAGGGGTCTGGAGTGCAAAAGTAGGAATCAAGAGTTGCCTGGAGTAACAGGAAAGTTTGGTCTTGGAGTACAAAATGAAGCATGGCAAAGTCTAACAGAATTTGTCAAAAGAAACGCACTGGTCACAGCAAACACCCTCTCCCAACAACACAAGAGAAGAATCTGCACATGGACATCACCAGACAGTCAATTTTGAAATCAGATTGATTATAATATTTGCAGCCAAAGATGGAGAAGCTCTACACAGTCAACAAAAACAAAGCCAGGCACTGACTGTGGTTCAGACCATGAGCTCATTGCAAAATTCAGACTTCAGTTGAAGTAGGGAAAACTACTAGACCCTTCAAGTATGACCTAAATAAAACCCCTTACAATTACACAGTGGAAGTGACAAACAGATTCAAGGAGTTAGATCTGATAGACAGAGTGGCTATAGAACTATGAGTGGAGATTTGTGACATTGTACAGGAGGCAGGGATCAAGACCATCTCTAAGACAAAGAAATGTCAAAAGGCAAAACGATTGTCTAAGGAGGCCTTACAATAGCTGAGAAAAGAAGAGAAGGTAAAGGCAAATCAGAAAAGTAAAGATAGATCCATCTGAATATGGAGTTCCAAAGAATAGCAAGGAAAAATAAAGACTTCCACAGTGATCAATGAGAAAAAAAAAAAAAAAAAAACAGTATCAAAAGATGAGGGTAAGACTAGAGAACTCCCCAAGAAAATTAGAGATACCAAGGGAATATTTAATCCAAACATGGGCACAAAAAGTGACAGAAAGTGTATGGACGTAACAGAAGCAGAAAATATTAAGAAGAGATGGCAAGAATACACTAAAGTACTATACAAAAAAGATCGTAATGACCCAGATAATCATGATGGTGTGATCACTCACCTAGAGCCAGACATCTTGGAATGTGAAGTCAAGTGGGCCTTAGGAAGCTTCACTAGGAACAAAGCTAGTGGAGGTGATAGAATTCCAGTTGAGCTATTTCAGTTCCTAAAAAATGTTGTGAAACTGCTGCACTCAATATGCCAGCAAATTAGGAAAACTCAGCAGTGGCTACAGCAGTGGAAAAGATCAGTTTTCATTCCCAAAGAAGGGAAATGCCAAAGAATGTTCAAACTACTACACAATTTCACTCATCTCACATTTTGGCGAAGTAATGTTCAAAATTCTCCAAGCCAGTCTTCAACAATATGTGAACTTTGAATTTCCAGAATGTTCAAGCTGGAGTTAGAAAAGACAGAGGAAACAGAGATCAAATTGCCAACATCCGCTGGATCATTGTAAAAGCAAGAGAGTTCCAGAAAAACATCTATTTCTGCTTTATTGGCTATGGTAAAGGCTTTGTATGGATCACACCAAACAGGGGATAATTCTTCAAGAGATGGGAATATTAGAACACCTTACCTGCCTCCTGAAAAGTCTGTATGCAGGTCAAGAAGCAACAGAATTGGTCATAGAACAAAGATGGTTCCAAATTGGTAAAGGGGTATGTCAAAGCTGTTCATTGTCACCCTGTTTATTTAACTCATATGCAGTGTACATCATGAAAAATGCTGGGCTAGATGAAGCACAAGCTTAAATCAAGATTGTTGGGAGAAATGTAAATAACCTCAGGTGATGCAGGTAACATCACCCTTATAGCAGAAAGAAAAGAACTAAACAGACCCTTGATTAAAGTGAGAGAGGAGAGTGAAAAAGGTGGCTTAAAACTAAACATTCAAAAAACGAATATCTTGTCATGCAGCCACATCATTTCATGGCAAATAGATGGGAAAACAGTGACAGACTATTTACTTCGGCTCCAAAATCGCTGCATATTGTGACTGTAGCCATGAAATTCAAAGACACTTGCTCCTTGGCAGAAAAGCTATGACAACCTTAGACAGCATATTATAAAGCAGAGATATTTCTTTGCCAACAAAAGTTCATATAGTCAGAGCTATGGTTTTTCCAGTAGTCATGTATGGATGTGAGAATTGGAATATAAAGAAAGCTGAGCACCAAATAATTTGTTTCGAACTGTTATGTTGGTGAAGACTTTTGAGAGTACCTTGGACTTCAAGGAGATCAAACCAGTCACTTCTAAAGGAAATCAGTCCTGAACTTTCATTGGAAGGGCTAATGCTGAAGCTCCAATACTTTAGCCACCTAATGCAAAGAATTGGGTCGTTGGAAAAGACCCTGATTTGGGGAAAAATTGAAGACAGAGCAGAAGGGGTCGACAGGGGATTAAATAGTTGGATGGCATCCCTGACTCAGTGGACATGAGTTTGATCAAGGTCTGAGATTTTGTGATGGATGGTGAAGCCTGGATGTGCTGCCGTTCATGGGGTCACAAAGAATCGAACACAACTGAGAGATTGAACTGAATGGGTTGTTCACAAGTTCTATTCCTTCCTTGTTCAGTTGTGGAAGATTGAACATTTATAAGAATCTGTCTTTTCTTTCAGGTTATCCATTTTATTGCCATATAGTTGTTCATAATAATCTCATAGTCCTTTGTGTTTCTGTCTGTTGTAACCTCTCTTTTTTTCATTTCTAATTTTTTTTTATTTGATTCTTCTCTCCTTTTCTCTTGATGAGTCTGGCTAAAGGTTTGTCCATTTTATTTATCTTCTCCAAGAACCAGTTTTTAGTTTAATTAATCTTTACTATTGTTCCTTTCCTTTATTTTTCAGTTATTTCTGCTCTGATGCTTTGATTTCTTTCCTTCTGCTAATTTTCTTTTTTTTTGGCCGTTGTAGTCCTTCTTTTTCCAGTTGTTTTATGCATAAAAATAAGTTGTATATTTAATGCTTTTCATGTTTCTTGAGGTAGAATTGCATTGCTATTAACTTCCTTCTCAGAAGTGCTTTTGCTGCATCCCATAGGTTTTGAATTGTCGTATTTTCATTGCCATTTGTATCTAGACATTTTTTTTATTTCTTTAGTAACCTGTAGATTATTTAGAAATGTATTGTTTAATCTCCATGTGTTTTTGTTTTTTTTATTTTTTCTTGCAGTTGATATCTAATCACATAGCCTTATGACCAGAATAGTTTCTTGATATAATTTCAATTTTATTAAATTTATTAAAGTTTTATTTGTGACCCAAGATGTGGTCTATCCTGGAGAATGCTACTTGTGCACTTGAGAAGAAAGTATATTCCATTTGGATGGAATATTCCTAAGTGATCAATGAGACCCATTTCATCTTATGTATCATTTAAAACGTATTTCCTGATTAATTTTCTGTTTTGATGATCTGCTCATTGGTGTAAATGGGGTATTAAAGTCTCCTACTATTATTGTGTTACTGTCAATTTCTCCTTTTATGTCTGTTATTATTTTTCTTCTATATCAAGGTGCCCCTTTGTTGGGTGCATATATAGTTACAGTTGTTATGTCTTCCTCTTGACTGAACCCTTGATCCCTCTGTAGTGTCCTTCTTTATCACTTGCAATATTGTCTGTTTTAGGTCTTCTTTGTATGATATGAGAATTGTTACTCCAGCTTTCTTTTGCTTTCCATTTGCATGGAATATATTTTTTCATCCTCTCACTTTTAGTCTATATGTGTCTTTAGGACTGAAGTGGATTTCTTGTAGACAGTGTGTATATAGGTCTTGTTTTTGTATCCATTCAACCAGCCTGTGTCTTTTGGTTAGAACATTTAATCCATTTTCATTTAAAGTAATTATTGATAAATATGTTCCTATTGGAATTTTCTTAATTATTTGGGGTTTGCTTTTGTAGATCTTTTACTTCTCTTTTATTCCCTGACTATATAAATCCCTTTAACATTTATTATAAAACTGGTTTGGTGGTACTGAATTCTCTTAACTTTTGCTTGTCTGAAAAGCTTTTGACTTCTCCATCAATTTTGAATGAGCTCCTTGCCAGGTAGAGTAATCTTGATTATAAATTTTTCCCTTTCCATACTTTAAATATATTCTGCCATGCCCTTCTGGCCTGCAGAATTTCTGCTGAATGATCATCTGTTAAACTAATGGGAGTTTCCCTTGTATGTTACTTGTTACTTTACCCTTGCTGCTTTTAATATTCATTGTTTGTGTTTAATCATTGTTAGTTTGATTAATATGTGTCCTGGCATGTTTCTCCTTTGATTTTTCCTGAATGGGACTCTTTGTGCATTTTGGACTTGACTGATTATTTCCTTTTCCATATTGGGGAAAGTTTCAACTATAATGTCTTCAAAAATTTTCCCCATGTTCTTTCTTTTTCTCTTCTTCTTCTAGGACCCCTATAATTCCAATATTGGTGCATTTAATATTGTCCAAGTGGTACCTGAGACTATCCTCAGTTCTTTTCATCCTTTTTACTTTCTTCTGCTCTTCAGAAGTTATGTCCATCAGTTTATCTTCTAGTTCACTGATCCATTCTTCTGCTTCAAATATTCTGCTACTAATTCCTTCTAAAGTATTTTTAATTTCAGTAATTGTGTTGCTGGTCTCTGTATGTTTATTATTTAATTATTCTAGGTCTTTGTTAATTACCTTGCATTTCCTCCATTCTGTTTTCAAGGTTTGGATCATCTTTACTATCATTATTCTGAATTCTTTTTCAGATAGTTTGCCTATCTCCTCTTCATTTATTTGGACTTCTGTGTTTCTAGTTTGTTCCTTCATTTGTGCAGTATTTTTCTACCTTTCAATTATTGCTTTTTTTTAAACTTGTTGGGTTTGAGGTCTCCTTTTCCAAGCATTCAAGGTTGAATTATTTCTTCCTTTTGGTTTATGCCCTGCTAAGATTGATCCAGTGGTTACAATGTTATAGACAAAGGAAATTGTCTATGAAAAAATTGTAAGTGGGCTACAATTTTATAGACAAAGGAAAGGGGCGGGGAGCAAAGACCATCTTCAAGTAGACATGAGGCTTACATCACTAGCTCCTGTATTGTATTGGGAATGAGAGTGTCTGAGCCTATAAAGTCAAAGTAAGATTATCAATGGATTTACCATGTGGTACAATGGCAAAGAATCCTGCCAATGCAGGAGATGCAGAAGACTCCCTAGCCTCGATCCTTAGGTCAGGAAGATCTCTTAGAGTAGTAAAGGTCATTGTAGTTCTTATTCAGATCAGTAGAAGGGTGGTGACATTTTTATTTGACTTAATGTTCTGGGGCATATTTCATGCTTTTATTTATGGCTTTATAGTTAAGCTAGCCTGCTTAATTCCATGGGAGTTCCAATAGCTTTCTTGAGCAATCGTTAATTTACAGTGGTCTCCCAAAGTTTCCTAGGTTTCCCTCTATCCATAGTCCCTTACTGGGATTTCTACAGCTACATATTCATGGGGTTCTCAAGGCAAAAATGCTGAAGTGGTTTGCCATTCCCTTCTCCAGTGGACCACATTATGTCAGAACTCTCCAACATGACCCGTCCATCTGGGGCATGACCCATCTACACCATGACCCATCCTACACAGCACGGCTCATAGTTTCACTGAGTTAGACAAGACTAGGATACATGTAGTCAGTTTGGTTAGTTTCCTGTGATTGCAATTTTAATTCTATCTGCTCTCTGATGGATGAGGATAAGATTTTGTGGAAGCTTCCTGATGGCAGGGGACTGGCTATGGGGAAAACTGAGCCTTTGCCAACAAAGGTCCATATAGTCAAAGGTATGGCTTTTCCTGTAGACATGTACATATGTAAGAGTTGGTCCATAAAGAAGGCTGAGCATCAAGGGATTGATGCTTTTGAATATTGGCATGGGAGAATATTCTTGAGAGTACCTTGGACTGCAGGTAGATCAAACTAGTCAATTCTAAAGGAAATCAACCTTGAATATTCATGGAAGGACTAATGCTGAAGCTTAAATTTCAATAATTTTTCCACTTTATGTGAAGAGTCAACTCCTTGGAAAAAAAATTCTGATGCTGGGGAAATTAAAGGCAGGAGGAGAAGGGGATGACAGAGGGCTAGATGGTTGGATGGCATTACTGACTCAATGGATATGAATTTGAGCAAACTCTTGGAGAGATTTAAAGACAGGGAAGCCTGGCATTCTGCAGTCCATAGGATCGCAAAGATTTGGACACGACTGAGTGACTGAACAACAACAGCTACATTTATAACTATTTTATTCTATTTCTATCAGGTGAATATGGACTAATAGAATAATGAGAAACTTCTCAGGGTTATGTCTAAGAGAATAACCATGTATTCATTACCTCCAGGATCCCACCAGATATCACAGTGAAAAATCAAAAAATTAATAAGTAGCTTTTGAGTTTCTATAAAGAATAAATGTCAATTATTATATTTTCAGAGATAACAATGATTTACTCTCTAAAGAAAAGAGCTATTTAATTTCCTAAGGGAAGGCATGTATACCATTCAGTCCTATCTAGCCTTCCTTTGTCACCTACAGGTGGGGGGAAAGTATTCAGGGACATTTATGAAGGTCACAGCCTGTGGCCCAAGTCCTTAAAAACTGAGATTTAATTATAAATTTATATAATACTTGCCTTCCCATATATTTTACCACCACATGAAAAAGACTTTGGTATAAAAATGGTGATTTACAGCTGAACTATATGATATAGACTCTACTTAAGAAGGAGATATTTGTTCCTCTTTGCCAAAAATAACAAGATAAAAGCAAGGACACTAGAAGAAATTGAACCTCTGACACCTAAGGCTACAACAAACATTAAATACAACCCAATGTCTACCAGGATGATCAAAACCTCACACTGAAAGCCTACACACCACAGTTCCTGTTACCTGATACATAATCTGGCCTTCAACAACAACAACAAAATTATGTTATGCTAAAAGTAAAGAAAAAAACAAGGTTAGAAGACAGGATCCAGCACATGATTGGCTTATTTTAAAACTAACAAGCAGTGACAAAAATATGATGAATAAATAGTTGCAATATTCTGAGTGACCATTTATAGTCTTGTTTCTTTTAATCTCAAAACATTTCTAAGATATGCAAGCTGAAATCAGTAAGAATATGTGATATTTGATTTTGAAGTTAAATAACCATAATTTTAAAGCTATTTTTATAAAAGTATTTTTATAGTATTCCTGCCTATCAGTTAGATAGATTCTTCAGCTTTTTTGGGGGGGGGGCGGTGATGTCTGAACCTCTAATTCCTAAGAAAAGCATTTTTTTTCTGTAAATAAAAGCTTCTTCTGAATAAAATCAAAAGACAGCAAAGGCTTTGACAGTACAATTCATTGACAAAACTCTTGTTGACTTGTTGAAGAAATAACATGTGACAAGGTTAACACAAGCAATTTAGTCCAAAGGTGAATATCATTTGACTAACTACAGAAAGGTTTCAAAGAAAAAAGAACACAGAAGAAAGAGAGAGTCACTATGGATAAATGAGCAATTTTAACTGCTTTGGATGACATAGCAACTGAAGAATATACATAGATGAAAATTACATATTTAGTGGAAAAGCCTAAAATGTTCAAATAAGAGCTAGATTTCAGAGGGTTGGACTCAGAATGGGGAAGAAATAGAAGCCAAGAAATGCACAACTCAATACATTAAAGTAAATCAGTTGCAGTGACTTAAAAATTACTATTTCTTGATGTTGCACTAATGTTTCATTGTTGATAAGCAATGTACAGAAAATAGCAATGTTTCCTTCAGATATATCAGGGGTTCCTGTTTAGTCACTCAGTCATGAGTGACACTATGCAACTGCATAAACTGTAGCACACCAGGCTTCCCTGTCCTTCACTGCCTCCCCAAGTTTCCTCAAACTCATGACCATTCAATTGGTGATGTCATTCAGCCATCTTATCCTTTGTCATCCCTTGTTCCGCCTGCCTTCAGTCTTTCCCAGCATCGGGGTATTTTCCAATGAGAAAATACTCTTTGCATCATGTGGCCAAAGTATTGAAGCATCAGCTTCACTACCAGTCCTTCCAATGAATATTCAGGGTTGATTTTCATTAATATTGGCTGTCCAAGGAGGTCTCTATTGTCTTCTCCAGCACCACAATTCAAAAGCATCTGTTGTTTGGCAGTCAGTCTTCCTTATGGTCCAACTCTTACATCAGTACATGACTACTGGAAAAAAATCATAGCTTTGACCAAATGGACCTTTGTCGGCAAAGTGATGTCTCTGGTTTTCAATAGGCTTCTAGGTTTGTCATAGCTTTTCTTCCAAGGAGCAAACACCTTTTAACTTCATGGCTGCAGTCACCATGATTTTGCAGCCCAAGAAAATAAAGTCTGTCACTCTTTTGATTTTTTTCCCTATCTATTTGCCATGAAGTGATAGGGCCAGATGCTATGATCTTAGTTTTTTCAGTGTTGAGTTTTAGGCCAGCTTTTTCACTGTCTTCTTTCACCTTCATCAAAAGGCTCATTAATTCCTCTTTTCTTTCTTCCATAAGAGTAGTGTCATCTGCCTATCTGAGGTTACTGATATTTCTCCCAGCAATCTTGATTCCAGCCTGGGATTTCTCATGATGTACTTCTGCATATAAGTTAAATAGCAAGGTGACGATATACAGCCTTGATGTATTCCTTTCCCAATTTGAACCAGTCCATTGTTCTATGTCCAGTTCTAACTGTTGCTTCTTGACCTTCATACAAGTTTCTCAGGAGGCAAGTAAAGCAGTATGGTATTCCCATCTCCTTTAGAATTTTCCACAGTTTGTAGTGATCACACAGTCAATGCCTATAGCTTATTTGATGAAGCAGATGTAGATGTTTTTCTGGAATTCCCTTGCTTTTCCTGTGATCCAGTGGATGTTGGCAATTTGATCTCTGATTCCTCTGCCTTTTCTAAATTCATCTTGTACACCTGAAACTTCTCTGTTAACATAATGTTGAAGTATAGCTTAAAGGATTTTGAGTATTACCTTGCTAACATGTGAAATGAGTGCAATGGTGCAGTTGCAGGGTCAGAGGTAGATAGGGATATAGATGAAGCAACATTAGCTACCAGTAGATAATCATTAAAACTGTGTGTTGGAAATATGTTATTTCATATTACCCTGTCCTTACATTTTTATTTGCTCAAAGTTTTTCTCAATAAGATGTTTCATTTTTTCCTGTCACCCTGAAAACATAAGCGCATTTTTAGAGGTTTTGGTACCCCAGTATATAGAGGCACTATATAGTATATATAGACTCAGAGGTAAAGAATCCTCCTGCAGTGCAGGAGGCCCGAGGGATACAGTTTGATCCCTGGGCAGGGAAGATCCCCTAGAGGAGGAAATGGCAACCCACTCCAATGTTCTTGCCTGGAGAACCCTATGTATAGAGGAGCTTAGTGGGCTGCAGTCTATAGAGTCTGAAAGAGTTGGACATGACTGAAGCAACTGAGCATGCACGCATGCAATCAGGTAGAAATATTTGTTACCTTTTCCTTACATACCTCATGCCATCTCTGTCTCTACATTTTTGCTCAAGCATTCTGTAAACCTTTAGTATTTTTCATTGTTTATAAATATAATATTTGCACCTATAAAAAAGCATAGACAATCTTATAATATCTAATTTTATTTCATGTTGCATTTTATTTTTAATTTTCTAATTTCTCTCTTGGACTAGTGAAAGCAAGAACTGTATGTCATTAATTTTTTATCTCTAAAAATATCTTGTATATTACAGCTGATCAGTAACCCTTTGTTATGTGGAAGCGAATTAATGAGTGAATAATAAAGTGGTTAGTATATGAGTGAGTGTGTGTGTGTGTACCAAGTTGATTTCTATGAACTTAATTATGACGATTCAGCCAAGCATGTCCTAAGCCTATTTAATAGGTATTATAATGAGTATTTCAGTTAAGTTTATCATATAAATGATTGCATAATAATTAATAGGCTGTCTAGCCATTTTAATAGCTAAAAGCAATTATTTCAAATCTCTCTAAAAATAAATTAATGGAAAAGCAGAAGTTGTAGCAGTGCAGAACAGAACTGAAAAGATTGGAAAAAACACATTTATATAGAAGTTAGGCAATTGTGTATTTTTTCAAAAACTTTTATTTCCAACACTGAAGTCTTAAGCAAAATTATTGAGGAGAGGAAAAAGAGAAAAATAATATTTTTGAAAGCTTTCTGACAAGAAGAAAGAAATTGATTTAAATCGATCAGACCCAGCTCTCAGAAGGCATGAAAACAATCTCACAGTACTTCTAGTTAGACTACTTTTAGATCCTGTTGACATCTCATTAACTTGAGTGTGCTGACCATAATATGTTAGGTATTCTAATAATTACCTTGAGACTAGTAGAAGATTTCCTTCTTTGTAACAAGCAATTCTCTCAATTTAGTAAAATATCAAAAAACACTGGTTCATTACAAATTTAATGTTTCACAGACTGTGCCTACCATTGCATTTAACTATGTCTAAAATCATCCATGTGATCAAAGAAAAGATGAGCATGTGACTACAACAATGTAAACCATCATCATAAGTAATTATAAACCATTTCATAAAACAGTCATTACTAAAGGAAAAAATGTATATAGGCATGATAAATAAACCCTTTATTTCAATTAAGTACTATTTAAAGAAAAGTCTTAAACCATACAATTTATTTATAAATTTTATTTCTAGGAATTGAAAATAAATAAAAATAAATACAAAGATTTGGCTAAACAAATGATTATTGCAGCACTGTTCATTAGAAAATCCTATAAGACTATGTTCAACAATAGTATTGCATTGAATATTATGCAATCCTTAAGATATTGATTACACTTATGTTTAGTCACTTGGGTAGTTATTCACAAATGCAAAAGAATATATGTAACAATGATATGATTATAAATTGTATAGTGTAGAAATTAAAAAAAATTGGGTCCAAGGCCTGATGTCAGTGCATCAGGCCCTCAATGATCTTGTTTCATTACTTATGGGTATATCATCACTGCGACTTGTTTAGAATTTCTCGTTCTACATTTCTTCAAGTGTAAAATGATTTGCCTAGTAAAATTGTTTTAGGTATCTAATTTATCATGAAATATTTTAAATTTTAGGTACAACCAAAACAGTTTGAAAAAATACTTCTCCAACTGTCTCTCACATACATACAACTCCATCGTGTTTCTAGTTTGTAATATTTAATCATAGCGATATGAAGTAACGAAACGGTGCTCAAAAGTTATATACTCACTGATTTTTGTTACTTCTCACCATGTATTTAGGAACTAGAGTGAAAGCAGAAATGGTTTCAGTGCATTATTATCTTAGGTTATAAAAACATTACTGATATTGTACTTAATAAGAAGAAATCTATCATATTTTGAAAAGTATATCATTATTAACTTTCAAATATGTCATAATACCAGCATTAAATTGTGTTTTCATCATGTTTATATTCTTCTAACAAAGCAAGAAAAATATCTCCTGAAGAATCTATGCCTTAGTCTATTTTGCTAACTATGATTCAAGTATTATGCTTAATCTATTTATCTCCTAAACCTGGTGTTTCTGGATTACTGAAATTGTTAGGGATGCCCTCTCACGTCAATCCAGATAAACTGATGCTTCCACTTTCCTATTCCATTTTTGCCTTATGTATTAGTTTTATATGTAACAGATTACCAAATATATAGTGGGTTAAAATAATAGAATACAAATGAATTGTCTTACAGTTCTGGAAGTCAGAAGTCCAAAATAGATTTCACTGGGCTAAAAATCCAGGTGTCAATAGGACTGCCTTCCTCCCAGAGGCTCTAGGAAAAAATCAATTTCCTTCACTCTAATAGTTTCTAGAAGTCACATCTTTCCCTTGGCTCACAGATTCTTCTCTACCCTCAGAGGCACCAGGGTAACACATTTAAGTCTTTCTCTCTCTTTCTCTCCCTCTCTCACACACAGCTCTTTCTGATCCCAGTCTCATTATTTCCTTTATATGTGCCCTTGTGATTACATTGAAGCCTGATGGATAATCCAGGATAATCTCCATCACAAACTCCTTAATCTTTTAACATGTAAGGTAGCACATTCACAGGTTCCTAGAATTAGGGCACTGAGATTTTTAGAATGTCTATGATTCCACATCATCCTGCCCCCTGCCCACCTCCACAACATCCTACACATAACCTCCTCCCTTCATCCACATAAGAGACAAAGACAGGAATAAATTAAGCATGATCAATAGAGAAAAGAGAAGAGTTTAGTGGTATACTTAGAAAGCAGCATTATCTTAGCTTAATGATCTGTTGTGTGGTAGGTTGAGCCGTTGAGGGGAAGAGAGTAAGTCAGGAAAATACAGTTCTCAATAAAGAACAAATTTTGTATATTTTTGACATTAATTGTTTGTCCATTGCTTCATTGGATAATATTTTCTCCCATTCTGAAGGCTGTCTTTTCACCTTGCTTATAGTTTCCTTTGTTGTGCAGAAGCTTTTAATTTTAATTAGGTCCCATTTGTTTATTCGTGCTTTTATTTCCAATATTCTGGGAGGTGGGTCATGGAGGATCCCGCTTTGGTTTATGTCAGAGAGTGTTTTGCCTGTGTTATCCTCTAGGAGTTTTATAGTTTCTGGCCTTATGCTTAGATTTTTGATCCATTTTGAGTATATCTTTGTGTATGGTGTTAGAAAGTGATCTAGTTTCATTCTTTTACAAGTGGCTGTCCAGTTTTCCCAGCACCACTTGTTAAAGAGGTTGTCTTTTCTCCATTGTATATTCTTGCCTCCTTTGTCAAAGATAAGGTGTCCATAGGTTCATGGATTTAT